>VZSV01000152.1:0-27292 GCA_013398735.1 Nothocercus julius
CAGTCCCTTAATCATCTGCACTGCTCTGCACTGGACCCTGGCTAGAAGTTCCACGTCCCTCTTGTACTGAGGAGCCCAGCACTGCACACAGTACTCCAGGTGCGGCCTCACCAGAGCTGAGCAGAGGGGCACCATCCCCTCCCTCGACCTGCCCACAACGCTCCTGCTGAGGCAGGCCAGCATCCCATTGGCCTTCTTAAGCTATGTGTTTCCTGACGAATCTTATCTTTTCATCTGCTGGGCATAACTGTGTTGATTAAGGGTCATCAATAGGAAGATGAGTGTGGTTTTATATGTATAGTCTCTTAAATGTTTTATACTTATATGGGTTAGTTTTGATAGCACTGGCAGGGAGGAACGATGCTTTTCACACTATGCCGTTTAATTCCTATACCCAATTCAGCAATTGACTTAATAGTAATCCTCACCCCAAAGCAATACCTGCACCTTACACATGCCATGGGACGGAGCGAGCTCGGCTCAGTTGCACGGCAAGTGGCCTTTTTCTCACACCCTGAGTGCGTCGTAAGGTGGGTGCCCCATGGAATCCTCTCTGCCATGTGCACCAGCAACAGAGTCTGGCCCTGAATGTCCTCAGGAGGATTTACTACTTCCTGGTAGGAAAGGCAAAGTCTCTTCAGGCCCATTTCGGGCACCTTTTTGGAGGCGCCCAGCAACCTGAGCGCTCCCTCAGGGAAAGGACAGAGCTTTCCTTCCCAGCAAAGCTGGAAAGGTGATCCGGCGGAGCAGATGCTCAGGGGATGGATAGAGTCTGAAGGGACAATAAATGGAAATGACTGTGCTAAAGCTTATTGAAGTTGTTCTTCTGCAGACTGTTTTACAGTAAGTGCAGATGTAGCAGTAAGGTCAGAAAAAAATGTCACAGTGTGACACTTGGCGGTGTCACTCCTGAGGTGTGCGCTTCTGTGATGAAAGAAGCAGGCAGGCATTTATTTCCAGAGTGACTTATGTATGACTGGTTTCCAATATTTAAGTGTTTTTCATGAAGACAGATTTTTTTTTTTTTTAGCCTAACAGCATAATCAAGATCACTAAAATAAAAATTAAAAAAATCGAAGAATGGGAAAATTTTCTTTTTATAGTTGGAAATGAAGCTTTTTTTAAAAAAAAAGCTTTAGACAAGGTATCATCTATGATATAAGTAAGAAAATGCCTACTAAATAATGTGATTTTTAAGTCAGCATGTTTGTGAAGAAACAACTTGTTTTATTTCTAGACAAGTGACAATTTCTGGCTTGTTTTGTCTAGCTTGCTTTTCTACTACACTCCTTTTCAGATACTCAACACTAAGAAAGTTAATGGGCTACAAAAACTTAATGAGGCTCTCTGAAGTTTAATCACCTGCTCAATTTCACAGAAAAGAGGCTGCATCAATACCAGGCAAAGAAACAACACTCAAATAGGACATAACAACATGTTGTGAATATGCGTAATACCTTAGAAACCAATTCCCAAGGACATGAATGGCAAATCAGTTGAAAATGCTCTCATATGTAGTTCTCTCTCTCTTTTTTTTTTTTCTCCTACAGAACTTGCAGCAAATTTTGCTTCATTTCTGATTTACAGTATGCACATGTCAAATCTAGAAATTAGTGATACTGCAGGAGTCCGTTTTCCCTTTGTGCTGAAAAGCTTTTATGATTTCTAAGGTTGCAGTTTTTGAACTATTGGAGTATTTAGAATTGTATCACAAATAGAGACTACAAATGAACTTTATCCGGGAAGAGAAAAGCATTCCCCAGGTGTTAGTATATGGTTAATTTTGTGTTAAGTTTGTAGCACTTCTTTTCCTGTAAACACCAGGGCTTAGCTTGTAAGATGTGTAGATGTATCAACCCCTACAGAGGTAGATAGGGATTGACCATAAGGGACAAGAGACTTAGCCTCTTGTAGGGTTGAACTCCTTAATTTCATTTGTGACCTAAGCAAAATTTGGACTCAAGTTCCTGGGGACTTAGAAATTTTTTTCTTCAGAGTACATGAGAATTCAGAACACCTGTTAGAGCACTGCTGAAATTTTGTGAAGTTGGCAAGCCTGGCGCAAGCACAATAAATCCTTTAATTCTCCCTATATTGTGCTATTTCAGTCTTTATTTAACCTTTTGCACTTCCGTCATAATTTGTTCCTCTCCATTATTTACAAAAGAGCTGAAACAGCAAGCCTGTGACATTTTTCAGAATCATAGGGTTATTAAACAGTTCTTTTGCCAGAGTTGCTTATTTCTGGTTAAAAGGTGGGCTCTGGACTTGAATTTAAATACTTGAAAATGAAGCTTTAATTTTAAAGGTTGATTTCTGTACAGTGCACATATAAGAAGGGTGTACTTTCTTGTTCTGATCTTATGAGGTATTCTGTATAACATGACGCAAAGAGATATGGAGGCCTTTTGGTACCAAAAGACACTACTGTGTTCCTCTGAGCATTTGTGTTTTACATACCCATATGTTGAGAGGTCTTCAGTTATGAAATAGATTATATCCTTCTCTCTTCAGGACCTCTCCCTCTCCCAAGTGTCTTGTTCAAGTTTTACTAGCCACATCTTAGTTGAAGAAGTGAAAAGAGCATTTGTTAAAAAAAAAATACATTTTTTGTTTTTAAATCCAGAATATGAAAAGATATTGCATTTGTGCTAATGTTGTTCCCAGAGGAAAGTCAAGGGTGAGTTGAGGTTGGAGCAGATCCACCCTCTCCTTGGGTGCTAGCAGTGGGGTGTCTGTGTCCTGTCTCAACCTGGTGTTGAAGTGCTCTCTTAGTGAAGTTGTGCCCGATGCTCAGGTGGGCCACATGGCCTCCAGGGAAAGGACTGGTGGGAGTTTTGAGCTTTTATAGAAAGGTCTCTGGCATCAGTCGTATAGATACTAGGATGTGTGTTTACAAAATCTGTGTCACTTAGATCTTTTACATTAGTGTGTGCTGTTGTAGATCTAAAATTCACAGAGGACCTGGTGGCCTCTGTAAGCAATGCTGGATTGCCAGTAGCAGTTTAAGACTTTACCTTTGATGTGTAGAAGAAGGTAGAGGAATGTCTTAGTTTCTATCCAAGTAGAAATTTAATTAGCAAAGTGTTTTTTTTTGTTTGTTTGTTTGCTTTTGTGTGTGTGTGTGTGTGTGTTTGATAACCTACTACCTTTGTGTAGTTACCAAATCTTCATCTTGTTTGATGTTTATATTCTGCTTGTGTCTAGGCTGAAAATTCGCATTATAAAGGGAGAGGAAAATGGGAATCACTGTCAGTTCTCCTGCAGTGAGCTGCCTTAGCTCGCTGCTCCCCCCCTTAGCCCTTAGCTTGCTTTTCTTGCAATGCGGTTTTGGCAATGAGACAGGTCAAGTCTTTGATATGTGGTGGATTAGAGTACAATCTCCCATGCTGGTTAAAGCCTGTGGGAAAACTGGACATACCTTCCCAAAGTCACCATCAATAAAGTATATTCCCATGTGGCTTTAGCAGAGTCATCCCCCCACTCTGGAGACTATTGCTAATTATTAACATCTGGTCCTGTGTTAGACTAATAGAAAATCTCCAGGGCCAGCAATTGAACTGAAGTAACCAAAGTCTCATCTGTGTCCATGTCCTCCCATACAGGTCAGGTCTATATGGAATACAGATACTAAGCTGTTGCTTTGGTCAATTATTTTTTATTTTTATTTATTTTCCTCTAATGGCAGGTGAAGATTTTGAGGGCAGAGTTATATTTTGTTTGGTTTTGTTTATTGCTTATGTTTTTTAGTCAAATTGCAGTGGTATTTAGATCTCTTTTATAACTTTATTCCCTCCCTCCGCAGGATCGATCCTATCCTGTGATGGGATCCAACTTTAAACTAGGTGGTTGACTCAGTGCTGGCACACTAGGAAGTGTGGTCAACATAGAAATACAAAGTTATTTTTCAAATGATCACTCTGTGTTAATAGGGAATGGTCTAGCACAATAGGAGCAAAGAATTCAGGCCACTATCTCAGAAAATGCTCAGTTTTAGAGGTCTTAAAATGGGAACTAGCGTCTCATTTACAGTGCTAAAGTATTTGAAACCCTAGGTGAAACCTTAATCCTGTAGTAAAAGCTCTAAGGATGAGGTGTCTCTGTGTGTGTGCTTAAGAAATAATTATTTAATTGCTCTGACCGTTGAATACTTGATGCTTTTGATGATTACCCTGCCAGTCAAGAAATGAAATTGCTAATGAGAAGTGACACGACTATGAAGAACAGAAAATATGAAGGCTGAGTCAGTCCCTGAGAAAAGATGCCCAGGGTATTGCTTGTGTGTCAGCCGGAGGTTCTGCAGGCCCTGCTTCAGAAAAGTCCTTCCTGAAAATGTGGTACTGAATATAAAATTACATTATCTGTTATTACTTGGAATAACAACTGTTTTTGTGGCCTGGAAAAAAAAAATCCACTTTAGATGGCATTAATTTTTTTTTTTCAGGTGGTATTACAGTAATGTGCTATTCCACATTCAGTTGTAACAGGCTGTGCATAAAATCTGTATGTATCAGCTGCCGTTGCTATGAATAACTGAATGTTTTACATCATTCATCTCTGTGTAATCGTTTCTGAGATCACAGGATTTTCCCTGAAATGGTTTTGACAGTAAGAATTAATTCAAAGCATATACACTATAGTGGAAAAGTAATCTGATCATGTGACATACACTTTCAGGAAGAAAGATTTATTTGATTAAAAAAACACTTTGCCAGCTGTTCTTCTTTCTGTTGACAGATCTTTTTTGTATGTGTATGTTTTTTAAGAGAGTTAGGCTTCACAGGAATTCTGTCTTAACCTCTGCCGAAGTCAATTCAGTGTCATTTCTAGTTAAAAAGATTTTTTTTTTCCCTCATGGTTATATATGAGATGGCAGAAAAATCACTAGTATGCCATAGAGAATGATAGAGGCTGTTCTTTAGTTTTACTTTTGCAGATCAAGACTATTTGAATCTGCTGGTGGCATTTTCCTCCCCAAACCCACCTACATTTTAATTGTGAGCCACAGGACCGACCACGGCTTGCGTGCAGCAGCGCGCTGCGTTGTTTTGGGTTGTGTGGCGGGCAGAGGAAGGTTGATTCTGCAGCCCATCTCTCGGAAGAGCAGCAGGAACATTGCCTCGGCCTTGGCTCGCTGCACTGATTTCCCGGTGTGCGTAATTGCATCCAGAAAGGCTTGGGAAGCGGTGCCTTCCGGGAGGGGAATGCGCATCCTCAACAGCTGGGTACAAAAATCTGAAACTTTCAGCTGGTTTTCAACTTTAACACTCAGAAGAAAAATGATTGAAGTAGATTAATGTAGAAATTAGACAGAAGAGATGGTTGTAAGGAGGTCTAAAGGGGCTGTTGTTGTTATAGCTGTGGGGCCTGTAGCTGACTACATCTCAGAACTGCTTTGGGGACCGTGGCTGCTGTTTGCAGCCTGGCACCCCTGGTGACCCAAAAGATGCAGGGCGAGATTGATGGCTCTGCTCCGCTCCTTCTGCCCCTTGTTTCCATCAGTTGAAATGTTGCTAAAACTCAAAGCTCTCCGGCCTTACCCAAAACTGCCCACATAGCTGAGGCTAAGCAAGAAACCCAAAGCAAACCCTGTACCTGTTTTTTCTTTATTAGGGTATAAACCTTGGAGTTTAAATCAGCTGGATGTTGAATGTAGGCTTCATGATGTGAGGGTTATCCTGAGTCTGCTTTTTAATTTGCTTTTGAAGATTTATAACTTCCTTAGCTGTATCTGATGTTTCATGGTCCTTTTTTTTTTCCAGGTCTTGAATATGAATTTTTATGGTAGTTTCCAAATGCCTCATTTTAAACCTAGTTAGAAGTACCACCTCAGATGATACTAAGATGATATTAAACGTATCCTCTCCTACAGAACACCTAACCCAGTAAGTTCATATGTAAAGTTGCTCAGAAGGTTACAGAAAGCCCTCCCAAATGTGGTCACACCTGGGAGTGATCTGTGTTCTTGGGCTGTCACCTGCATTGAATTTACTGCAGTAATGGGCACTGCCCTACTTGAGGAGGGACGTGACTTTATCCCCTTGAGGGCCATGTGAGGAGTTAGCTCATTTTTTCTTATGTTTCTCCTATTCCTTTTGTTTTCTAAGGGTGCCTGAAGATTGCAGGAAAAGCTCTGAATTTAGCTATACAGAGGTTAGATCCTTTTTTTTCCATGGGACTGTCTTCTCAAATATAGTTTTGTGTTAAAAAACTGCTTTATTATGTTTGAGGCTAACTTTGTCCGTAGCTTCTGGTGAAGAGCCATCTGTTAGTTCAAGTGTAGAATTTCTTTCAAGGATGTGCTTCCATTAGGAAAAAAGGATCACTGACTATTTCAAGTAAAGATAAGCTCATTAACTGAGGGTAATATATTTATTCACATCTAGGGTTCCTTTAATTTCTTTCATTAAGATAATTATCTTTGTCAGAACAGAATAAGTGTCTCTCCAGTCAATGTGAAATGCTTACAATTCTTGAACTGGAATAGCATTTATTTTTTTCTTAAAAAACAGATTTAAGTTTTTTTACAGTGTTTAAAATGCAATAGTGAGTGTAAATCATAAGTCATGATGGACTCTAGGGGTCCCTCATGCTGTCACCATTGTATTACCTATTCCAAATCTAGGCATATAATTCCAGGATCTAGACTGTCTAAAATAATTCTAAATTACTTAAAAATTATGGTAATATATAGACACTGAGCAGTCTTTTTGCCATGTGCCTGTAGTTTTTTTTTTTTTTTTTTTTTTTTTTTTTAAGGAGTTTCCATGTATATTAAATATTCTAAATGTGCCACAGGCTTGGTAACTGTGCATTTTATGAGTGTATTTAATAAAACCGTTTAATAAAATCTGCTCTGTAGGGCAAATTTAAAACCAACCAAACAAAAAACATATTCCAAGTCTGTTTTTTCACGTGTACTAAGGTCTACTGTTAGGTGTTATGGTGTTATTTAAGAATGATCCATGTACTTAAAGAAGTTTAAAGATGTCTAAACATGTAAGATTTTCTTCTTTTCCAGTCCTAATGTTACTCCCAGTCACTCTCAGTAAATGTATCATGTGTGGACTGATAGGCCAGTGTAATGGCTCTCCTAGCTCCTTCTCTGCCTTAGAGACTGTATACCTTAGTTTGAATGATGAAGGTTTTCTCCTAGTTGTTATTCTTAGAATATGGCTTGCATTTTGAATTCAAAAGCTTGTTTTGTTTACCAATAAGTTTACATAAGCCAATGTAAAATCATGTGAATGTGTATTTTACCAGGGTAAGGTTGCCACTCTGCGTACTATGCAGCAGTTTGGGATGCACAACTTGAAATTGTTGAGTTGAAACCGTAGCTTAAAAAACGTAGCTTAAAAATGTTAATAAGTTGCAGTTTACAGGTCAGATGCTCTGAGATACTGAGTTTGGATGTTATAAAACTCCAGTGAAGAAAGCTGGTTTGAGAAAGGTATCTGGTCTGTTAGAGGTCAGGAAGATGGCACTAAAGACAGGCCAAGACTGTGGGTATATCTATAAACTTAGGTAGATTGGCTGCCCTCTGGATACAGGTGTGATGTAGCTAGAGCATTTACTGGAGGAGGAAGGATGTGCTGGTTAAAAATCAGCATGGGTTGTGCTTTGATGGTAGTGAAGTCAGCGCAGGCAAGATTATGCCCTTTATATTAATTCAGTTATATTTGCAACTTTCGTTAAGACTTGCATTATGAGTGCTTGCTGCTAGGACTTTTCAGAGGTTCTGTGCAGATTGTACGTTGGCTTCTTAACTTCCCTAGAGTTTGTGTTGATTATCTAGCTCTGCTGTTTAAAGTATCTTCATCTTCGAAGTTTGAATATCTTTGCACAGCTTTCAGTTCTCAAAGTTTGTTCATACCTGTGAAAGTCAATATTTAAGTTGTTGATGAACTCTCTTTGTCTCTTGTTCTTTTCCTTTTTTACTTGTTATTACCTGTACATACTACTGATATTGTAATTTTTTTTACCCATATTCCCTAAGCAAAAGCAGTCCACAGCATGGACTATGTCCATAGCACAGACATTCCTTGTGTAGCTCTAAAATTTCATCATAACCTTTTGAACTTCTAGGCTTTTTTTCAGTTCAGTAGAAATTCTGGAATAGAATAACAAAGAGAGCTGTAGCACTGCTACAGCAAAGGCATTAGAGTTTAGGTACTACTTTTTTTATTGTTATGAGAGGTTTTGTGTTGCTGGTCACTTCTAATATACCTTAAAATTGTAAGCTATGATGAATAGTGCTAAATGTATATTGCTGAGTATTGTAGAAAAAGAAAATGAATGTAATGAATGTTACAGGATCTTTGAGGCAAAGCTGGTGTTTCTAGGTCTCTAAAGAATGGTTAACCCATTTAAAAAAATTTTAAATTCTGTAAAGGAAACTTTTTACTGGAGGTGAACCTCAGAGCATATTAGAAAACTGCATACTGCATTAGTGATTTATTAATATATTTACTTTTGTGGATCATAGTACTTTACCAAAGGCCACTTACAAATTAAATAGAACTCTCCCCCACCCCAAAACATCTCTATTTTTCAGTAGTGATTTAAAGCTTTCAACTTTTGGTATGAAATAGGATGCGGATGATTTAAGGGGAGGGGAAAGGCAGCTTCAGGTCTCTTATGGTTTGACTAAACCAAAATGCTTATACATAAATCAGGCTCTCTGTTCTTGATTATTGTGAGCGGTGATGCAGGGACCAATTCTAATAGAATTTGCAGAGAAGAAGTCAATTGAGTTTGGGCAGAGGTCAGGTAGGATCCATAAACTCCAGTGGGGCTCTTATCAGAGATGTAGCTGTGCGCAGTGGGGCATGGCGGAGCCAGCGCCGTTTACTCACTGACTCTTAACTGACCAATTAATTTGACAGTGGTCACCATGCACTTCGCCCTGTCGCACAGACTTGATCTTATGAGACGTTTATAATGGTCAAGGTGATTTTAAGTTCAGAAATAATTCTTCAGAAAAATGCGGTAGGCATTCATTATTAGAAAACCTCCCTCTACTTTTGCTTCCCAGGGTTCATAATCAGTGTGTTTGTCCTTAAGGTTTTCACTGTTTTTATGTATATGTTGTTTGTTTTCTGAAAACCATTTAAAATCTTTGTTTAATTGGCCAGATTGCTGCTAAGTGGCCCCTAGTGAAAGGAGGAAAAATCTCTACCAAGAAATAGGACGTGAATACTCAGGTCAATTTTTTTGTTTTGTTTTTAATTACTGGATCATTTTCAGTAAACAGAGCCAAAAAACAGAATCTGTTTATAATAACCGGATACAGCATATATCTGTAAAAGTACTTGCTGGTTTGTTTTGGGGCGGTTGTTCTTGGCTGTCTGTGGCTGCAACTAGTACGTGCAGATGGTTATACCTCTAGGCCTAGAAGACGAATGCAGTAACAACCCTTACAGCACAAAGGGAACATAAAGTGGGTTATAGTTTTAAATCTGTGGAGAGTAACTCACGCAGCACACTTGTTCTGACTCGCAAGAGTAGCGGTAGCATGTCTCCTTTCACTCAGTGGTTTGGTTTTGAGCTAATGGAAATCATGGTAATCCTGCCCATCTCATCATTAGATAGGTCAAGAAAACAAGAAACCTCTGTACTATTTTCAACTACTCTTTTACCAGATTGCCTTTTTTTTTTTTTTTTTTTAATCTTTTATATATATAAAGTAGTTTTGGTTGGATGATTGAATAATAAATATTTGAGAGGTACTCCTTGGCCTTTGCATTAAAACATTGAATACTTCAAAAAAACAAACAAACAAACAAAAAAAAAAAGAAAACAATGTGACAAAGTAATTCCAGTCACTTCCACACCTGTATATAAATTCCAATAATCATTTTCTCTTCTTTTTTGGAGTAGAAATGTAATTATTCTGAGTTCTTAAGTAGCACCTGGGTACTTAATTTAGTAGCATTCAAAGCTCAGTTTACTTGCAAATCATTCCTTTGCTCCAAAAGATAATCATGGCTTTTTTTCTAACAGAAGTTTTGGCTTTATCACCTGTAGTTCTTTGATTCATCATCCGCTTTGTGAAATACAAACCTGTAAGGGGAAGCTAAGCCTCTGCAGAATAAAACTGGACCAGCAGGATGGCCTGTTTCACAGCTGAATCCTGTGTATTTAAAAGGACTATGCTTGCTCATATTTTGAGGGGTGCGTGAGCTTATAGGTGCTTCCGTGTCCTGTGACGGGCCCCTCTGTTTTTGGACGCGGGGGCATCTTGCATTTCGCTCGCCTGCGCTCATGCAGCTCCCCTACGTCTCGCTGGTGCTCGCCACCACTGAGGTGGTATTGCCAGCCTCCGGGGGGGCCTCTTCCCCGGGTCGAGTGAGGCTGGAGCCTCCCCGCTCATCAGTGCCCAGTTTATGTAATAGGGAATCTGCAGTTAGCAATTCTTGGGCAGCTTGCAGTCTGCTGAGGGTAGAGCAGATGTCGTTTGAAAATGATCAGAAATGACTGTTCATCCTCTGTAATGCCATTTCATTCTTTTCATACTGCTGTCTCCTCTTTCAGTTATTAAACTCATGAAAACTTGCGCTTCTCCAAGCTGAGTGAAGTGTCCACAGTGGATCTCTTTCCCTGCTTGTCATTAATTTAACAGTGCTGAAATATTCTGAAAAAGGTTAATTGTGGATGGATTTTTTCCAGAAATTCATAAGACCCCAGCTTCATATGGATATAATAATAATTTCAAAAAACAGAAGCAACAGAAGAAAATTATTCTTTAGTAATGTCAATCATAAAACTGAATTGTGCTACCATAGGTAGTTTCCATTTTTCATAATAGTCTATAGGACATCTTTTAGTGTTTTTTAATAGTGTTAAAATTTTGAAAAAAAAAAAAACATTTTTTCTCTTTATTCCAATAAGATTATATTTAGACTTACTCTGCTAATGTAGCTTGTAGCCTATAGTATATTCTTAATAGCTTTCATGATTTTAGACTAATTAAAGGATTTTAAAAAACAAAATATTTAATTCTTGCCTGAACATTGTTGGTACAACCATTTGATACAATATTTTTCTACATCTTTCCAGCTTTGTGTGTAACAGTTGACATTGATGGTTTGTGGATTATTACGAATCATTTTATGTAAATGGAATAATGTGTAAATAGCAGATTTATTTGCAACAGTTGTCTGTCCCTGTGATCTTTAATATTATGGCAAGCTTCAGTTCTTCATATAGCCTTTAGGTCAAGGTTATCTTTGACAACTCTTGCATTTAGGCCTGTATATGTAAGCAGTAGGTGTTTAGTTCCTCTTCTTCTCTCTGACTAGGGAAAGGAAAGAAATTTTACTTCAGATTAATTCTTACTAGCTGTGATAGCAAGAAGTTGTATGCAGAACCAGAATTTATACTATCAAGGTAATCTGTTTCCATTTGCAGTAGTCTTTTATTATTCACTCTATGTAAACTATTTAGAAGGGAATATGGCCTAACATTGATTACTCTCTAATTAGCACTCATAGGCAGTATAGTTGAAGCCATATTGGAGGGGAAAATATATCAGCTGTGAAAAGCCACATGACTTGTGCAGAAGACCCTAAGTGCGAGCTCTAAGGTGTATTAAATTGCCATGTTTATCATCTACATAAATGGTACTGTCAGTTCTCCAACTGCTTTATGTGTAACTATTTCTCAAAGTGAGGCAGTAGCATCATGCATTTTATTCATAGCAGATAGAGCAAGAGGCAATTATCAGCAAGCCGTTTGCTTACAAAGCTTATTTCCCAAGCCAGGAAGCTAGAAGCAGGTAGTCAGTAACAGACGGGGCAAGAGCTCTTCGAAATGACCACGCTGTCGGTGCAGATGCACAGCGCAGCATCTGTGCAACCTTCGGGCGGTCGTTTATATACATTAGTGAAAGCAGCAGTCTTTGTGCTGTTCCTCTGGGGCTTGCAAGCACAACTCGGCTGTTATTTTAATAGAAAATTTTCTTGCCAAATTTTATTAAACTACATTATGAGATAATGTACAAATGAGATCAAATAAAGCGCCTAAACGCCTTACTTGCAAGCATGCCTTAGTAATGTGGCTTCTCAATATTATTATTGGGTTAGTCCTCTATTAAGTTTCAGATCTTGTGGTTAGGTAGGTTTGCCTTCCTTTAAAGCGATTCTCTTTGTGGCACTAGAAGCAGAGCCACGGCCGCATCCTGCCTGACAGCGCTCGCCCGTCGAGCTAGTCCCGCTCTGAGCTCGCCAAGGCTTCGGCTGTAGGTGTATGAAAGGACCTGGGGGCAGCGAGGGAAATCTGAGGGGCTCAAAATCATTGCTGATTCTATGCTGCCTTGAAAAGCTCAATTTGCTTAATTGAGTTAATCAGGTAGATTTTACGAGTTTGATTGAAAGAGGAATATTCTGAAAATAATATTTTGAAAACTTCCTCCCAATCTAAAGAATTGAACTAGTAATCTGGGGAGCAGCTATAAACAGCATGCTGCATTTGCAGTTTAACTTTTAGAAATAAATGGACCTTATTTTTTGTGTGGATACTTTCTTGGAGCTACATCACTTTTTTTTTTTTTTTTTTTTTTAAAATGATGTGCATGAATGTATGTTTGCTATACTCTATACTGTAACAGTAGTCATAGTGGGCTCTACTGAAAGAAATCTCTATTTAGGTGGGTAAAGCAACTTTTGCTTTAACTAAAAGGTCCAATTCCTGAAGGTGTAAAGGACTCTTTGTACTTATTAGTGATTTAAATACATCCTGATCAGGTCAACATAGGGAGGGCAAAATTATTGTTCCACTGATGGGTAAACACCCCCAAACTCTTCTAGCTGCTTTTGCAGTAGCTGCTGTTGGAACAAGGGGTCATAGGTTTAGAGATTTGGGCAAAAATAACTCTTCAGGAGGATAAGTGAAGCTTCTGGTATTTTGGGCACCAGGAGCATGCCAGTAAATTTTGAGGCATGCTGCTTTACAAGGTAACATCGTTCTTCCACCATGGCATTTCAATGGTGGGAGATACTTCTTCAGCAGTACGTGTGTTCGTGTGGATTTTTTTTTTTTTTTTTTTCAGTGCTGGGTTGAAAAGGGAGTCGATGCTTTTTTTCATAATATTTATTTTTAATGAGAGTTTCTTTTTTTCTTCTCCTTCCCTCCTCCCTGCAGAAATGATTGCAAGTATATCAGAAAAATATAACATTTTTCATATCAAAAGGTAGCTGTTGAGGTTGCATCTTGCATTTGAGTTGTCACTACATTTGAACCGCTGTAGTTAAGGATACCTCTGCCCTCTGCTTGTTAATGTGAACTGATATTGTCTACCATTATGTATTTTAATGAGGATTTGTAGAGTTAGAATTTATCTTCATACTTTTTTTTATCTTGAACATGAAGAAAGCATTGATTCGTACAAAATTTCCAACAGCTCAGTGATCACTGGATGATATTGAGTGTGGAGTGAAATACAGAAGTCGATTCCAGATGCTCTGTCTCTATTAACCCCTCTAACCTTTCCTTTCCTTTTGGTATGATGGATAGAGGACTCTCTGCTGTGAACCCACAAGGGTACCCTATATGGATGTTTTACCTTCTGTCAAATGGACTTGCTAACTCACAGCAGTAGATAAAAACCAACTTTTCAACAGTATTTGTGTAGCTTATTGAGTGGTAGATAATGGATCTGTTATTAACATTTAAGTTTTGTACATAGCAGGTTAATACAAGCCTTTTGGCTTTGTGTTTAACAGCAACGTGTCCTCAGCTTCCTGCTTATGTAACAAAGCATTACGTAGGCTTTACTGTATATAGGTACCTATAGGTACCTATAAAAATTATATATTATATATATAGGGCTTTTTTTCTTTTTCTTCTTTCCCCTTCCCTCTTATAAATATCTCTTAAAGGTATTTGTCATCGAAATGGTTTTACAAAAGTATCTGCTCCCTGCAAAACATGATTTTCTTCTTTGTGGTATGGAAAGAGTCCTTGAAGATGTCAGCAGATGTGAGCAAAAAACAAAAGTTTTTTTTGTTCTTTTGTGTAATACAATGTAGACCTGAGCATGTGTCTCTGCTGCAGAATGACTGGCTGGAGGGTGGTGCAGGTACCTGAAGATTTGACCTTGCTAGGTTGAATTCAGGATGTTTCATTTAGGACAAGATCTTCAGCTCACAAGTGCCCCTAGTCTGCATCACCCAGCCTCAAGAGAGAGGGGCCTTCACTGTGCGTTAGGGCACAGTTGGTCAGCTGTGGTCTGGGGTGATGGGAGAGATGATGTTCTTCATGTCAGCGCCCATTTGCTTTGTCACTGTTCACAGGGCGTTACTCCCTCCTTGGAGAAACTCACCAGTTGTGTAGCTTGTTGTTCTGCAACCACCTTGATCCTGTGCAATCCTAGCTGGGGCAAATTTTGTCACGGGCTTCTGTCGTACAAGATGGGTCGCTTGCTGAGGGCAGGTGCACTGCTACGCTGCATGAGACTTGTTTTCCGGACCTGGTGTTCAGCCTTTATGGAAGCACAAGTGTTTTTTTTTCCAGAAATGTATGTATGTTTGTTTTTTTTTCTCTTTTTCCTCTCCTTTTACTTACATAGCAAGGCCTTTTGGTCTAGTGTTTTACCTGCTGCTGTCCGCTTGCCCAACAAATCTGTTTTCCACTTGAAAATGCTAATATTTTAATGTGTGCACCCTAAGTATGCTTTCATAAACACAGTCCTCGCCGTCACAGAGAATGTGCTTGAACATCTTTCACTCTAAATGAAGCAAGTAGGTGGGCACTTAATTGCTTTCTTCAAGGCACAGTGTGAGATTTGTCCTGTTTGTTAGTAATTACATAAAATGAGTAGATTCTAACAGCTTGAGGAGGTCTGAGAATGAGCAACTCCTCTGGAAAAGCACACAAATGAGGGCACGAGTAGAAATCAGCTGCTTTTTGTTTTGAGTCCTTAAAAGTCAAACATCATATGATGGTAGGATGCATTATCCTGCCAGTCTTTCTGTTTGCAATTAGTTTGGTGTACACTTAATGATGTTTTACTGCTTCACAATGTAATAATACACTGCATTTGAGGGTATGTTTGCTTTGTTTTCTTCTGGTCAGCATCCTCAAATGTTTGCTCTTGCCTTGACTTTTTTTTCTTCTCAAAGTCAATGTTGCTCTGTAAATAAATGCATGTCTTATGGCCTTGTAAATGTATTGATAAATTGGTAATCACTTTACTTGTTTTTTCATCCTTAGCTTAGGCTCTGATTTGAGTCATTCTATAAAATGTGTTTTACAGAGCCCAAGCTTCAAAATGTTCTCTTTTTTATTTTCTACATATGACTTCTTCATATAGGGTAGGACTGTTATTTAAATCATCTGTTCACGCTGTTTTAGAGTCCTAACATGTCCTTTTACTGTCCTGAAATAATTATCTTGGCAATGCCTAACTTATATTAATCTGTTTGGTATTTTCATAGGGGATATGGTTTGCTTTGGGGTTATGTGTTTATATATATTCAATTTTAGCAGATGACTGCATATTTATTTGTTTTGGCAATATCATTAATTGTTCATAAGTCTTTTATCCCTGAATCCTTTAGTTTTTCAGGCAAACCTAGAGCATGTGTTTGCAATTCTTTGCCTTGAACGTTGCCAACATAAATTAGTTTTGCAAGCTCTGCTCATGATTTTAGCCTAAAACATTCACAGACCTTTTCAAAGTTCAAGAATTTTACAAGAACGATTAAGACCAAACATGCCTTAATCAGGATTCCCATCTGAGAGATTTTAACCCCCTTCCCCCCCCCCTCCTTGGATTTTTGCAAATCCAAGCTTGTGGTTCCCTGTCCGTCAGGTTAAGGAGTTTCTGCCACGCCTTATGGGATGAGACACAGCTACTCTTCATGTCATTCCCATTTTAGGATGGGGAGTGTAGAAAACTGATTAAAAAGTGGGGGCTTGATCAACCCTTGGGCTGTCATGCCTCTCTTTTGGGGGGATGCGATAATATGATGTTTAAAAAAAAAAAAAAATTAATGCAGTGGTCAGAGCCTTGATGATTTTTTTTTTTTTCTCTGTCCCACAGAAGGCTTCATTTTCAGCACTACAATGACCTGCTGTAGTATTGGGAGCTTTTTGTTAAATCTAAGCAAAAAGCCTTATATGAGGCACTAAAACATGGTTCTGAATCAGCAAGTTACTCTGTCAGTGCCTTACGTGTGTCTTATGTCTACGTAATTTAAAGTGGTTTAGTTTGGAAAATCTGGCAGGATCACAGCCCAAAATGTGGCATAAATGACAGCTTGTCAGTTTTTGTCGAAGTTTCTCTAGTGCGAAAAAATCCTACAAAATGCAGATTTATTGATGAGAAGTTAACCAAAGTTCAGTTATGTGATATATAAGTAACAATATTTCATCTGTCCTCAATAATACTAAAACACAGCAGAGAGGATGCCACTCTGAAGGAAGCTATTTAACTTCTCAGTTTGCTTTTTAGGACAACTGAAATGCCTGAATAGCAGACTCTAAATTTGATCTGCTGTTAAAAAAAAATGAGAATTACTAGTAGGAACAGCATTTAACTGACGTATGCATTTTTCTAACTGACTGCATAGGTACACTTTCTTGCAATGTAACGTATTCAATATGTGAGCCATCAAATCAGTAGAAAATGCACTGCATGTCATTTTTTTTTTCTTGTAGTATAACTTGCTGATAATCTGTTCAAATAACCCAAAGCAGTATAGGTTGTCCAGAGCTTTAACTTCTGATTTGAAATCTTGTTGATGGTTGTTCTGTTCCATGGTTTCCAGCCAGCCCTCAGGAAATCTTTCCCCCTCCAAAAATGTAAAAGGGAGCTGCCTTGTGATAGACTAAACGTTGTCTTCATCTTTTTGTCGTTATCTTTGGCCTTCATGTGTCAGAATTCTTTTGTAATTTTTATTTTGCATTAGCAGTGATGATAAGGAGTGTTCATGAATATAAAGAGTTTGTTTCCTACAGACCCATGCTTGAATAGTAAAACTGCTTTTGCTAAATGGTAGATACTTGAGCAGGTGTTCTGATTACTTGGATTGTGCAGGGGAGAGCTCGAACCTTGCCTTGCGGTCCATAAGATACTTGTTGCAACCAAGTACCTTATATGTGCTCTACATCTCTGCTCTGCAGGCAACGGGTGGTGAAGCCTGCATACAAAATGCTCAGATTGGCTTTAATTTCAGTGAAGTACCTACTGCAGCCGTGTAACGACAGTGAGGCCATAACGTGTGCTACTGCAAGCTGTTGGCGTGCTGCAGCGTTTTTGAGTGAAAGTGTTAGGCAAATGAGGAGAGGTCTCTGAGCGGGCAGGTGCTAGAGCTGCTGCGGCAATTTTGATTTTTCAACCTCTCAAAAAAATGCTGCGTTGGGGGAAGAAATACCTTTAATAGGCAGTGAGTTAGAATGAGACCTTTACATAACGGAGTCCATAACAGATGGAATGGTGATAACGAAGCAACTATTAGATGAGCAATTCAGGATGGGGGAAAAAGTGGAGACCATATATAACTACAATACATACATACGCACACACTTTTTACAAATCAGTATGATTGTGATGGATGGTTCCTTCCCACACACTTTTTTTCAGTTCGCTGGTTTTGGGCATGGTTGACTTGAGGAATTACAAGAGGCTCATGTCCTTCAAACATGAACTGCTGACAGTTCTCTTATTTTGTGCAGCATAACATTGCTGCTGATTTTAACATTTTTATTTAACTTCTACAGATATTTGTCATCAGCACTGACATATGGTAACTGAAACTCCAGCTCTCTCCCAGTATTTGTCCATCACAATAAACCTTCACTCTACCTTTTTACTAGCAGGGAATAATATTTCTCATTCTGCTGTGCTGTGCTTTACAAAGTCTCATTCCATGCTTGTTGATCTGAAACGAATAATCTGATTTCACTCATGACCCATTGCAGAAGCTACAGGAGGATGATTAAAGGGCCACACTGCTTGTCTGTGGAGAAGATGAGATTTAACAGGAGACTTACAGTGATGTAAACGTAGTATGTTCCGGGACATAAAAAAAACAATTTTAACTGGATAATTGTGCAAAATCCATTTAAAAACACAGACAGTCCATATCAATTTGTCATTTTTTTAAATATTATTTCCAACATTCTTGCAGAGCCTGTGCTTCTTTGAAGCCTCTTCTATACCAGTAGCAATTTTGAAATGGAAATGCCTGCACTGATGTGCTGTGATTGGACCAACTAAGCAGAAAAGTAGATGAGAATCTCTTAGCTTATGGCAGATATTGTGGCTTTGTGGCTTTTTTGTTGGCTTTAAACACTTGCCATTGAATGTTGTTGTATAAAAAAAAAAAAAAAAAAAAAAAAAGTGAGGACCAGTTGCTGTGTGTAAGGAAGCATGTTGTATATCGAAATTCCAGTAGTGCCTTTAGAAAATTGATTTATAGTTTTAATAGGTTTAATAGTTTTTTTAAAAAACATTTGTTCCCTTGTTAATGCATCATAATCATACTGGGTGGTAAACTGAGCAAAAAATGGAGATGATTTAATTTAAAAATACCTCTGATTATTAAGATCTTAAGATGGAATGAAATTAGTTCATAAATCACTTGAATACTAAAATCTATGTTTATATATCCAGTAAAATGTATTTAAAACCTTTTTTTGAGCTTTGCTCAGTGCCTAACCTGAGGAAGAGTTTCTGGTAGGAAGGTAAAGTACTCCAAGTGTCAGGTGTGTGGGTGGCTATTACAGGTGGCAGCAGAGCAGTATAAATGGATAGTAGTTGTTTGTGAAAGAGCGTCACCATTTGCTAAGAAACTTAGGTGTGGGTCTTCAGGCATGTTGGTATTGCTACTGAAATTTTCACAGTTACTTCCAAGGTTAAATGCCTTCCTAGTTAAACTGATTTGTAAGGAGGGCAGCCTGTTCTTAAGATGCTGATGACTTAGAGTTCTAACATGCGCTTCCTATTTATTTTTAAAGACCTTTCCATTGGAAATTGGCAAATTTGGAAGCCACAAATGATATATAGCTTTTGCTTACTTAACTCATTGATATGTAAGATGGGTGGGAAGTGCATAAAGGCATCTTACCCTTTGTGCTCTTAACTGTTGAATTATAACTACTTTTTACCTAAATATATAGGCATTGCTATAGTTATCCAGGTATTTGTCTTGGCTTTTGTTTGTTTGTTTTTGCTTCTCTATTAAATGGAACTTAGGAAAAGGGAACCAGGGATGCAAAATCTTTGTGAAGCTGAAGAAGAAGCATCTATTACATCGTTAGCCATAGGATGTCACCAGAGTACAGAGAGTAAAAATTAAGTAATGCAAAAAATGGTCTATGGCTTTTCTTGGCTGTTAATTTTGGAGCCTGAAGAATCCAGTTATGCAAAGGCTTAGATCAGGAGCCACAGTGTCTTGATCAGCTCTGTACTATTTGACTCAGACTAGATTTAGAGCACTGAGTATGAAACATGTCAACAGTAAATGTTTTGAAAACATTTACTGAAATATATATTCCACATTTTCTGTAGTATTTTAGACAACATTGCTCTTCCAGCACTTGCATGAAATGTTACACAAAATAAATTGTGGTGTTGCACACTGTGAATAAACTGGCAAGACCACAAAGTCGTTCCAAGTTTGTCTCCCAAATCCCATCTATGCTTAAATTTGGGAAGAGAAGTCTTTGCCCATGTGCTATGGGGGAAAGGAATAAGTAGATGAGTAAATCTGATGAATAAATTGAGATGGCCAGGCTCAGTGTGCCAGCTGTGATGAAATGATTATTCATAAAATACATTGGTCCCAGTTAAGGAAGATGTTTATAAACTTTTTTCTGGTAGCTACTGTCCAAATAATTTGAGCACAGGGACTGATCTTTTATGTCAAGCTGTTCATGGTGCTTTTTTGCTTATGCAGGCATATTATTTGGATGTTGTTTGTAGAAAACAAGCAGACCTAGAAAAACTGTAAGGATGACTTAACACCTAAATAGGGAAAACTCAGTATGCTGTTTCTTCTCAAATGCTGAACATTTGCATTACTCCACGTTTATGTAGATGTCTCTTTTAATGGCTCATCTTTTATTAAAGAGAATCATGAAAAACAGACTCCAGTATCTGTTCAGTGTCAATAAAAATCTTATTCTTACCGATGTTGATGGGGCACTTTGTTAAATGGTGATGAGAAAGAAAAATACATTAACTGAGGGTCCACTGCTGCTTTTTAATTCCTTTTTAATTATTATTATTATTGGCTAGCTCTTCCTAATAGTGACTGTGCTTTAATTATAAATGTTGGCTTCTGCTTGAACCATAGTTACTTATCATGAAAGATAGTTTTCCAATGTAATAGTAACTTAAGCAAATGTGTTTTTAAAAACAAACAAACAAAAAAATCCAACACTTAGTGCTGAAGGGTAATGGAGGAGGAAGGCAGGGGAAAGAAGGAGAGCTGGACACCTCTGCTCCCTCTTCCCCCCTCCTCATAGTTCCTGGGAGGAACTATGGAGGGTTGCATGGAAGTCCAAGAAATACTTCTGGGAATTCCTTTCACCAGCTGCCTTTTCCGTCTGGAAGTTAATGGGGAAAAAGAAAGAAGAATGAAAAGAGCGTTACCTAAAGCAAAAACAGAGAGGCTTGGATGATTGGTCCGTACCTGACAACACAGTGTCAGTTTGACTGTGAAAATACTCAGCCTCTCACATGCACCTCTTTGGAAGCCTCCATTAACTTAGGGATGGATGAGCTTTTATGGAGATGTTACAAAAAATGCTGTGATGCAGAAAGAAGCTGAGTATTTAGAGCTGAACAAGCACAGTCCGGCGCTTTTAGTGGTGCGGTGAGTGTCTGAATGAGCCTGTTAGTGAGGAGCAGCGTGCTGGGCAACTGCCCGCGGCTCTCGGCAGCCAGGGAGGTTGTCAGACTCGAAGTGGTCCTCGGTGGGCGTGGGCAGGCGGGGAGGATGGTCACCAACCACTGTACACAGCTGTGTGTAGAACTGCAGAACTGACTGTGCTACTCTAACGAGCTGTATTAAGCATCTTGAAGGAGCAGAACTCGGGTGTGATATGAACACAGAGCCAAGCAAGGGAAAATGAGGACTTAATTTGGTGCGTACATCCTAACCAAATTGCTCATCCACAAGACACAATGCACCGTGATTTAGTTTGAGCCTGGCTGTATTCCTGTGTCCAGGTGCTTTGCTGGGATTAATATATTTTTTGTTCAGTGCTTTCCAAACGTGTGCCAGGGAAAAAAAAATGTAAGCCCTTGTGTTTACTGTTCGTAGGTGGAAATGGCAAAACAAGTAAGAGGAAAGTGTTTAAAAAAATACTGCAGGGCCTCTAAAAATATTTGCCCTAAAAATATAAATAAAGAAGGAAATAAAATATAGAAGAGGCATAACAAATAAAAAGATTGATGAAGATATTCCCCAGAGAGGATCAGAGGGCTTTATATGTCAGTGAAAATCAGAGATCTGTGTGATACAGGAGATAAATATTAAGTAGGAAGTAAATATTTATTGTAGTGTAATATTTTTAGAGCAAAAGCTTTCTTCTTGTGGAATGCTGATGCATAGGTCAGAGAAATAAGATACTTGACGTGGAGATAGAGGAGATAAATGAGCAAATTAGTTTGTCATTTTTTTAAGGAAAAAACCAGGGGAACAATGCAGTATTTTGTTATTTTGTTTTGTTGGATATGCACCCATGTGTTCAAAAATAAGTCTATAAGGATTGTATGTAGCTTTTTTGTATGTGGTTTTTAAGGTATACATATGGCTTTTTTATATGTAAAATGCAATCTTAATCTTCAGTTTTTAGCTTTCTTTGGTTAAAATCCCAAGGCGTAATGAATATACGGTAACTGAAATCAATCCATTCAAGCTTCAGGGTGCTGCTGGCCTGTTGGCGTGCCATGTGCGGGCAGCCCTCTACAGGAAAGGACAGCCTTGATTTGAATGAGATGGTGACAAAATAGCCTTGCGGGGCAAGGAGGTTGAGATGTCAACTTGAAGTAGTTACCTTGAGGTCTCAGAGACAAGTTTTGCTGTTTTTCTGCTTCAGCTTCTCAGTGGGGGAGAGCAGTGAGTTTTTCTGGGAGGATAATTAGAGCATTTTCGCAGTTATTGATTTCTGGTGTGGCAGCATTTGTTTTATCCACCCTACATGGAGATAAAGTGTGCCTATGTATAGCTATCTATCTAGATATCTGTTTAAAGGTTGGTGATGCTTTACTCTAAAGGCAGGCTGTCTTCTCACATAAAATTTATTAAGTTACTGAGTGCTTCTCTTCGAACTGCATTTTTCAGTTAATAGACTAGCATGTGGCCTCATGCTACTGAAATGGCTCTTGGAGACATCACTTTATTTCTGTTTCCCTGCAGATTAGGACCAGAAGTTAGTACTGAATGAGTAAGTCTGATGAAAAAGTAAGAAAAAATTCTTGCCTGCTAGGCCATATTGTTAAGTATTTTTTTTTTTTTTAATAAATTCATTTTCTGATGTCACTGGAAAGCACTGCATCTGAAACTTTTATCAATTACCAGTTCAGTGCAGAATCATGTAGTTTTCATTTCTTGGTTTTATCGGAATACATACGATACTTCCAAAAGGTGCATTTTCAGAAAAATAGTTTTCTTCTTTCCTTTTTTCTTCAGTTTAGCTGAAGGAGAATCTTCTATTTGTGGCTCTAGATAGCTGTTCAATTTCAGCAGAGAGTTTTGCACCCTTCTGTGAATGTAGGAATATTTGTAAAGATTGTACCTCTTTCATAATAATGTGAAGAAATTTTTGAAAAATAAAAATTTTCTTATCGGGACTTAGTAATTTTGCCGTCACTGCATCAACACAAAGACTAGCTACTGCATAAGAATAAATGAAAATCTGCTATATGGTTTTCTTCTGCTACTTGCTGTTTTTCTAGCCTGCCTTCAGCCCTGTGTCTTTTGACCCCCAAAAGAAAACAAAATTCAATATAAGTTGTATAAGAGAAGATGATACTGAAGTGGAGAAATGATGGGAGACTACAACAAATTTTTATTTAGAAAAATGATTTCAGCATTTTCAGAACAGGTATTCTTCAGAAGAACAAAGATGAAGAAAGAAAAATACAGGAGATTAATTTTGTGTATTGGGTATTAAAAAATACCACTGTTCTTGTCAGCTGAAGTAATATGACCCAGCATGTTCATTACCTATTCAGTGTATGTATTTATAAAGCAAATATAGATAATGCCAGGCTGCATAGCAAGGATGATTATAAAATGTGAACAGAGTTGAGGTCCACTAAGGAGGAAGATTCCCTCTTTCTTCCCTTATTTATTTGAATTGCTTTCATTCTTATACGGTGTATCCAGAAATGTTTTAGAGAGTTACATACGAAGGAGATATAATGGGAGTTCCAGAAACTGGCAGTGAGCTAAAGCATCGAGTAGCACAGGAGACTTCAGAAGCCAAGATCTGAGTTATGAAATAGCGTGCTGAATAAACTATATTTTTGTCCGTGTTTGGTAGGTGGTGTGCTCGGAAGAACCAATGCCTTAACTGAGCTTTCCTCACAGGCCAAGCTGTTTCAGCGTTTCATGTTCTCCTACCTTGTCTGGATGACACAGTACCACTATTGTGGTATGAATATAAAGGGGGTGGTTCTTATATTTGGGAATTAAAAAGTGTTCTTAATGTAAAAATCTTTGTCTTAGGTCTCACTTGAAAGAAGGGACTCATATCCCTGATGGGTAACTTCAGTTACTACCTTTTAACTCTCAATTTTTGGTGTTCCTGCTGCTCTTCAAAAACTACTTCTCCCGAGTGCTGCTGCAGGAAAGAGATTAATTCTTGTAACTTTCTCAACACAGTGTAGTGCAGATGAAGAATACGGGAGATTTTTGTCTGACTTCAAGGTTTCTTAACTTTGTACTCTTCCCTCTTAAACTCCGAGGATTAAGTTGGAGCTGAGCGGCGGTGTAAATACCCGCCTGGCAGCAGATAAGCCTGGTGGCTTTCTTTCAAAGGCGGCAGATAAGTGGGTTCCCTTTGAAGCCTGCTTCGGACGGAAGCTCCTGTACAGGCCTGCTGTGCTTTAATCTGTATTTTCTGCATACGCTGTTTTTTACCCGCTCGCAGCACTGGGTGTGAAGGGCCGAGCGCGCTTGGCACCGACGGTGGGATGCGGCCCCTGCGACCGGGGCCGCAGAGCCGCGGCTCGTGTGGTCAGAGCCGATGGTGCTGGAGGTCCAGCCTGGCAGGGTGGCAGGTGCCCGTGCGCACAGGGAGCCGCGGTGCCGCTTGGGACGCCAGCGTGCCGGGCACTGTCCCTTCTCCTGGAGGGAGAGGGTGAGGCGGCGAAGCTGCACTCGGGTTTGTCTGTAGGCGGCTCTGCTGCGTTAAAACACCCTGTTCCCAGGGTCTCTGTTATGAGAAACAGGTCAGTAAAATGCCGAATGATGTGTTTGCTCTTCAGGGGTATTGATCTGTTCCCTTCGTGACAGGTCTTCAACGCCCACGCTCCAAAACGCCGGGCAGGCTTCGCGTGCTTGGCCTGTTTGGCTGAATCTCACCGGCCTAGGGATTCCTTCGGGACGCGGGCTGCACGTGAGGCAGGTCTGAGGGAGCAAGGGGCTCCTCTTACAGGTGCTGTGGCCCTAGGCTGTTACTGACTGAGGAAGAAACAGCACCAGCAAGGCAGCCGGGGGAACCGGCACGCGGCAGCCGCGCGGGAGCTGGTGCGCGAGCGAGCCGGGCAGGAAGGACCGCGCTGCGCCCCGCTCTCCAGCTCCTTCGTGAGATGCTCCGCTGCTACCAAAGCGGTGGGCCTGAGGGGGAGAAAAATGCAGGAAACCTCCCTAAAAAGTACTTTTATTCACATGCACATAACTTCATAGAACCTTACCTGTTGCTTTTCTTTCGAAAGGGTTTTCTTTTGCCTCTCCCACATCCATCCATTTGGGGCTTCCCCTCCTCGACCCCCCCAGCTGTAAGGTTTAACTCCGTCTCGTGTGTACTTTGGGTGTCCACCATGTCAATGGAGCCTGTAGTCAGTAATAATGAAACTAAGTCCTAACACCCAAATTCCTCAGGGTAGGTTCTGCACCCAGTGGCAACACCACACTGGGAGGCATCTGGCAGCTCCCTCTTACTTTATTGCTATGGATTTTTCTTTCTTTTTTTTTTTTTTTTTTTTAAAAGTACAGACCCAAATCCTTATTTGTGCTTGCATCTGCAAAGGGCTTCAGAGATGAAAAATGTCACTGAAGTTGTATTGGGTAACTAACAATTTATTATATGTTGCTGTATCTTAATTTCATCTTATTTTGCAGCAGAAATCTTTTTGGAGACTGAGGTATTATTACTGAATGTGTTGGTTCAAATTCTGTGCATTTTATCAGCCCTGGAGCTAATTGTGTTAGGTGAGCTGCTGTTGGGGCTCTGTGAGTAGCCTTGGTGCTGTATTTTCCAAAGGATGTTTGCAGTTAATGAAAAATTCTTGGAAATATCATGGAAATGCATGGAATTTTAGTGAATTAGCATTAATGAAATGTTGAGAAGGATAAGAATAAACTAGGCAAATTGTCTCACTTGTAAGAACGTTCCAAAATGCATGGATCCTCTATATATGAACACATGAATTTTATTCCTGAATTCTTTATATTCCAATTAAGTGTTTGGGATCATGCTGTTTTTGCATTTAAACTGCTCTATTGCAAGAATGATGGGTGCTGTAAACGTGAAAGGAGGAGGTTTGGGAGGGAGGAGAGGATCAAAAGAAAGACCAATGGCTTCGTTAGTAGCTTTGCCATTCAGCTGTGCAGCAGGTATCCTGCATCTGCTCGTTATTCAAGGAAGCTTCCAAAGATGGATGTGCAGCTCCTTCATTATGCAGTGCCAGCAGGGAGTCACCTTATTCAAATAAGCTGGCTGGTAATGTCAGTTTGCCAAATAAATCAAGTTTTGAGTGATGGTTCTTTTTTCTTTTTGGTATATTTTGTAATCTTTGGATTTGTTATTTACTCATTAATGCTGTGAATTTTTGTCACTTCAACAAGTATGTAACTGAAGTTGTAAATTTTGATGCTTATCACTTAGAACAAAATGTCTGTCTTCAAAATGTTTTGCTCAGTCATTCTACAGTACAGTGGGCTACTGATAACCGAATCAGTGGGCAGTTCAGACAGGATGCTGAAGGTCCTAATCTAAAATGAGAAATATGCACTCCTATATCATAAGCTGGTTAGTTATGTATTACGATTATTCCTTTAAATTAAATTTCTTTAAATTTAAATTCCTGAAAATAAGTGTGAATTTCAAAGTTGCACATAGAAATTAAAATTGGGGATAGCTGAGGGATTTTTAGAAAGAAAGGATGGTTCTGTGATAAAGCAGCTTTGCCAGGAGTCAGAATATGTGTGACAGCCTTTACTGAAGAGTTAGGAAGTTTTGCATCAGCAGAGACAGAGACTTGCACTGTGTTTTAGTTGCATCGGTTGCCATTGTGGGTAAGAGAGGGAAGGATGTATGTAGTACCGATGAGAAGCCATGGGGAATCTTGGGGAGGAAAGTCTTCAAACTGAAAATTTGAGCTTGCCCTTTCAGTTTGAATGGGCTATGCTACGCTTTGGGTTATTTCAGGAGTATGTCAGAAGCTGAGTTAGTATTTGTAGTGACTTTTTTTTTTTAAGCTGCTAAAAATAGGGTATTATAACAATGTGTTTTGTTGGTGTATACGCAGCTGACACAGGCCCCTTCCCTCCCATACTTTGCAAAAGAATGAAGAAGGGGTACTTGAGGGTACCGTGTAGGCAGGATGCGATGGCACTTCTTCGAGGGGATGGAGCCATGTTCAGCTGCCCGTGCATGCAGTGGGGTGCTGTACTTAGGCAAGGTCAGAAGAAGCATTTTTCTAAGATGGAAATTTCTGCTGAGTTGTCAACTTCAGGCTCTAATATAAAGTTATATTCTGATGTCACAATTTGCAAGTTCACAGCGGGGTATTGCTTAAGGCAGATAATGACACTTGCTTAGGACAGATAATAAAAGTATTAGCTAGCTGTATCACACAACTCTAATTCCATTGTTATCTACAAAATCAAATTCCTCAGTATTATAGCCGTACAGTCAAAAAAGCATATTAGGTTCCTTTAGTGTTGATGCAAGGAAGCTGCCACTGTACTCAGTCATATGAGAACTGAGAAGGTACCTTTGTATGTAATATGTGATTTCTGCTTGATAATAAGGTTATAAGTTTCAGATTACTTTTTTTCTTTTTTTAAGATACTTGCCTATTTAATATTTGTTAGTTATGCAAGAAGGA
>VZSV01000152.1:27307-67317 GCA_013398735.1 Nothocercus julius
ATGAACATCTGCACAGATGCTCTCAGTGCAAGGTTGCTAAATACTGTGGTAAATCCTGTCAGGTAAGATGAAAAAATAACCGGTATAATGTACGGAAGAAAAACAGACACTTGAGTACTTTATTTACAAGGTTTTCATGCATTTTCCTCATTGCCATACCTCAACATTGCAATTTTTTATTTGTAGCTATGGACAGAGTGTGCAAGCATGTTGCCTTTTTTATTATTTTTGACTGTTTCTATAGCTATAAAGATGATTGTAAGATAAAACAGACAACATTACGTTGAAATGTTTAGTGTTTCATTATGTTTGATTAGAGCGGTAAAAAAGGATCTTTAGTATTGCGGGTTGCAGACTGACGGTTGCAAGCCAAGTGTGCAGTAAAATATTTTGTATTTCAAGAGTGAGGATCATCATGGTAAAGCATATATTCTACTTTAAGAAGAAATAGGATTCAAGAATTTGCTGAGTAAATAAGGCCTCAGGGCAAACTAACAGCAGCCCTGGTATCTATGAGGAGGGTGTCAAGATGGAGCCAGGCTCTTCAGAGTCCTGCATGGCAGGGGGACAAGGGACAAGAAGTGTAAGTTGCAACAAAATATCTGGATGAGGAACTTTCCCACAGTCAAGCAGTGGAACAGGCCGCCCAGAGAGGTGGTACAGTCGCCTCTTCGCAGGGTTTCGGGTCCTGCCTAGCCTATGTGGTCCCATGGTCTGTCTATAAAAGACTGATTAAAGGAGTTCAGTTCTAAAATCTAAGTTTTGTGTTTGGCATGCATTGTCCCTTCCTTATGCATGTGTGTGGAAGGTGGTACAACACAGTACTGAAAGGGAGCAATAGTCTCCTGCAGGGCTACACGTCTGCATAAGGTGTAAGGTGGCGGGGAATCAGCCATCTGAGACTGCAGCCGTGAGGGTCGCCTTACAGACTCTTTCAGTACATAGAGGAAAAACTGAGGAGAGTAATGAAGAGGCGCCACTAAGGTTCAAAGCAGGCTAGTAGTGGTGCTTTTTAAAATCCATGTGATTTCAAGTAGTCTTAATGACCTTCAAATGCTCTTTTTATTCGTTATGTGCTTCTATAAGCAATTCCTCCTTACAATCATCTGTGCTGTTTTCAACATGCCAAAGCCTTTCTGTTTTGGGATTAAAACATATGGAGGAGGAAAGAAGAAAATATGTCATTTTGATTAATTGTATGGCAAATGTGAGCAGTGTACATTAGGTACTTACTGTAGCATCAATAATAATGCCATAAGTAGATTTATTATGGAAAATAGTAAGGAAAGTATGACTTTGAAGAACATAAAAGACAAGAGTATTTGTAAATCAAGTTTAAAGCAAATATTTCTCAAGAGAGCTGCTGGTAAAGCTGCTGGTGGTGTGTCTACACTGTGAAATGAGACACTGCACAGCACTCTGCTGGCACCGCCCGGCACAGGAAAGTCTGGAAGGAATAATACAATTCCCTGTTCTGGTTTATGTGCAGTAGCAGTGAAGCTAGGATTGGGAATATTACTGGAAATAGCTCTGCATGAACACTTCCGGGATTTGCACCGGATAGCCTGAGGCCATCTTGGGTATCCCTGCACTGTGCTTCCAGCTCCGTGGTGGTCCTCTTGCTGCTTAGGTTTCCCTCCATCTGAAGCTATAGGCACTGATCTCAGTGAGAAGAGCTTGTGCTGCCAGACGCAAAGTGTGCTTAAATGTTTTGCATGTTTCTAGCTGGCAGTATGCTGTTGTAAGTCTGTATAGTAGTAGGTAGCAAGCAGGAACATCTGGAAAAGAGGCCCTTTTCTAGCTAAAACAGTGAATTTATGGGAGATTGATTATTCAAGGCAGATGATCCAGACAAATGTGAGACCAGCCAGGTCTGTTTTCTTTTGGAGACTGTCCTCTAACACACATTCTTTTTGATTGTCTAGCTATACTACTTTGCCGCTCTGTTCTTACAGCAGTTGTGAGCAAAGTTCTGCTTCGCCAAGCCAAAAGCTTTAGAATTTACAGGGCCTCTGTGTCTTTAGTGCAGGTCATTAACACAGGCACTTCTAATTGAGCTAATTACTGAACAAAATAAACAGCTGGATATTGAATCAAGTTGTTTGCACATTTACAAAGGTGAATATTGGCACAGCATGATGATTTTATGATTTTGTGTTCATAAATACAGAGCAATTTAGAAATTAAAGTAAAAGACTTTGAAGGTTGTTTCTTTTTTTTTTTTTTTTTAAACACTGCCCCTCCCCCACCACCACCACCAAAAAAAAAAGGGGGGGAGGAGGAGGTGTTGGATCAATCTGAGCAGAGCTGAGCTATGGTTTAGGATAAAGCTCTGAAATACCAAACTTCAAGTTACCAAAAATGAATCATTCTTAAAGCTTTAGATATAAACTTCACTTTATTTAAGTGAAAACTTAAGCTACCTAGTATGTAGAAATCTCCGTATGATGTCAAAACTGAAATCCTCAAGTGAACTCTGTCAAAATTTCCTCTGATCCTTTTTTCATGCCAGTTGAAGCAATTTGCTTTCACTTGTAACCCTTTAATTTCAGAAAAGCATTAGAGCTGTAGGACAGGAAGCTATATCAGGACATCCTTCTGGCTGAGGCCCTCCATTGGATCCTCATTTCAGGATCAAGTACTTCCAGCTCTTGTGCTCCTAACTATTTCTGTAATTGGACCTCACTGGCTGTTTTGCTTTCCTCAGCACTTGTGCTTCTCTACTACAGGCCCTTTGCCACTTGCTAATGCTTCCTGTCCCTTATTTCCTAGTGCTGTTTTTTAGCAGCCTTGTATCCCCCCAGAGCTACAGAGTTGCCACATCTGTTTCCTCCTCTTAACCTCTGTTGTGATCTCCACTGGCAGTGTTTATTAATTTGTGCCTGTGCTGCTTCAACTGCATGTGCTGCTTCAGCCTGCATTGGGAACCAGTGATTTAGATAATCCCTGGCAAATGGGAGAATCACTTCAGATAAAGTTTACTCTGTACTATTATCAGACATTATTGAAATGCCTCCTTAAAAAGAAATGAAATGATATTTTTTAAGAATTTAAATGATCATTTGGAAATTATAAATTGTGTCTTCATAACAAAGTTGTACTTCCCAATGGAAAAAATATGCTATTTTGATGTTGCTGCTCTTATTGTTGCTGAACTCCAATCTTTGACTCTTTTCATTAGCATATTAATTTTCAGGAAGCATTCATGTTTTTTGATGTTGCATAACAGACACAGGAAACCTTAGTTTTGTAAAAATTGGATTAGGGAATATTTGGCAAGATGACTCAGCTAAAAACATGTGAGACCTTAGAGGCAGATGCTTGCGATTTCTGCCCATGCCCTGAGTCCCCATGAAGTGACTGCTACTGTGACTGTGTTGTCAAATGAAATGCAGGGATGCCCTGGTGCCTGTGGGCTGCTGCCACCCCCAAACTGCTGTATACTGCAGTAGTTTCTAGGCTGTATCAGCGGTGACCTTTTTTCCTTAGGTAAAGCTGAAGGAATTAGCATTCAGGTACACTGAGCTTGAATGAAAAAACTGAATTTGGGGCGAGATGAAAGGAGGTTTTTGTTTTGTGTTGTTTTTGTTTGCTTGTTTTTGTTTGTTGTTGCTGTTATTGTTTGTTTTTTGATATTTCTGAAGTCTGGAAGAGGAGTGTTGGGTACTGCCCTGTATTTGCTTCCATCTAGTAAGTGTTTCTTTTTAACAGGAAAAAAAAAAAAAAATTGAAAGAAACTCCCAGATAGTCAGAGAGAGGAGTCCATAAGGAAAACCATCTACTCTGTGCTATTTATATATATACTATATATATTTATACTGTATATAAGTATTAAAATTTGGACTGAAAGCTGTGACATGCAGGGTTAAGCACATTGCTCCCATGCAGAACTGTGGGGCTAATATAATCCCACCAGGAAGTATCGTTAGAGACTAATTTAAAAGCAAGTCTTTCCAGTGCTGCAAATCTTAGTCTTTGCACATGGTTCTGTAACTTACATCCTTGTATTGGTTGCAAGAAAAAATATTTTTGGAATTTCATTATATTTAATACGCTTGGAGTTCCCCTTGCCCCAGCCACTTGCAGAGATCTGAATAGCAATTTCTGTTCCAGCCTTCCTTCAGCGAAGGAATCCTACTAATTCCTTTTTGGCATTAATTTTAATCTAAACACTATTTTTAAGAAAGCTTATGATCTAAATATTTTTCTGGTATGGAAATGCATCTCTAAGAAATGTGGCACGTTATACCACATATCTCATTAGTGTTTTTTCGGTTGGGTAAGCTATTAATCATTTTGATGTCACCTTTAGCAGGCTTAAAATTCAATGCAACATTTATGTAAGGGGAAAAAAAAAACAACTTGACAGATAAAGGCTCACCTCAAAGAACAATTTTAGTTTAAGTGGGATAAAAATGTCAATGTAATTATATTGCACAGAAAGATGCCTGGACATTTACAAGTATGACCTTGTTTCTTACGGACAAGAATAATCCTATTGAGCAGTAGATACTGAACTTTTATTTGTCAGATAGTATGTGACACTAACTGTATTTGGATTAATGCATTCTTTGTGTCATTCTGCTCCCATAGTTAAGTTATAGGTAAAGGAAATGAAATCACAAATCTCCCCTGTATATGAAAGAAAAATCCAAATTATTTACTACATACAAACCAACAAAACCACCAAGAAAGAGAAGTGCTACTAGCTGTGAAGCCTAGTTAACCCAATGCAGCTTTTTACTTTCGTAAAGGCTATAATACGTTTTTTTATATCTTCCTACCTAGCATTCAGGTGTCCGCAGTTGTGATGTACATTTGCACATGATACTGTTGTTTTTTTTTCCATTTTCTTTTATTGCTGAACATGTAAGACTTGCTTTGTATTGGACACTCTATCACTTGGTATATGGCAGTTATTTAAGGGAAGCTGTTTTTCTCACTCTTTTTTTTTTTTTTTTTTTTTTTTTTTTTTTTTTTTTGTTAATTCTACTGCATTTGTGTGAGAAAATGTTACCTCCAGAAAGCTTTGGCTATGCATTTATGTGAGAAAATGTCACCTTCAGAAAGCTTTGGCTATTCTGAGTTCTTGTCACTACAGCAATTTCTTTTTGCGTCTTGTTTTTTCAATTTGTTTTAACAAAAGCATTTGAAATAGTTCTCTGGCTTCAAACGTTTACTGTGGATATATGTATGAAATGGTTTAACATATGTATTAAATGTATGAAAATTTATTAATGTTTTTAAATGCACTTGGAGCTTCTGTGAATTATAAAACAGATTTATAAAACATTATAAATTATAAAAATTTGAGGCTTGCAAATGCAGAAAAGGGAATAACAAACAAAAACCCCCAAATCTTAATGAGAAATCGACTTCCTTCTAAAATGAGTTTTTCTTAGCTGAAGACTCATTCTTGTTGCTTTTCCATGTTGATTTGACTAAGGATTCGTGTAAGTGTACGACAGCTTTTCCTCACCTTGTCATTCCCTCTTTTTGCTGCTACGAAAGTGTTATTCAGTGTCTGATACCCAAATTGAAATGGTTTGTGAAATAAAAATTGCAGGTTCAGGTATGACACAAAACTTCAATATTTCTGATTCCTCTTTCTATTTTTATAAATTTTGGTCACAGCAACCATTCCTCGTCTTTAAGCTTTGGATATTTCATCACCAGTCCTCCCAGCAGTGACTGCTAATGCTTAATGAGACATCTTTGGGAGGCAGTTTCTACAGTGTGGGAAACTTGTTTCTCTTGCCGAGCTGCATTTTGAGGAATTTCATGGGCTCTGTAGGCCTTTGTGCTCTCAAATTCTGGGTAAACTGTTGCCTTGAGTGTTGTGTATGTTGGCAGGTCTGACATAGATCTTCGTTTCTTCTCTCTATCCTTAAAATTCGATTCAGGCCCCAATTGATTATTTATTAAAAATCTAAATGTACTGTAATGGTAGTGTCAATGTAAACAAAGCTATGATGTTGTTTATAGTATGTTAAATAAAGGTAAAAACAAAAACAATAAATAAACAAAAACCCTTTTCTTGATCTTGCAATCTTTGCATCACTGTTCACCTTTTGGCTAGAAAGGGTCAGGAAGGGAGAAGGGAGAACATATCCCACGTGTGCGTCCATACACACATATACATATGCATATATGGGTGTGTATATGCACACACATATATATAGCCTGTTTCATGAGGATACACGGTAGTAAAACAGTATCTTATTTTTCTTTCTCTTACTTTTAAAAACCCAATAGAAAGAAGCTTGGCAGGACCACAAGAAGGAATGCAAGTGTCTTAAGAGCATCGAGCCTAATCTTCCTCCAGACTCGGTCAGGCTTGCTGGCAGGATTGTTTTTAAACTGGTAAGTCACATTTTTGTTAGCTGTGTTCAGTGTCACAGCTTCAGGGAAATAATTCCTTGCTTTATATATTTAATGTAATTAAGAACAGAGAGCAGAAGTAACTAGGTTTGACGAACAAAATTGGACCTGTTTTATAATATCCATCTAGAATACTAACATGGACAAAATTAAAAGCAAAGGGGCTTGTTTATGAGGTTTATTTCCCTGTGACTGTGTGCTAGTGTCCCTTTTTTTTTTTTTTCAGCCTGGAAACAAATTGGAGAAAGACACTCTTTTTACAGCCTTGTGTAATGAGAGTTGGAAAGATGTGGCAAGGACAAAACACAGTTAGCTAGCGCTTTCCTTAGAGTGCCTAATGCCATACTTTTTATGTTGGATAACTTATCTGCTATTAGATATATATATATTTATTTTTTTTTTCCTAAAATCTCTTGGAAGTCCTGGATGTGTGACATACCATAGTTTGCTTAATTTACCTTAACTAAATCTTTTCTTAGGTTAAGCATCTTATGCCTGTGAGGTTGTAAATACAAAAGACTTGCCCTTTCTCACTGACCTTGCATGGTCATGTCTGCCTTTTTGAATAAAAACATGTTCATTCGTTGTGGTCTGAGATGATAAAAGATGATATAATATCTTAATTTATACAATGTCAGGCAGTGTATGTGCATATGATTGTTTTAAAGGGCAAATACATAGACTCTGCTGTATATTAATCATAGTCACATGAAATTTGAGGCTGCTAATTTTAGAAATTAGAAGAATGTGTCATAACACCATAAAACTAGTACTGTAAAGATGGTTTATAGAACATATGTAAAACAAACAAACAAACAAAAAAAAAAAAACAAAGCAAAAGAATAGATTTATGTTGATGCTACTAGTCTTACCTAATACCTTATTGGCATATCTCATTGAATAATTCAGTACCATAGAATGTTTTTAAGATAAAGCATGCTATGTAAGTGTTAATGATCTGTTTTTTCCCTCCAGCTCAGACAATCAGTCTGCCTTTCTGAGAAACTGTACTCCTTTTCTGATCTTCAGTCAAGTAAGTAATTGCCAACCATATTTCAGGAATGCTTACAAAGTCTGAATTGTCCAAAGATTATTCAATTTTCTTGTAACTTGCCATCTGAAATTTTGCTGTACAGAATATTAGGATGTGGTGTAAAGAAGGCAATGCAAAACTGAAGCTATGAAAACAGTTGTGGGAAGAACAATGTGTGTGTGTTTTGTTTTTTTTTTCCATAGATGAAGGCAAAAACTTTTTTTCAAGCAAAATCTGTGTCTTTTCTTTTTAATACTTTCTCAATTTACAGTGTATATCTTACCTGTTCAGGATCTAAAGTTTACCTGATGACTGCTTTATTGCATACAATTTCAAAATAAAACTTTTTATTAAAAGTTCTTCATTATTTATATCTCTTTGCACAAAGCTTCATCATAGCTTCAAGAAAAAGGAGACAGCACTACAATTCACAAAGACTATGTTCATGTATGTCTTTTTTCTTTTTTTTTTCTTTCTTCTCCTCATTCAGAAGTCATGTTGAAGAGAGAAAATTGTGCAGATATCCCTGTAATCTGACAGATTTCAGATGCTTGGATGGGAAAGAAACTTTTTTGTAATCTCTCAGCTGAGCTTCTGTTAAATAGAAAACAGATTTCGTGCTTGGTTAAAGTTTTAAGTTTTATAAGAAAATAAATACATGGTTAGATGATTCTTGCAGCAGAAGAAAAATCTTATTTAAAGGGATTTTGTAGAGCAACATGAATATTTCACTTATCTCAATCTTTTTTTGTGATGTATAGAACTTGATGTATTGATATAGATTTGTAAAAATAAAAACTCACAAGCAAACCTAAGAAATACAATGACTATAATATGTTCTACCGCTGTAGAGTGACACTTTGCTACCTTCCCCCATAACACATGGGCAAAAGATGCTAATAAGGCAACAAATTAAAAAGGATAAGAGGAATGTATTTCAATACTTTCGAACAGTAGGATTCATTGTTCAATTTTTCTCTAAATGAATTGTCATTGAATAACAAAGGTTTGCAAGGAATTAGATGATTATTTGAATTAAGAACAACACTTCAAACTGCTTCAAGTAAAGTTACAAACATGAAGTGCCTTGTGCTGGGACACAAGGTATGTAGTGGCAGAGGAGAGGTTGGGAAGAGAAGGGGAGGATTAATTCTTCTTTAAAAAAGAATTAATAGTTATAAAGCAAATTTCACTAATATAGGCATATTTTTTTTTCTTGTTGAACCGCTAATATCATACAAAATTCATTCTTCTCTCTCCTTTCCTGGAGAAAAAGGGAAAATAGTGTGATAAGTTGCTGGAGAGAAGCTTGGTATTGAACGAGACTAAGCTGGAATGGATAAATGGTACAAAAATCTGTAAAACGACAAGAGCTTATAATAAAACTGTCATCCTGAAGGAAATGCAGGTCCTCCACAGGTGAGAGGGCTGTTGTCTCACTGCTTTACAAACAGCAGTTCCATAACCAGTGACTTCAAAAAGAGGCAAATCTGAGAGATCCACAACACCTGTTTCAGCTGTATTCACACTAGGAGTTTTTCCTTTGTAATTTTTTAAAATCCAAAGTACAAAATGTTCAGGATTCCTGGACTCCTCCATATTAATGAGAGTTGATGCTCTATAGAATACAGTACAATTGAGTTACAACATTTATGTAAACTTTTATAAAGGTTTTGGCTGTTTAATGTGGTTACAATTTCCTTAATAGAATGAATAAAGTATGTTTATAGTTTTGCAGTTAGGTCCAAAAGAATATTTGGAATGCAGTGATAATTTGTAGTGTTTGTGATACTTTGGCCCTATATCCTAAAAAAGCTGCTATTTCATTAACACTTTCCCATTTACTGTAGTGTTTTTTGTTTGTTTGTTTGTTTGTTTTTTCCCCGTCTCCTGCACAACTTACAATGTTGATACAGATTTGGAATTTATTTTCCTTCAATATTTGGCAGAATTCATGCAAAACAAAAGTCTCCTTATTAGAGGTGGATCACCATGAGCTTCCAGGTGCAGTCTGTCAGGTCCTATTGCCTTGCGTATGTCCTGTTTAAGTGCATCATAACCTAGTTCTTCCCATGAAAAATGGTGCTTCAATGTTTAATATAGAAATTGTTTAATTTTTATAATAAATGTCTTGCCAAAAGGCCTTATCAATTGTCTTTTGATCTTTCATTCACCATCATATTTACATGATTTGGTAATAGCAACTTGATAACTCTGCTTTTTGTTGAGAGGTGGCTGTCAAAAGACAAATGGCTGGCCTCTGTCAAAACTGCCCTCTGTCAAAATTAATTTTGAGCTTGGAAATGTCTAGAATGTGTGGCTGCCATTGGACACATTCAAGATGTTGGTGAAAGTTTCTTTTTACACCTTGGTGTACTTTTGCTTCCCTTAAGATACTGAACAGCTAAGTGAAGAAATGAAAGAAGGCCTCAGGCACCTTGTACAAACATTGCAACTGTATTTGAAAGTGGAGATCCAGGATGTTTCTCAGCTGCCACCGGCAATTGACTTTTTTCAGATCTTCACAAAAGTAAGTGTTAAAATGTGACTTCTTGACAACTCATAAATTATCCTTCCTTTGGATTCTCTGATTTATTTTCTGAGTGCAGTAGTCCAGTAGATATAACCAGAATATGATATACAACCTAAAGTGAAGTTAAAATATGTACTTTTCTATTTATTCAGTATTTAAACAGTGTTTTCCATTGAAAACTATTGAAAACTAGCAATTTATATAAATGCAATGCTTAAAATTTTAAGCGGCATGTTAAAGGTTCATGTTAAAGCTCTTGGGGCGGGAAGGGAGGAGGAATAACTATTGTCGCAATGAAAACATAAGTTAGGTCTGTTGAATCAAGTGTTTGTTTTAACATTTTGTTTTTTAAATGGTGATAAAGAGCACACACTGTGAGTAGAATTTTTGCACAAAGTGCAAAATCTTGTATTTGTAGATATATTCACTTCTGACGTGTCATTTAGTAGTATGTACTAATGGCTGTTTGTAACAGTAGTGCCCCACAAACTCTGCTTTCCCTGGGTCATGTGGGTTGCCTATTTTGAAAAGGCTACATGAAGAGTATGTGAAATTTATTTCTTCAATATATAAAATGTTTGTTATGCTACCAATTAAGTTTTACTGCTTTTTCTTTACGTATTTTATTACTTGAGAAAGTTTCATTTGAATAATGCTATTGAAGTACTTCGTATGGAGAATGCTCATAGCTTTAACTTATTTGTTTCTTTATTGATTTAATATATTTGAGAATGAAATTTCTTGTAAAAATGATTATGTATATTCTAATTGTTTTAGCAAATGTTTTGTTATGATATAAATCTGACTCTTAGATATTTTTCTTCTGATACAAACAAAAGGAAGAGCATCTTTTAAAGAAATGAAGTGCAATACGTGACTTAATTTCCTTGTCTATTTGCACAATAATAGAAGCTTTTCTTCCTTGGATGGAAGAGCAGTATAATCAGCTGTGCTGTTTATCTGGAATTTTTGTAGGTGATTGAACTATTTTGATTAGTTTACCATTTTCCCTAACCATTTACGGAGGTTGAAACTCCTCCTGTTAGAAGGACTCGGAGGAAAAAAAAATTGTGTGTTACCTACTCTCCACTCTGACTGTTTTGGTGTCTTATGCTGGCACTCTGGGCCTGAACTTTACCAGATGAATTTGACATGAAACATGTATGCTCTGTTATCTGGTTTGGAGGATTTGCACAGCTGATGGTAAAGCTGAGTATCAGAAAGTGATCATTGCTTAGCTGGTATGAACTGCGTCACAGCTTGTGAGACATTTTTTCCATCTTTTTCCCCCATGGAATAATTGAGGTTAAAATGGACATTGGCCATGGTTTGTTCTTCGGTTTCTTTTAGATCATTATTGAGCCTACAGTTCAGGCTGATGAGATTCAGTAAGTAGAATTTACGGTGGTGGTAACTACATGATTATGACCTGTGATAAACAGCAGTAATTTCAGATCTTTATTGAGGTTCTGGGTAAGGAAATTGGTATAGAAGAGCTTCTGGGTGCAGCTGCATTAGACGGAGTGAGCCAACACAACACCTACAAGGTGCTGGAGCATGGGAGCACGAGTCCTACGCTTCCCCTCATCTTACCTGAAAGCACCATGGTTGCCTATTTTGTTTTGGCTTGGGGTCTTGGTGAATCTCTCTTTGAGCTGATTCCACCCACTAACTGCAAGGAACTTTTCTCAACAAAAGCAGTAGCAGATTTTCTCCAGCTGACCATGCTGGCTTGATTCATTGGTGTCTGACAAATGCAGAGAAGGGGCAATGCTGTGTGGTTCAGGGAGCACCTTCCTCGTATTGAGCTGTTAACTAGCTCTCCCCATACCACATGTCTTCAGCCTGAGGAGAGACGTCTGAATTTGGACAGTGGCTTTACAGAATTGTCCCATTCCCTGCTTCTTTTGTTTCCTTTGCTTATGTTACAGAGTCCCTGTGATGGTTTGCTCTAGGCAAAGGGAAAACAAATGGCATAGACCTATCATAGCTGCTGTTATTTAAATAAAATTGACTCTAGGAAGGAGGAATGTGGCTAGCCAGGTGACTTGCTTGGTAGAGAGCAATTGACTAATATATCCATATGTATTGCCTGCAGGTAATAGCTTGTTTGGAGTCCTGTTCGGCACCGTGCTCTTTGGAAGGCTTCTGCTGCTCCATGTAATTTTTCATGTTATAACTTACAGCTTTCCCAACTGGCTGGCAGATGAATATAGTGTGAAGTACGGAGTTATATTAAGCTTTTTAGTATGCTACTAGCGAACAAGAGTTTTCTGTCTCTCCCATAGAATATTTCTTGGAAGAATTTTTTTTTTTTTTCTTTGAGTGAAATAGGAAGCGTTTATTTCCAGCAGGTAAAATTTAAGACTTTAGAACAGTAAAGTCTTTGGTAGAAGACTTATATAGTCTCTTCTCTGTTGTGTAGCTTTGAAAAAGACCAGCTGCGATGACTTATATGTGTGGTCATAGAATAAAGAAATACTACAGATACATGGTTTCAGGATGTAATGTTGTTTTCCCAACCACTTCAACATTCCTTTTGAGTTCAGTAGGTGCTCGTTCTTACATTGAGGTTTTTTTGGATCATTTCTTTCATTGCATGCTACAAAAAGATGCTGTCAAAGGTCGTTTTTATTCTGTTTGATGCTGAATCCTCAAGAAGAAAAATGAGCAGACAGCCAGATAAGAGGAAAAACAGTCCTGCAGTGAGATGACTAAATATTAGATAGTTCTTGGAAATTCTCCAACTTGATTTAAGTCAAAAGAGCTTCCGAGAAGCCCTTTTAAAGAGTCTTCCTGCTCTGCTGGCTACTGCTCTGCGCTTGGAAAACTCTGTGTTTTATTTATTTGTTTATTTTCGCTTGCATGTAACGCTCAGTGGACTGAAAGTCCCTTTGAGTGCAAATTCTGGGAAACTTCCCATTGAAAGTCAAAGAAAGTTTTGCTGTCTCTTTGAATGGGGGCAGAATTTTTCCATGATGTATTTTTAGGTCACCTGTAATATCACCTCTACTAGATGGGGAGATGTTTTAGAAGAGCAATCTACTTTTCTGCAGTGTTGCTCTGTCCCTCCTAGGCAGTTTGCTCTTGCATCAGCTATTCTTTGAGCTGGAGTTGAATTTTTCATGCTTGCCATTCTTTGGAAGCTTCAGTATATTTAATATATAATTTATCCAAGGTTGTGACTGTTTTTAAATTCTGATTCTCAATATTGAACACAATTATCAGTGGTTAGTTACATTTTAAGGCTTTAACTCCGCTGAGACATTTTCTAATATTAAGATAAATTTTTGACACCATGGTTTTATGGTTTAGTGGTGTTTCCATAAACTTGATAGAATTAGTCCTTGCATTTTATTTTTCAGCCTTTAACATGTGTGAGAAAGTCTGGAATACTGTGAAAAAGTGAATAGGAGATAAAGACTTAAGTATTTTTGTATATGCATATGGTATATGTATGGTACACACACGTAATATGTATTTGCATGTATTTTTTAATAATAACATACAGAACAATGTAAAGACTTAAGAGATTGAACAAAATCTCTGCCTGCTGTATTGACTCTGAAACTCTGCCTCTACTGAATGAAGTCAACTCTAAGATGATTCCATATTGGACCAAGTTTAGACTTGGTGTCTTGCACAGTACTGCATCCCCTCATTCTAAGTCAGAAGTGACTCTTTATGAGCTTATTACAAGTGTTTGCAAACTTTTTTATGTTTTTAATCTGATTTTACAAAAAAAGGCTGGCATTAGATAAAATGGGAACCCTTTTAAAAATCTCCTAACTTTAAATCCTCAGGTTTGTAAGAATGGTAAGATATATTCAGCCATTGTCATACTAAATAACAGTAAGATCTGACATTAAATGGACTGTAAGGTGGCAGATTTTTTTTAGTAATCTTTAAACAGAATTTTATTGGAAAAGGTGTTTCTAAAGGACACTGATAAAACATTTGATAAACCTCTGGGAAATGAATGCTGGGACTGATTATTGGGAACCTTACAGAACAAAGATTATGCTTTTCTCCTGAAATATCAGTCTGTCTAACTCTTCTATTGTATGAAATTTCTCACATGTAGCTAGTTTTTCAGATGGTAGGTGAGGTGATAGGAATTAGAAAGAAAATACTTATTTTCCCAGCAGTTTCTGTCTTGCCATTCTTTCTCATAAGGAAATTATACTTTGAAAGCGGATGCCCTGATTTCATTAACTGGAGAGGTCACATACATTTATACATGTGAGGTGAGGAGGATGGGGCCGGCCTCTTCTCAGTGGTGGCCACTGATAGGACTTGAGGAAACGGCCACAAACTGAAGCACCAGATGTTCCACAGGAACTTTAGAAAAAATTTCTTGCCAGTGAGGGTGACAGAGCCCTGGCACAGGCTGCCCAGGGAGGTTGTGGAGTCTCCTTCTCTGGAGATCTTCCCAACCCGCTTGGACGCAGCCCTGAGCCACCTGCTGTAGGTGACCCTGCGTGTGCAGGGGGGTTGGACTAGATGATCTCTAGAGGTCCCTTCCAACCTTAGCATTCTATGATTCTATGAGGTGATTATGCCCCTTGGTATGGGCATCTGTGCTGCCTTCTGCCCTCTTTTTGGTTGTTGTCCTACTCACTGCTTTTTCGGTTTACTTCAGAAGTGACACAGTTCAACTGAGTAACAGCAGATCTAAGTGAGGGTAGATCTAGGTGTTCCCTTTCAGGATAGGTTGAAAAAGAAAATATATTGTTTCCATATATTTTGGAAACTCATATGCATTTTTCATACATTTCAAACTAAGTTTTCTTTTCCTTTTTTTCTACTGATTTTTTTTGAGCTTTAAGCAGTTGTATCTTTATTCATACTCTCTTTTACTTTAATCACAAATTTGATGCTGTATGGTAGTTGGTGTGTGTTAGTTGACTGTTGTAACTGACAAAGGTGTTATCCTTTTCAGCTGTTGGTATAACTAATTTTATTTTAACTTAGGCAGAAGAAAGTGGACTGCTGTAAAGTGCAGAGGCAGATTTCAAAATACATAGTGCTCTACTGTCTTTAAAATTCTTTTTTATTATTATTATTTTTATTCCTATCAAAGTTTAAACACTTCTTACCTTCAGGTTTTCAGTAGTTGGTTTTCATTCTACTCAAAGTTATAGGGAGAATTTCTTGTCCCAATTAAAAAGACTTTCTAATTAAGGAGGATTTTGACATGTAATGTGTAGGCAGAAGAAGGTGGGAAGTTACATGGTGTCACTTGTCCTTTGTAAAGTCTATATACTAAACTATGATAATCTCTTTGGGTGACTTTTTAAGTGCAAGTTGAAGCAAATCATCTCACGTAATGATATAACTAGAAAATTGATCTGTGCCTCAAATCTTGCAGGCATCAGATAGCATATTTTGTTTTCAGGGGGTCTTTGAAAACAGAATACACTTGCCATATCGATCCAAGATATTCTTTAGCAGCACTGTCAATAAGTTACTTTTAATTAGAATTGACTAGTCAATCTATTAATCTATGTTAGCAGAGTAAAGAAAGCAACTTATATCAAAAAACTCAGAAGAAATAGTAGGATCAAGTTAAGAGTAAAGTTTTTGTTAAAGTTGTACAAGTATAGATGGGTTTCTGATGCTAAGTTTCCAAACCTAATTAACACTGAATGCAATTTCTCAGGTTCCCTGTGATTATGAGATTATGGAGATGTATTTCTGAGATAATATAAGTCCATGTTTATTCATCACTGCTCTTTGTGCACCTCAAGCCCAACCTGCATAACCTACATTCCGTCCCATGCCAAATTGTGTGTTCAGTATACGATAAATGGAGTATCAGGCCTATACTCACAAATAACTACTTCCTAGCATTTACCTTTGTTTCTGAGGAGTTTTGTTACCTAGGGAGAGAGGAATTAAGCTAAGGACAGTCCATGCCTTTCCAGTATATAAAACCAAAAGAAATGAGAAAAGCTAAATGTATTAAGAAGGAACTAAGCACCAGTTCATGCAACACAGCTAACAGCCAAGATATAATATTGAATTTTACTGTTAACGTCAGTCTTTTAAAATCTTTTTCTGGTAATCCAGTAGCTAGGACTGTTGATTCATCTCTGCCTACTTGCTAAATGTGCTTGGTTTGGTTTATTAAACAAGTTTGTAGATGCCTGGAGGAGTCAGTGTGAGCTGGTGAGCAGAGCTGGGAAGGTCTCCGGCTAGAGATTTGAAATGAGTACAGGTTAACAGTATAAAACGTCCCTGGCATAGACTGATGCTGGGGTCATTTTCATTCTGCACCTTAGTTCTGCTAAGGAAGGCTAATATTTCTCAATTCTGGTGAAGGGAATAAAAAAGAAAGCCAGTTATCTTGCAGCAAGGAAATGCAGGGAATGTACATGGTTTGTGAGGGATGTCTGCTTGTTTCCCCCTTGTTCCCCCACCAAACCTTCCTACCTTTCGACTGTGGAAGCAAGCAGAAAATCAGAATGTTAGCCTTGTTGCAGCGCTGTGGTAGTGCCCACCAGAGCTCCAGGGGATCCCGGACGCCAGGACTTCCCAGCGCTGCCTGGAGTATATCTGCATTGCCCAGTGCTTGAAATGCTGATGGTCTCTAAGGCTTGAGCTACATCAGTCTCTTTTTCTAGCACCTTTGTGAAAGTGAACTGGAAATGGTAAAGATGAAAAGCTTTAACGGTTGCGGCAGTTGCAGTACATGAATAAAAACATGGAGGGTGGGAGCCCCTTCAGTATTAACTTCAATTTTAACTAAGAGCCCTCATAAATGAGGATATGGAGACAGTTAAAGATATGCGTGTTAAATGAAAAGTGCATCTTTCAGCAATTTTAAAAAGACTTTAATTAAGGAGGAGAAGCTTCATAACTACTTGTAATGCTGTTGACAGTGAACTGTTCTATTTCTGTCTTCAGGATGACCTGCAATGGGTCACTTGGAGCTGTTCTGCTTATTTGTTTTGGCTGCGAGCAAAGCTAGAGTTCTGTGCGGCAGGATTATCAATCAGCTCTGAGACTTACTTCATATATTTAAAAGTTGAAAAGGCTTAAAAAAAAAAAAAAAAGCCTTCCTTCTAGAGTGGTGTTGGGGTAGATTGATAGTCTGTTGAAAAATGTTGTGCTCTGTGAATTTGGCATGGGGAACCATGAATTTGTGGCCTTGCTCCTGTTGACTTGCTGTTAGCTGCTTCAGTCTCTCTGAAAATGAGGACAATCTTGTCTGTCACAGGTTATTACAGAGCTAAATCTAATCCAGGCATTGACAGAAGGTGAGATGGCTTCTGTCTCATGCAGGCATTTCAGTGGATGACAATTGAATTATACTTATCTGTGTGAAATTTAGTCTAAAAAAGCAATTTTTTCTTTTTCTCCCCTCTCTCCATTTTATTCACAGTGCAGTGTTGATGTTTCTTCTTGTGTGTTTACCATTTCGACTCCTAAAATTTAGCAATGGTTTTAATGTTTTTGGGAGTACACAGTATGAATTCTTTTAAAATGTTGTTCATGCTATGGGATTAACTTAATTATTGAAAGAGCTCTTTAATAGTTGTTGGCATGAGATACTTGGGAAGACACTCTGGATGCAGTTCTGGCATGATGATTTGCCGCAGCTTCCTGTCCTTCACATCGCTACATTTCCATCCTGGAAGTCCTCATGCTCTTCTCAGGTACTTGGAGTTGACTCAAACGTGTTGAAAAAGGAAGTTTCCAATTTTTTGCTAGTATTCATCTTACATAGGGAGTTTTATTATGTTGATATGAAGGGATAGTTTTTGTTGACAGTGCTGCTTTTCCTCAGTCATGTGAAAACATAATTTTTCCAGTGACATGAAAAAACCATTATCCAGTTTTCAGCAGCTGTCTCATGTTACTGCTATTATCTGTTAGTATTTATATTGCAAAGATGAGTTTTCAGAGGTCTGCCTGTGACAATTTTGAAAATTTTTGAGGCTTAATCCTTTGAGGCCATTGTGAAACACTCAGCAACTTGATTTCTCTTTGCATTACATGAGCTAACGTATCTCACAGAGAAGGCTTTCAAAGTGTTCTTACTACCACATGGGATACTTAAAAATCTCTTCAGTACACTGTTGACTATATAGTGGTAAGAGCTAAATTTTGGCATAAATCTGTGTCTCCATACACCTAAACGTATAAACCTCAAGTATGCCTCCACACTTTCAGTGGCTGTCAGATGCAGGAATAGTTCCAATAGGAGCATACCCAATGGCCTCGTGATTTGATTTTTATTTATTTATTTATTTATTTTTATATCAGCCTCTTTCCTCCAAACTGCATAAATATGTTGACAAGACTTTTCATTGATCAAACCATCAATTCATTACACTTATTCTTGCAGATCATCTTATACTTCCTCTACTGGTTGTATGTTTTTTGAAACGTAATGAGTGTATGCAGATATGTCCCTAATATTTTAGGGATGGATGTGAATAATTTAAGCATGTCTCCCTTATGAATTTAAAGTGTTTGTGGGCTCTTGGTAAGATTTTTATAATCACTTTTGGAAATTTGTGATTATTATTTCTGGTTTTAAATAGAAAAACTGGGATGAAAGCTTCCATTGCCCATGCCAAAAAAAAAATGTTTTAGTACATCAGTGAACCTTGCATTCTTCCTCTATTTGTGATTAAGTCCTCATTTTTCTCCTTCCATAGTTGTCAAAGCCAAGGTTTCCCTCAACTTTCAGAGGAAACAGGATTGGACATCCACTCATTTGAGAGATATTTCTGCATGCTGCAAAAGTCACTGAAAACCGAGTTATCTGCTCGCATACTGTAAATAGGTAGAATGCGGGTACTTATTGAGACTGGTATAGGTAGAAATAAAGAAGCATCACCATTTGTTCTTCATTGTGAGTGAAAAGTACTTTGTATACTTTGACTTCATAGGAATATAGCTAAGAGAAGAGGAAAATACAAAAATAGCTCCCTGTAATATCAATTTCTTCTATTATGCAGAAACTATGTAGACTAAATAATGCTGATGTGTCTTATTCTGTGGTTATTTCAGCCTCACTGATTATAAAATTCTTATTTTTAAATGGGAACTTACAATACATGCATTTGTGCTATCTAATTCTTGAATGGTTATGTTTACTGTTTTGGTCTTTGTGGCTTAGTCTGCTTTTAATCTTCCACTTTTCCACTTCCACTTTTTACACTTTTTAATCTTCTACCTCCCTTTTTCTTTTTTTTTTTTAATTTGAGACAATATCCATCATTCTGGAAATATTTTTAAATGCTGTGAGTCTAAAATGAGCTTAGAAAATGCTTTCCAAGCATTTTGTTAGGTATGTTTTGAAAACCTTTACTAATCAAGGAATTGCACTACAAACAATTGAATGAATCTAAATTATGCTGGCAAACATGCCCATGATTTTAAAAAAAAAAAAAAAAAAAAAAAAAAAAAAAGCAGTTGAATGGGTACTAAGTTGTATGATTTTTGGTAACGGTATTTGGTACTATCTAAAATGTTGCAGATGTATTTGAAACTTAAAGAGAAGGATGAGGGAGATGTGGAGTTTGCATGAGAAAGGTACAGAAATGGGGAAAAGCAAGTCCAGTGATTAAGAGAGAATATGGGAATTTGCAGTTAATGTTGAGACAACATTTGATGACCACTGTTTGCTGCCAAAGCATCTCTCGATTATCTGGGGTGAGAATACAGATGGATAGACTGAGAGTAATTTAAGGGCATTTGCCGAAGAGTGAGTAACAAAACTGATGGGAATGTGAGCGTGCAGATTTCTCTGAGTGTATTTTTGTGGTTCTATTGGTTATTTTACCAGAGCTAATCAGAATCAGCTCTCTAAGGTAGGAAGCTTTTGATAAGACTGTGCCATATTCTACATCTGTGGCAGCTGATACTTAGTTTAACTCAGGTTAAGTGGGTAATACTGGGTTTTGCATAATAATAACTTTGCAGTTAGTGTCATTAGTAGTTAAGAATCTCCTTGGGGCTCATTTAATTATTTGTTTCCATATAATAATATGAAATAAAGTGTGTACCCGCGTAGTTGCAACTTGGCAAATTTTCTCACAGCATCCAGTTTTTCAATGGTGTTTGTTTTATATTCCCTGCCATTTCAGTGGGGAGATTTGTTGATTTTCTTATCAGAAAAAGAAAAAACTATTTTAGACCAATAAAATATTCTCCATCCAGCTTAGGTTATCATTACGGTGCTACTAGGAAAGCTACTCATCACTAAACAAATGAAAATCTGAGTGTGTGAACATGCTTGCCACTCTTGAGGATCCAAATTGCACTGGGTGTTTGGAGAATGTCCAAGAGAGAGAGAGGGCAGGTGGCTGTTCTAGCTCATGCAAACAAGTGGTGTTGATTAAATTCATGTAATGATAAATAGTGGGATTTAGAATAATAAGGGATGTTGGCTTTTGATTTATTGTTGCAAGGAAATTTGAGTTCTTTGGGGGAAAGGGTACAGGGAAAGGAGTGCAGTAAAAGATCTGAGCATGGGGTCCTACAGGGTTCATTTGGTCTTATTTCAAACTATAATTAGCTTTAAGTACTCTTTCTTGTTTTTCTCCCAGTAACACTGTTTTTATAATTGTCTCCCCGTTTAGCCTAAACGGAAATGAGAGCAACAAATAAAATCTTTCAGGCAATCTCGATATAAAAATATGTTCAAAGATAATTTTGCATAGTGATCTTTATCTACCATTCTGTCTGAATGTGGGTAGAATTGCAATTCCACTTATCTAATCTCTGAATTTTAAGAGTTTGGTCTGCTTATATCTGTTGTTTTTGCTCATGCTTACAGTCTGCCGGGACTGATACTCTTAATGTATTATGCCGGTACGGATACTCTTAATGTATTATGCCTCCTCAGGAGTAAGTAGCCTTTTCTTGACAAAGTCCAAGCATCAGTGGCTCCCACCAATGAAAATGCGTTATATGCATCTCCAGGAGCGCTCAAAGCCTTGGACAGGGTTCAGATTCAGATCTCTCTGATGTGGCCCTCAAGTCTCTGGCTGTTCTGCCATCTGCTCCGAGCCTGTCCACTAAGGCTTATTTATTTCCTGCATTTACCATGTCAGATTTTGTTTTCTGATGCCCTTTGTGCTAGACGCAGACACAGCTTGGTTTTCCAGAGATCTCACATGTAGGGATCAGTCCTGGAGGCTGTGCAGCAGTGCAGTTCTGCAGCTGTCTGCTGTCCTACACATCTTCCAGCAGCTCCTTGTACACAGGCCCTTCCACCACGCAGTGCTCCCATGTGCATGAGCCTGTCGTGGGACTATGTGCCTGGGCAGGTATTTGTTTTATGACTTGGGTATCCATTCCCACCATGTTCTCTTAGGTTGGAACTTGTGTGTTTAGGTTCCAGTAGCTTCAGGTGTCTAAATACAATGGTACCATTGGTTTCATGGGCCCAGGAGCAAGGTCTCAGTGCTCTCATTGATGCTTAGGGACAAGTGGGGGAACTATATTTGAACTTCTGCAGCTTTGATGTATTGCCAGAACCTCATCATCTCCTTCCACATGCCCTTCTGACTTTGCAAGTAGATCCACCTTAGTGTCATTTATGTTGGCTAATCCCTGTTCTGAAAGACATTATATTGCAATTATGTTTAGCACTGTGTGAGAATGTTCAGTATGAGATGTACATCATGGAATAATTTTTAACACAGTGTTACTCATACTGTTTTTCTATAGGCTAGGATGATTTAATTAGCACTGCTATTATTATTATAGTGTCACTAATTGATCTTGCACCATAATTTTACACCATAAAAACTTTCCCTTAGTCACAGTTTAACATGTGTTCCTGGAATGTGTCTTTATGCAGAAGAAAAGGAAATGAAGTTAGAATTGCTTGGGGTTTTTATTTTAGCCTTAGGGTGATGTAGCATGCGTTTTCTTGCTAAAATGAAACTTGAATTTTATACAGGAGTCTATATACATTGCTGTCCTGGCTAATCTCATCATATTTCAAACTGACACAGAGGAAGAAAAAAATATTTCAAACTTCAAACTCCTTCTGCTTCCTATGTAAACATATAGCACAACTTCAGTAATCTCTGAGATGAAATAAAGAGTGTCACAGGCTGGTGAAGACCACCAGACCTTCTTGCCACAAGATCGTCACAGTTTGGTGAAGAAGATTCTGCTACTTCTTTAACTTTCAACCAAATAATGTAAACTTAATGGATATCTTCCTTATTATTTAAAATGTCATTCATTTTAGTGGGAGCTGAGGTAGAAAACAGGCTGTACTGATAATGTGTGACATGACCTAGGACTCAATTTTGGTCTTTTCTGTCCCTTTTAACATTTGGTATTTCCCTGAACTTTGCCTGTTGTAGCACTAGAAAACAAGATGAAGAATAATCTCAATACAAAATAATTGGTATTTTAGTGTAAACTTAGCTTTGTCAGCAAAACTAGTTATGACTATTGTGTTACTACAGAGTTGCAGTTGCATTTGGAAAGCTGGATGTAGTAGATTACCGTGCACGACTGCTGAAAGTTGGCAGACTGCTCAGCTTTCTTCGAAGAGCCATTAATGATGATGGTGACTTTAAATAATCCATTTAATAGATCAGTTTTTGAGCTCGTTTGTCTGTCTTAATGAGAGCCTGTGTCTACCTCTTGCAGGCCAGCTTGGATTGTTCTGAATAACATACTCGGTGTTTAAATGCTGCCTCCAGAAACTGCATTGCAAAGGGAGGCTCTATCTGTTCTTGTTCTGTCACTAAACAATTGGCTCCTTTGAAAGGGGGAAGACTAATTAGTTCACATCAAAGGCCCAGTGCCTCTAATGGTCTGTTGACGTGATATAAATTAAGCTGAACTGGATCAGTATAGTGTGATTTAATCATGTTAATGAAGTGTGTTTGTTTATTCATTTTACTGTAATTACTATTGGAAAGACTGGTGTTTCAACATAAACTTGCCAAAATGAATTCCTATATGCTTGATTCCAAGCTTCCCCCCCCATTTTGAATTGGAATATGCTAACTATTTTGAGGATGAGAATTGCTAACTAATAAACTATTTGAAGTATGGAAGAAAATGAGGACAAAGGAGGGGAGCAAGAAAGGCTTCTTGATTCTCCCTGAGAAGCAAATCAGCGAAGCTTAGGAAAGTATATCAGAAAAGCCTCACTCAGAGTACCGCTTGCCCTGTGCAAACCTTTGAAATTGCCATTTGCAAATGATGACTTGCTTATCCTTGAGGCAATCAAAATAACCCGTCTGGCTCTACTTTTGAAATTCTTCAAGTCTTTTTAAAAAACCCCTAAGAGAAAGGCAGAGTTTTTTTTCCCCTTATTAATGAGTGAAACAATGAGATCGGACCTGGAAGGGTTGCCTTGTTCCACTGCTTCCTCATCCTGGCCTGGCTGTGCTGGCCCCGCACAACCATAGCCCTGCCATGCCAGTGCACTGGGCTGCTTGCTTTTCTCTGCCTTCTGTGCCTACTCCACCAGTGTCTCTTGGTGCAGAAAGTGAAATGTTTTGTAATATTGAATATGCTGCCTTGAATGGAGATCAGAATAAATTGAGGCCTGTTGAGTCTCACACACAAAAATGCTTGTAAGATAGTTAATAGTTCTCAGCGTACTCAATGCTAGGGTAAATTTTTTTTATTTTAAAAGACTGTCTCTCTGCCAAATTGCTGAAGTTGAATTTTATTAGTGTACTTGGGGAGGGTGGGGAGGGAAGTGATCAGAAATGACAAAGTTTACGTTTGCCATTGAACTTCAGGGGAGAATTAAGATGGTGCATCTGTTTGTATTTAAGCTCACATTCATAGAAATACTGATTAAAACTCCCTTTCAGAGTGAATTTTATGCATTTCACCCCTTCCCCCCCCCCCAAAAAAAAAAAAAAAAAAAAAGGGCTTAAAAAAGCCCCAATAAAGGTCACATTATGGAAACAATGGAGGGGAAGATGATTAGAGATCCCTGTAAATCTTTATCCTTAGAATATGTGCTGGTCATTTTTATACTGTAATATATTCTCTGTATGCTGTGCTGACAAATCCCTAACAGATATAAATTTTGAGAAGTCCAGTGATTTAAATGGATAGCTATAATAATTTGCAGAAGGAACACACTGCTGGTGTGGTCCCCCCGCCTCACCCCCAAGAAAAAAAGTGTTGTGATTACTGGCAAAGGTGCACCTGATTAATGTGGGTTTTATGATCAATAGGTGAAAATACTTTACTTTTTTTTTATATATATATATTTATAAAAATATATATTTTTATTATATAAGTATATATTTCACTGGAAAGTGAACAAATTAATTCCTGTCTTCTTGTTTTCCAGGAAGCATATATGTGCCTGTTAAAGTAAGCCTCTCTCTGACTGAACATAGGGAGCTGTTTGTTGTCTGATCTATTAGCAAAGGAATATTACACACGCAAAAAAATAATTGTTATGTATGTGGTCTTAAGAATCTCTGTTTGCCTTATTTTCATGGCATGCTGTCTTTTCGTCAGTATAACATAACTTGCACTTAACAAGACAAAACAGTGTCTGGGAAGTCAAGCGGTGAGTGGTGAATTTTTACAATACTGGACAAAAAATGAAGTTAAATCAGTATTTTAGAACAATAGATCAGCATGCATCAGACAATTGTTTTCTAGTTCAGCCTGATATGGTATAGATAAAATAAATGTCAGCAATGTAAACAGAATACTCTTAATGAAGACAAGCAGATGGATAAAATAGAATTCCATCAAACTAGTGTTGACTGACCTCATGGAAAATTGATTTTTGTTTAAACTAATGTATGTTCTTCTGATGAGTTTACGAATTTGGAGGAGAATGCTAATATTGACATTAAGCCAATTTTACTTTCTTCTTGTCATTTTGCCTTGAGGAAAAAGAAATCAAAATCACATATTGGCTCAAAGTCCTGTGGAATATTAAACATTTCTCAACATTTATTCTAGATGAGTGAATATTCACTGTACAGTGTGACAGCTTTTTTGATGAATCTCTCTCAGGGATAGCTTATTGACCCTGTGCTGTTTGATATTTTTGTCCGTGCTTTGGAGACCAAAGAAAATGATTAACATCTACAAGCTTTGACTAAAGACTAGGGAGTTTTCAGTTTTGAGGAGGACAGATCAGTTATTTGGAATGACCCATATTGCTTGATAAAGTGGACACGTAATGATAGAATGACTGCTAATTTCAGGGTAAGATAGAGACTGTAGAATTAAACAAACTGATGTTTCCTAAGCTAATCTGAGGTGTCCTAATATTTGTACATTCTAAATTCTTCTGAAACATTTAATGAATTCTCCTGAATATTTTTCCTCTCCAAGGCAGACAAATAACTGAGATTCTTGAGTTTCAGTAGATGATATCAGCAGAGTATGGTATAATGGATGTGTCATGAGGAATCCTAGTAATTTGGGCAGATTTTTGATATTTCTCACTGTCAGAAATGTTGTTATAGGCAAGACTAAATTGTTTTCCTTCCTCGCTCAGGAAGCTGTAGAAAGACTGTTGATTAGGAAGAGCAAAACATCATATATGTCACAGCAGTAGTAGCTGGGACACTTTCCTTCTTAAGGTGGACTCTGGGATTTAACGTTTAATTTTGGGGACTTACGAGAAGAGCAATGGTGGTCAATGATGAAGAGCAAAGGATGTTAACATGAGCACATCTAGCACGGACTTGTGTAAATTCCTGCGTGTCCTATGTGCCTTTGGGTGAATATGGAAATGGGGATGTCTTACTGGATTTGGAGAGCTGTAAGCTAACCTTTCTGGGGAGGGCAAAGTGCTGCTTTCAGCATCATGTGTTAGGGTTGGCACGGAGGATGGGAGGACCTCCTCACCTGCAACTCTGAAGTAAATTTGTGCAGGCGAGGAGATTCATATGTGAGCTGATTGGTACTGCCCCAAATCTCATCTCTAAAATACCCAAAAGCAGAGAAGTACAAAGACTAGGACCTGGCGTGGGTTGGCATATAACAGCGTTCCTTCCAGCAGTATTCCTGCAGTGACAGTGGCCCTAGCCAAAAACATGGTCCTGATCTCTATGTAGAGGTCGTACTGTCTAACCAAGTCTCTTTATAGACAGATATACTTCTTGGTCATAACTTTTTAGGCATTTGCTTAATGCACTGTGCAGTCCTGCCTGGGAAAAGAAATTAGGGAGTTATTTTTCTTCTCAGAGGCGCTCAGTCCAGACGTCATGTGTTGTTCCCGCCACAAGTCTTCCTTCCATGTTCTCTGTGTTTTGTTCTTTGGGGGCAGGTTTGGTGCTAAGAGCATCTGAGTAGGGTTGTGCCACCTGGAGGTCATGTTTATCTCGCAATATAGTCTGTGTAGGGTGAAGAGCAGTACTCTGGTAGCTGAGTGGTGTGTGTGTGTGTGTGTTTTTGTTTTTAACTCTTTACCCCACTCCCTTTATTTTAACTGCCTGGCAAATTAGTGAGAAGTGCAGAATTGCAGCAAATTTTGTGCAATACACTTAAGCTGAGTTAATGTATCGCATAGCATTACACTGAGATAGCATTAAAGTGGTTCTGATGTGCATATTTGCAGCAGACTTTAATAGATTTCATGGATTTGGAAAGTCATGAAAATGTTAATGATCTTTTTTCCTTTAAATGATTTGTTTACAGCTCTTCAGATAAGATTATCTACTGCTTACTTCTATAACTAGATAGAGATGTCAGACATGTTTTATTTGGAATAAAGTCAAATGTTCACTTCCAGCGAATGAAAACAGCTAAGACTCTCCAAAATATTTAAGTAACCTCTCTTCCAATTATTGTGATAGGAAATCATGGACTCATGCAAGTGTAAGTGTTTTGTATTAGGAAATCACAAAGCTGCTTAGGAAGAAGAGATTTAATAATTATTTTAAAGTTTAGCATAAACTCCTAAATTTTGGCTGCAAAAGAAAGATAAGATATGAAGAAGTCTCATAAATCCTTGGTAGACAGTAGAGACAGAGAGAATCTTCATTGCTTGTGGATGACAAATTAAATTTATGCTGAGGTCATACTTGGAGGATAACTAATCTTTTGATGTTCTTCCTGATAGCTGAATTCGCTGGCCATTGTCTGTGTTATCATAAATCCATGTCTGTACAGTTATTTTATGCAGAGAATTAAATATATATTACTCACTGATGCTCCCTTCTCTCTTCTGAAAAATATTTCCATTTCTATCACGTTAAGAAGCTACTTTTTAAAATTTAATTTCCTATATAAAATAACCGTGCAGACATGGAGATTATTCTGTTTTAAAATTTAACAGGCAAAACCTGCAGATGCTTTTAGAAATATATATATATACATCATTACTTTGCATCCTCAGAAAACCCTTGGTCCTCTCAAGCAAAAATACTTAATTTCCATAATATGCCTGACTACCATTCTCTTCTATGTCCAAAAAGGAGAGAGAGAGGAGAGAAAGAAAAAAAAAAAAAAAATGAGGAAGGGGAGAAGTGCTATCCTCGTCTCTGTGCTTATAGTAGCCCATAATTGTTTTCCTGTCTTTATGGAAAATGCATTTTGTGCTTGTAAAAGTTGACTGTCTTTTGCTGAGACATCCTAAGAAGTCAAAGATATCTTATGGAAACCACCTGGTCAGTAGTGCCTTTTCTTTTACCACTGGAGATACCAGCTCAGGCAGAGATTTGCAGTTGTTATGTGTAGAGCTTTAATGAGTAAATGCCATCCGAAAAGCAACATGTAGCTAGCAGTCAGTCTACAGAGGAAAGATAAAAATCATGTTGCTAGCATACAGCAAAATTCAACAAGCAGCCGTGTTCTGCACTCACTTCAGCTTTTAACCGGCCTCATGTGGTCTGGCTGGGTTAGGTTACAGTAATTGGCTCCTGATGTGACAGCTGTGTGTAAATATAAAAATGATTATAACAGAGAACCCTTTGAATAGAAGGGTTTCAAGAATTAACTAAGGCCTTAATTGTGAATCTGTTTAAAAGAAAATGAAGTTCAGTTCTGCTCCCAGTCACATGCTCATGTACCGCTTAATACAAATTTAACCACCTTCTGGAATTTCTCTTTATTCCTTAGAAAGTTGTTACAGAAATTTGGTCATGTATGTAGTGGAAGGTTTTGTATGACCCACTGGGAATTTGCTCCAGCAGCTCCATAGCAGGAACGCTGTTCTCACATTTTCAATGTTTTCACCAGGTGTTTGCTGCTACTGAGACTGTTTTGGTGAAACCCTTGGTGCTGGGCCTAGATTGCTCTTCCTCGGTGGATGGCTCTGTGCTCTTACTGCATTTCATTAGTGTTGTATGAGGAGCTATAGACTGGCATACAAAAGTACTGAAGTCTCCCTCTGTCCTGATTCATTTCTGCAGTTTTCTGATATTACTTCAGTTTTGCCTCTCTAGCCGTGGCCAGCCGCATGTGGTCCAGCTTCCAACCATACTTGTGCCCTAGGTCAGTAGCTGCAGCGAGCGAGGCAGGTCTGATTCACGGGCTTCCAGGCTGAAGAAATGTTTATGACCCTCTCGGCTTCCACAAAATGGTCTGATAGAGTGAAGAGTTACGTGATATTGGCGTAGTAAAAATGTGGCTGACCATAATTCTTTTCAAACATATCATTACATCTATTTATTGAACTGAAGGATAGCATAAAAACTTTACAACGTACTGTTGAGAGGAGTGTGCAATTTTCTGTAGCCAACTCATGGGAATTTCCAAGAGCAGGTACCCCCTGCTGGGAACTATTTGTGCGTCAACAATTTATTCTTTATAGTTTCCACTATTTAAGACTTTTTTTACAGTGCTGCTGCACTATATGTATCCAGATCCATTTAGTTTTTCCTCCTTAATAAATGATTGCGAAGACCTTGGTACTGATATTCTCTCTGAAGTTCATCAGATTTCTATGAGATAGAAGTGGTTTAATGAGTATTGTGAGTGTTTGAAGTGTTTGATGCATTTTATAGTGACATATTACACGATTTTGTTTTTTCCTTTCTTAAACTACACTATAGAAACATTCCTCCATTTTTTTTGTTTGTTTTTGATTTTTTTTTTTCCCCCCCTCCCTTTCTGGTGAGAATTTTCTAATAAATTATGTTTTAGGAAATAGGGTGTAAATAATGAGGGATCCATAAGATGTGGTCATAATGCAAAGAATGAGGGATGCTTAAAATGTGGGCGTAAGTCACAGATTCTCGAACACCAGGGAGGACTAAAAGGTTTAATTTGCCTGTTAATATGTGCTGTGGGATTTGGCCAAATATTTCAGGTTTTGAGTTATAACAGTGTTAAACGGCAGGCACGCTAATAGTTGTGTTTTTGTTTTATTTTTCATGCACTGCTTCATTATAGATTATAGAGATAAAGCTTGATAGCTGAGAGTGAAAATACTGAGTTACCCTTACTTCTGAACAGTGGTGTGCTGAGTACTGTCAGACATATACCCCAAGATGTGTCAGGCATTAAAGAACATTTTTATTGAATAATAATTCGAGCTTTTTTTCTACCTTATATTATCAATATTTACATTCAGATTTGTAACAAATAAGAAAGCAAAAATATTGTTATTTACAGTTACATAAAAATGAACTTGTGGCCTGACATTGTGAAATGTGAATGTATTTCATTTAAAAAAAAAAAAAAAAAGGCAAAGAGTAATACATAATATTTTAGCTGTTGGAAATGCAAAGTCCTAACTGTTCTAGATTTACTACTTGTCTAGAACGTGACTAGTTCTTACCACAGAAGAATGCTTTTTTTGTATTTTTCTTTTAAAATGTAAATTAAATGTAACATTACATAACACTTTTATTATAAAACATATGAGGTAATAACTTCATAACCTTGTCCTGACTCTTTTACATCTATAAAAATATTCTCTCTCTATCTCAAATATATATATATATATATATATATATATATTTATTGTATACTCTCCTCTCTGCTCTCCAAAAACCTTCAGACAGGGTGAAAGGTAAAATGAAATAACTAGTGTGGATTAAATCATGTTCTTTAACTTCTCTAGAAAAGATTATTTACCTTCAGGAGCTTTTACTATAATATATAAACATCTTTTTTCCTTAGAAAATCTGAAAATGGTACAAATTACAGGAGGACAAAAATACCACCTGCAGCAGTAGATAAACCTCAAAATGCCTTAGAGTAGTCCCCAAATTATAAGTTTCCAAAATTGCTTTAGAAATGATTTCTGTAAATCTTTTTCAAGCTTTCTGATCTCTCTTAATACATTAAATGCTTTATTGCTCTCTTGAACCAAAGCATCACCTAGAAAATCGTGTGGAAGTCATTGTGAAGCCTTCCCTTTCTACTCTACCATCCTCACAAGAAAAGAAAACCAAAGACCCTTTCCCCTTCCCCTCCCCTGCCCTTAACAAAACTAATATCTGAATTTTCACTAAAACAGCTTGATAAATAATTTCAAATTAATTTCTTCAGCTTTTTGATTATATCTGTTTATGAAGATACAAAATATTTAAGCACATATCACATTCTATCAAATATTGTATGTAGCACGTTCTCTTAGTACTGCTGTATGCTACCAGTGAAAATAGTTTGGTAACTTTTTAATGAAACTTTTATGTATGACATATAGAAAAAATGTGGTATAGGCTGAGAATCACTGCATGATTTGTGAAGAGCAGACAATTAAAATGACACAATGGCTTTATGTTTTTACACTTTTCTAGTATTTCAAGACCCTGGCAACAGAAGTTCATTTTTGTAACAGCTTTTTTGGTTCACTGGATGGCATTTTTAGCTTAAACAACTAAAGAAGCATCTGAGTGTTGAATGGGACTACCCAGTGCTTCCCCGAGCAGCCTCAGGGCCTCACACTGCCCTTGCAGCCAGTGCCCAAACTGCGGTAGCAGCTGCGCAGCCGCCCAGCGCTGGCCTCTGCCGTGAGGCTGATGTGCAGGAGCCGGCGAGACTCCGAACAACTCCTGCCCTCCAGGCACAGGGATAGGGAAGAGGACTGCAGCGCCATTAGTAGTGCATGTCTTGTATAAAATAAAAAGGGTTTTAAATGTTTTCCTTTGGTGTTCCATAGATTAAAAAATATTGTAAGCAGTTTGTATATGTAATCACATTTGTGCTCCAGGTGGGTGAGCTTTTTTGATTGAAATAAGAAGAAAGTGGAAGTCTTCTGTATCTTGCCATCTTTTGGACTCCTGAAAACTTGCTCAAAGAGCTGAAGTAACATCTGTATCTTTGCCACTTTGTTTCCCTTGGGCACACACCTCCATCTGCCTTTGACTCCTCCAGGGCAGGTAGACATAAAATAAGACTTTTGCTTCCCTCTGGTTATTTCTTCAACTACCTTTTTTATGCTACTACCTTCTGGTATTTTAATTTGGTTTTGCATAGCAGGGTCCATAAAGAACCCCTGCCATCTTCTATGTTGATCTGATTTCCAATTATTTTGAATGATTTTGTTTGAAGTTGTTTATCTTTCCATGTTCTTACTGTTTCTCTTGGTGGTGTTTCAGATCTGTTTTGCTCTCAAACCTGAGGTGTGCCACACAGTAAACACCAGGAAAAAAGATTTATGGGAGCAAAACAGATTGTTGGAATCAGTCTTTGGCAGACAGTTGAAAGAGAGCTTTGGTTTCCCTATTAACGCTCTTTCTGTTAAAAATAAAAATGTCATTCTTAAGCTACATGTATTAACTTTATTTCCTGTTATGGATAAAAACTATATCTCAGAATTTCTAGCCTGTTACAATTTATACATGCCATATTGATTTTTTTGTTTCTAGCAAACACAGTCACTGGTTTTGATATAGCAGAGACAGCACATTGTAGTCTGCACACACAATCTCATTTCTAAATCTCAAACAACAAAGTGAAACTCTGTTGAAAGGCACATTTTTCAATTAGATTTCTAATGCATTCACTATAATGAAAGAGTGTCAAGAGGTTTCAGGTGAAGGCAGAAATTATAAAAAGTGCCAGTCAGCTACCAAATGAATATTATTTTTGGGTAGTGATCTAATGTTGTTTAATTATGTCAGAGTGGAATTGACAGTTTTCAATTATTTTGTTATAGGAATAAAACAACTTTGCTCACAAGGGATTAATTATCAATGTATGTTTCCAGATGGGCCTGTACTCAAATCACTATTGTGGTGTCATATCAAAAGTTTGTTTTTAATAGTTTTTTTTTTTTTAGGGTTTTTTGTTTGTCTTATAGATAACAGTAAAACCATGACACTATCATGGAGAAACTACTTAATCTTCTTCTTCTAGTAATCTTGACTCTTAAGAGCTTTCAAGAGTTCCCTTGTGCTGCGCTTGTGCCGTATAAACAAAGCATCTGACTTGGTTCTTGGGGTTGCATAGTTGACCATAAAGAGCTGTAGAGTGATTTTTATATCTGAAATACTACGTGAATTTTTGGAAGTGAGCAACACCAATGAAAGGGATGGCAATATTTGGTGAAATTTATGTGGTTGGATCAAGCGCCAAAGCCAGAAGTGGAGATAACCGTGAGGAGGTGGTGCTGTTGTGTTAGTGCTAAGCTGCAATGGGAGTGAAGCATGGATGGCAGGGCCAGCTCAACCACCACCTCCCACAGCTTCTGGTGTGTGGGACCTGTCGGGGTGGAGCATGGCCAATCCAGGGGGAAACTGATCCTCCAGCACAGCAAACAAGGAATTTTGCTACTGTCAGCTGGCTGAATTGACTCATCCCATGTTTAAGATATGGCAAGATCGTGCAGAGAACAATAGGGGAGCAGGAACTTGCAACCAAGTTTGAGTCAGGAGACTGGGCTAGGGATGTTTGCTGCTTCTCATGGTCACGCTTAGCTGTAAGGGCAAATTACAGTCTAAAATGTGCCTCCATGGCTGCATAAGCCAAACTAAGGTGGGCATGTTCATGGTTTTCCTTTCTTGCTGTCCTTGGCCACACGGATGCACCTCCTTCTTTGCCACTGCACTGCAACTCAACAGAGCAAAAGATGAGGCCCTCTGGGAGCTGAGCTGCCTAAAATCTAATACAGAGAGAGGAAAAAGCCTCAGCTTTGTGAGGTGGGAAGCAGGTCATAAAATTTAGCAATGTTGAAGCCTGTGAAGGTAATAAATAAAGCTGTATATTGAAAGGAAGAATGAAATAAGTCATTATAGTAAGCTGAGGTATGGCTATACCTTGATAGTTCTGAATTATTGTTGCATTTGTTTTTAGTGCTTTTGTTTTTCCAGTACAATTAATTTCTAGGTGAGCTTTCAATAAATTAGCCGGTCTAATATGTTTGCCTTTGTTTTAAGTAATAGTGCATTTTACCTATTCCTAAAATTCTTCAGCAGGATCGCTACATTTTTGAAAAAAAAAAAGCCATTTGGGGATACGATTCTAAATGCCTTGGTAAATGTCTCACTGACTGTGCTGGTATTTCTGAATTAGGTACAGTAGTTTGGGTATTGAGAATTCATTCTCGTCAAGTCTGATTGCTTTTAGACAAAACAGACTAATCAGCAATTGTGTAGTGTCAGGAAAAAGCTGATACTTGCAAAACAAATACAAGGAGAAAGGAAAAAAGAATTTTGGACAGTTTTTGGCTGGAAAAAGCCAAGGGAGTTTTTGAAGGCAAAGGAAAAAAAATGTGAAGTGTGACAATTTTTTAATGAAGGGAGCATTCATGGAGCTATTAAAGATGGGACTGATTAAGTAGAACTTTTTGCTTGAATAAGAGGGTCAAGTTCAGATCCTACCCTGAACTTGCTATAGAGACAAAAATTTGAACTGTAGATGCATATTTCATAAAGAGAAATTAAATTTAGATATACTCCTACTAGAATTAGTAGTAAATGTTCTTTAGATAAGGTTATTTCATATATCTCTTGGACCAGTCCTTATTGTGGAATGGCAACAAGTGCAGGTAGATTTCTCTTTCTGTCTGTCATCCTTACTCTTTGGTACCCAAAATTTGTAAGGAGAAAAATTCTTTTAAGCAAAGTCCCAGGTAGAAATCATTATAAGCAATAATACATCTGGAGACCCTGTAGTTTAATTTGTGGGTTTGCCTCTGTTGCTAATGCACTCTCATATGCCAACTATAATAATTAGTGGTGGCAAAAAAATTATACTGTTAGCTTATTCTGATTTTTTTTTTTGTTTTAATAATTGAGGTATTATATGGGCAAAACAAAAAAAACACTAGCTTTGCTTTCTTGAAGACAGAAATTTCTCAGCTGAATCCATCTGGCCTTTGATAAAACATACTTTCATTTGATTACCTACTGAGGACGTAGTGCAGGCACATTCACATGCAGTAAAGATGCTGAGCAGGCAGTTTTCTTACCTCCCATGAAGAGTGTGCTTCTTTACAACTCAGTTTTACATGGAATAAAACTGCTGCAGTTTCTGTCAGTAAGGAACTTTTACCAAGCGATTAATTATTTATGTGAACTTGTGTTGTACTTTTGCCAAAATATGATTTTATGATTTAAAATTTTGTTTATGAATGTACATATGGCACAGCAGTGTTTTTTATAAAATGCTGGTCTTTGCAAGAACTTTTGCAATGCACTTCTTTATGCATTTTGTGTATTACCTGCAGATGTTGCAATTACTCTACATAAGCATTTGCACTGAGAAAGGACCTCCAATGTAGGGACAGTTTAGGGAACAATTTGTTGACCTTGATCCCTTGCTTGCTTACACGAGCGCTGCCCACACAAGAAAGCCTTTTCTTAACTGATACAGTTCAGCAAAATAAATCTGTAATATTTTCTTTAACATTCCTCATTACGAAAGTCAAGAGAAATTTCTGTTGCTGCATCAGCTGTTCTTTTACTTACAGTGATTTGATTTCTTTAAAGGGAAAGAGAATGTATAACTAAAATGTAATGATTTATACGATGAATATTTTTAATATAACAAAGAAATTTAAATAAGGCTTGACAATTTGAGTTATGATGAATGTCAGAGAGAGGGAAAATGCTTTAAGGGTATTATATTGCTCAGAGACATTCAGAGGGCTCTGGAAATCAATGTTGAGAGTGATAGACTCATATATCAACCATGACTGTACACCAGCTTGAATGTAATGAGAGGTTCAGTAACTTGGTGCTGTTATGGTTGAATGCTGCTTTTGGGTGAGATTTCATGAGCATGTTAAAAGTGAGAACAGGCCTCTTCAGCCCCTTATATCTTAGGAGATGGAGGTAATTTTAACAACAGCAACACTTGCCCTAAAAATAAAACTTCTTTGAAGAGCAAACTGTAGCTGCAACAAATATATGTGAATAAGTGTATGCATTCAGCAACATCACTTTGGCTATTTATTTCACCCTTTTAGTGAGTGAAAGCCTTTAATTTGAAAGTTAACTAATAATATGCAGGTTTACACTGCAGTTTATCGGAATAATTCACTCCAGAGATTAGGGAAAACAAACGAACAAAACCCCTTAATACCTGTACTCCTTCTGGCCATTCTCTCTTTATGCTTCACTTGCAATAAAATGTGACATGTCTGATTTTCTTGTTGCTATAATGTGAAACTTTATAGCCTGAGATACTGCAAAATAAGAAAAAAATATTATTCTCTTGATAATAAAGAAAAAAATGATTTGGACTGGAAAGGTCTTGTTTTTGACAGTAGGCTTAAGTCTTTGCTTAAAAAAAAAAAAAGAAGTTCTGTAATGATATATTACAACTGCATTTTGATAAGGTTAGAATATCTTACAAGAAGGTATTTTTATTGTTGTACCAAAATGAATCTGAATGAGATGACGTTCAAGAGACATTCTTTTGTGTGGAGAGGATGGTCAGGGAGGCTCTGGAAACCTTATAGAGGAAGAGTATTGACTACCATTAACAGATGACTTTTAACACATACACAGATGACTTTTAACTTTCTAGGCTCTTATCTTGCTATTAAAATTGCTTTCCAAATGATTCCAATATTTGCAGAAAGCAGGTTCTTGTCCAAAGACAAGCTGCTACTTTGAAAACTGGAAGGAAGCGCCATTCGCATGGGAAATCACTTTTAATTCCTAAAGTTCCAGGGTTTCTAGGGCATGTTATGGTACTGTTTCTAACCAGTAAGCTTTTCCAGTAAGAGAATTTCAGAATAGTGTCCTCCTCGTGGAAGAGAAGGGAATCTGATTAAATGCTCACTCATAGAGAGTAGAACAGATCAATTAGGACGATGTAGGGGATGTTTTGCTTTTTGGTGCTTATTTTTTATTTTTTTCAGTAACGCGGATGGCATCTGTATGCAGCAAGCAATGATAAATGTAGAAGAAAAAACATGGACGAAACTTGGCCCTGTTTCAGTCAAAATGCAGAGGTAATTAATGGTATAAAGACCAAACGTGACTCCATTAGACAACTGTTCAACACATCAGTTTTAAATGAGTCACTTGGAAGGGCAGAAGTGGTAATCATAGTGGAAGTTCATGAGCCGTGACAACTTGAATGAGAAAATTGTTAAAAGCTGAGTAAGAATTTGAAGTCAGGAATATTGCCATCCTCATAGGCAAGCTGCTGAAGTATGGGATAGATAAGAGGACAGCAAGGTGAATAGGAAACCAGCTGAACTGCTAGGCTCAGAAGGCTGTCAGCAGCAGCACCAAGTCTGGCTGGAGGGTGGAGACCTCCGGTGTCCCCCGGGGGGTTGACACTGGGGCCAGTTTTTTTTTTTTTTTTTTTTAATATCTTCATTAATGATGCAGATGATGGGAGGACCGAATGCAAGTTTGTAGATGAGACAAAACCCAGGGGGATTGGCTGCAGTTGCCGAGAAAGATTGTGGTGTCTTCATTCTTGGAGATAAAACCTGAGCCTACACGGTCCTGGCCAACTGCTCTGGATGTCCCTGGCTTGAGCAGGGGGGCTAGAACAAGATGATCTAAGATGACCTCCAGAGATACTTTTGAAATCCAACTTTTGATTATTTGTTTCTTTGATATTAAATGTGTTATCAAAAAGCTTGGTGCACTTCCAAGTGAAAAATCTCTCATGGAGCCAGTGCCTTGCTGACCTCTGCAGCAGGCTAACGTCATGTGCACGGTTGCTCTTCTCGCTAGCCCCTGCTCCTCAGTTGCCCCCACAAAGGGTGCCACCTCTCGTTGCAGCGTGTTCTTCAGGCTCTTGCACTCAAGCTACCTGAGCATGCTGAGCCAAAAGTAAATGTGAATGAAACTGTAGTTAGTAATTAATGGAAGGCTGGGGAGGAGCTGCCCAATTCTCATCTGTTTTCTTTTAAAGCCTGAAAGATTCCTGCTTGTCAGGAATCTGTCTTACATCGCTGTGCAATTCTTTGATTTTCAGTCCCTGGTGTTTTGTGACAGATCTGGAAGAAACTAATGCTGCTGTGCCTGCTAAGGAAGAATAAGTGACATTATCTAGAGTTGTATTGTAAACATGTTTTCACATAAGGATGTTCTGTTGTTTACAGCTTTTATTTTCCACCACATGCTTTGTGTGTTAATCAGACCAGGTCATATTTAGTTTTGGAGCTTTGTTTATTTTATTCAGCCTCTATTGGAGAAGATGAATGAATACTGTGTGGGTTTCATTTTGCCTGCTGTATCTGCAACCTCCCAATCTCCTTTAACAGAAGCTAACTACAACCTTCCAGGAATATTTAGCCTTTCAAAAAGTTTTCGTGTGTACATATACAAAATAGATACACAAAACATATGTTTATATTATATATTTAGATGAGTGTCCAGTATTTAGTGGTTAATAGAATCATTATTTGAGACATTTAAAAAATTAAGGCAGATCTTACTTAAAAAAAAAAAATAAAACAAGAACCTACAATTACTTTTCTTTCCTACAATAACAATTCCCATAAAAATTCAACTTCATAGAATATTCTTCTCTCAAACAACTGTTCCTGTAATTTTAATTCATAAATAACAGCAGCAATTATATTGAAAACAGTCTCTTGGCAGACACAAGAAAACAAAAATGGTCTAGTTCTGTAATGTGGAGTCTGCTGTCCTGTGAGACAGGTCTGAGAGGAGATAACATGCATGTGGGACTGGTATGTAAGGTCATGTAAGGAGGAATCTTTTAATTTAATTAAAAGGGTAATTAATCCAAGGGAGATTTTGCAGCCCTCTACAGTAAGATTTTTATGGACCTGCACTGTTTACATGCCAAAAAGTAAATGAAATTTTGATATTTTAAGTGAGACTGTATCATTTTTTTGCCAAGAAATTTATCTGATAGAGAAATAATTAACAAAAGATTAAATGTCAATTTGCTGGCAAATATCAACGAGACAATGCAAAATTTTACCTCTTGCACTGCAAAGCCGGACTTGTTCCCAGACAGACTTGTTAAGTTCTGCCTTATGGATTTCCCATAGAGGTGTTACATACTTCAAAGCTTGTAAATGGTATTTATGTTTCAGTGTTTGCTAAAAGCCAGAACATTAAGCATGCAATAAAAAACAAAACAATGGTACATTAAGAATGGCTACAAAACAATATTTGCTCTGATCTTACTTTGTATTTTCAGTGAACCTGCTGCATGTAGTCTGGTTAACTCTCTTAACAGAAATAATTGCATATGGTGAACTGAGAAATTTTTTGCTTGATGAATCTTCATTTTGTTAGTTGTTAATCAGCCTTGACTGGGTTTCTGTCTCTTCTCAAACAAAGGCCCTTTGAATAAGGCCTGTATGACAGACTACATCTCTGAGTGGCTTCTGGGTCAGCATCTTTAACTCATTAGGGCAATTCCACTGTGACATTGGCCCTTATCAGGTTGTCGGATTAAGCCTGAATTCTAACAGTGAATTAAGCAGTTGATTAAGAGAAAGGAAAAGTTACTCATTAGATGTTGACTGGGAGATGTGGATAACCCTTTCTTTTCCCCCCCATAGTGCATTCGTTATGTGCTTTTCTAGCTCAAAGAAATTATTCTAAACTTTAGAGGTCAACAAAATTTATATTTCTCTTCTGCATCACCTCTTTTTAGGATGTTCTGAATGGATTGTTCTGAATTTTGGCAATTAAATCTTTTATTCTGTTTCCAAATATAATTTTGCATATAAACTCATGGATCCTGTCCCAGTAAAAAAGTGTGCTAACTGAAGCTGTTGCAGCCTCATCGCCTTCTATGTACAGCATAAAACCTTCACTAGAAATGAAGCTATAGTGTTATTACGTCAACAGAACAGCATTCTTCAGTTTTGGGCAATGGTGAAATTTGGGTTGTGGAAAGGCTGTAAAGCCCTGACACTTAAATTAGACCAGTGTAAGATCTTGACGACTTTTGTACGTTGATACGATATCATTAGTGTTAGACTTACATAATCTTGTAGTAACCTAAATGTGATGTGAAGGGAAAGATGGATAGAACACAATGGAACAAGTATTTAACCTAATGATTTCCTTCCAAGTGCAGAAATGTACGTAGCTAAGGAAAAGCTGTCTTATCTATGTGTGCATGCGTGTGAATCTGACAGTGGGAACATTTTTATGCTCCCAAATACTTGCCCTTTCACTACTAACTGATTGAAGGGGAAGAGGGGGAGCTCCCTAAAGTGCAGGAAAGAGAGCAATCAGGAGCTCTAGTTTGAAGGGAACTAGGAGCATGGCCTCTTTTAACTGTTGATTTCAAAGCTGAGACTATACAAAAGGACTGCAGATGAGCTACATGGCTGTAATTCCATCCCAGTCAGAGGAGTCCACGGTGGCACACAGGTAAATGGTCCCCTACATATTTCTCCAACCCTAAAAATAAAATATCATGCAATCTGCCCAGAGTGATATTAGCCAAGTTCCTACAGTCTATCTTCCTACCTCTCCTCTGTTTCCTTCCCACCACATATCTTAGGCATTGTAAGTGAATCCATGTACCATGATCAGGCACAGGCTTGTGCCTGCACTTCTGTGTCCGGACAGCCAGAGATGGAAGGAAATAAAGAACGGTGACTTTAGGTTATAAATGCAAACTGAAACTTTGTATAAGAAACAAACAAACAAACAAATAGTACAAGGGAAAGTAGAAGGTGTCCCGTTTGCTGAGGTGTTGCAGCCTGTCTTGGTCTTTGATGAGCAAATTGTACAGGCTGTGCTATTTTTGTTGTACATGTCATGTTTAGTTGCA
>VZSV01000152.1:67462-78943 GCA_013398735.1 Nothocercus julius
TGTGTTGTAGCAAACAGGCCACAGAAAAGAAAAACTTGTGCAAGATATGGAGGCAGGAAACGCTGATATGCAGTTTAGAGCTACAGCTGTGTAAAATGCTTGAGGAAAAAGTGACAAAGGCAGAAAATAGGATACTACAAGAAGCAGTGAAACCAGGGCTATGGGAATAGAAATATGAAGTAGCTTTAACAATAGAGGTGGCATAAATTGGAGGGTGTCATGTGGAAGGGGTAGGACTACTTAGCAGATTTTGCTCTTAGGCCACCCTTTCCTAAACCATTTACTCAATTTGCTTATTCTGTAAATATGGTTTGAATTATAAAAACTCAAATGCCTTGATGCGTTGAGAAATACCATTCCAAATGTTCTGAAGAATATACTGGAAAGCTGTGAAAACCTTAAAGCTACAAAGCGCATCTTAGTGCACAAGTAAACTTCAGTGGTGAAATTTGTGAGGAGACCTGTTCTGAAAATCTCTGTGCCTGCTTGCTTTGAGCCTTCCTTTTGTTCTGCCTCTCTGAATTCAGACTTGTCCTTTCCTCCTCCTCCTCCCCCTCTTTGCCTGTCCTCTCAGTTGTTTCATAATTTATCTTTGCTGCTCAGGGAATCCAACTGTCTTGATCATGTGGCTTCATCCTGTCTCAGTGTCAAGGTCAAAATCTTTTAATTTTACGGGTAGAGCGGGTGGCTTGACCCCAGGGTTGGCTTCTGTGTATTTAAATGCTGTCAGATTTTGCAGCATGGCAGTGACTCTGTCAGTCCCTTTATTGGATTCTTTGGCCATATTCTGTCTATATTCTCCTGACAGAAATACAACATTAGAAGGCTGTAAACGTTGTGATGCCAAATTGGTTGTTATCACGGCAATGTGACAGAATATATATTGGTATTTTGTTGTTAAAACAGAAAGCTGATTAAAAACTTTCAACCAAGTAAGGGAAGCACTTAACAAGGTTCTTGTCATTAAGTTGAAGAGTGTCTCTTCAGAAGAGAAAGGCAATGTATTTTTGGCAACACAACAGAGATTATTTTGCTTCATTTGTTTTATGAAGTTAATTGCTCTGTTTTCACAATTTCTTATTACTCCTTTCTGACTCCCCTCCTTTATTTTTGGTCAACATTTGAAACCTTAGCTCTGCCAAGGATGTCCTTTGTATATTTCCATTCTAGGAAAATTCATTCTGAAGAAAGATAATTTTAAGTATTGCTTTTTGTGTATTAGCAATAGACTGAGATTTTGCATACTCAGTTTTTACCATGACAGAGCCTGAATACCTTGACTTTGTAGGTGGATTAGGCCATCTTTGAATAGGGAGTGGAAATTTAACTCACTGTAGTAGGAAGGTAACATAACACGTTTGTTACACCTTTGCAACATCTTTTGTTCATTTTAATGTTGCTTGAATGTTAGCGTTGATCATGATCTGTAGAAACTCACTGGGATAAATGTAATAATAATTGCTCTTTTGCACCAGTTTATGCAACATATTTATGTTACTGGCTTGTCATATGAGCTTTGTTATTTTATCTGCCTTGCTGGCTTTCCCTGCCTGCCTTTGCCCAGATACTTTTTTCATGGGTTTTTACCCAGATACTGTGGTGCAAGCACATCTAGGGATATTACTAGGAAAACTCTTTCTTAGGCAGTCTAAAGTCTTAAGTACAAGGAAATGTTGCCTTTTGTCTCTTTCACAAGCAATTTTTTTTCTCTTTGAAATAAATGCAGGGCCTGGAATTGATAACACTAGAAGGCCTTTCCCCTGTATTCCCAAATTATCTGTGTAGTGTGGAATGGAGAACACAAGCCCCTTTTCAGCAGAGAAAGGATCGCTTTGCTCTTACAGATGAACTCCTCACTTCCTGTGTCCCACACAGTATGAAAAATAGTTCAAAGTTACCTAAGTGCCACAGTGGATGTCCAGGTTGAGAAGGTTGCGAAAAGGAACTATTGATGTGGGAGAAAGTGCAAAAAGGAAAACAGTCATTAAGTTGAGTGAATGGCAACTTAAAGGATGTGGTTAGATTAATATCTTGTCTAGCCACCCTTAGGAAGGGTAGGAGATTCCTGGCTTTTTCTGGTATGTAGTACAGAGTTGACTTTGGTCTGTGTCTTCAGATGTTCACAGACCTGAGAGTTTGATTTGTGTCCTCTGCCCGGCATATAAATAGTCGTCTTGTAGTTCAGCTAGTTCAGTCTTAACGTTTTTGGGAAAAGAGCTGCTTTATGTTTCCTCTCTCCAAACTATGCAGTTTACATGTTGATAGCTACAGAGTCTCTCTACAAATGAGCTTGGGATTCATGGCTCCCTGTTGTGTTGTGCTGCATGACTTTGTAAATCAAGTATAGGGAAAAAGTGCAGTTTGAAGTTTAGCTTGGAGATTGGGCTGTGGCATCAGCTTGGCTCTATCCGTCTCAAATGCAGAGAACACCTATAGGCTTATAGGTCGTTAATAGACCGGCCTAGCAAGCCATGATGATGGCAAAAAACCTAATTCCTTCCATTGCAAGCAGGAGCCTGAAAAAGCTGTTTATTTACCAACATTTCAGTGGAAGTAGTGACATCAGACAGAAATTCCTAGACGGCATTTATATTTATTTTTCCCTTCCTGTTTGATACAGCGCTTGTCTTACTGGTGCTCAATGTCAGGCCTGAATGCCATTGAAGAGCTTCACGCTTCTGGGGAGGAAAAGGAAAGATAAGCATGTTTATTCTCTGTTCTTGTGCAGTCCTGAGCAGCTGTAACCAAGTTCATGCTCACCTGAAGTACCTGGCATGGAGTTACTTTCTGGCTCTCTAAAACATGCAAATAAGTGCTCTAGTTGTGCGTAGGAGTTGAGAGGCTAGTGTACGTTTCGAGGGTTTTAATTCAGCTTTCACCAGTTGGTATTGAAGGTTTTTTTAGGCTAGTGTTTCTCCAAGCCTTATAAATTTGGTTTCTGTTTCGTTTATTTTTCATTAGAACAGAAAAAAAATTACAACCTAGACACCTGTAATAGATTTATATTATCGCTCTAAGTTGTGGAGCTGCTCCAGTAAACTCATCTCTTTTTCTTTTTTTCTTTTATCGTCAAATGAAATATTTGCATCAACCTCAGAAATATTTGCGACGTTATTGCTTAAATCTTTTACTTCTCCCAAATCTCCTTATGCTTTCCCCCAAAATAATGTCTGAATCAGACATTCCGCATGGAAAATTTCAATTAAAGCAGATGACTGTTTTGAAAGAATTATGAGTCTCTGACAGCAGCTCCTATTTCCAGTGACTTCAAATCTGTAGTTCTGCAAATTAGCTCTTTATTGTTTAAAAATCACAAAAGAAAAGCAAACATAGAGATTTCTTAAATTGTTTAGATGCATAGTCTTCTAGTTGATACGCCGTCTGAACAGGAAGAAAACAGTTACTTATTCCTGACATACGTTTGAAAAGGACATTAGGCATTTATAATCTCTAGTTGAGTGAATATTTTGCAAATTTGAGGATAATCCTTCCTACACTGTTGTTTCTTCTCTATTCTTTCCATTGATGATCTTTTGAATAGCAAAATGATTTACTTGTGGAAACTACCCAACCTCTACAGGAAGCAGCTGTAAATTCACAGAACAGCCTTTCCCATTAGAAGGATAGAAAAAATGGCTCACCCTAAATGCCTTAATTTTAGGAATAGTTAAAAGGATATACTAGGTAACTGATATACTAAAGCAAATACCAATATCAATACTCATAATAAACCTTTTGCATCTGTTTAACTGTTTTAAGTGACTTGAAGGCAGAACAAGAGATGGGTGCTAAAAAATACAAAGGAGTTAAATTTCTAACAGGACTAATTGCTTAAACGTAGTTGAAGTTTTATTGGATTTGGTCTGTTGAAGACCTAGTCCTCAACATTGAAAGCAGAGGTGGCAGTGCTCGTGCTGGATCAGCATTGGCAACTGGTTCTAAGAAGCTTAATTTATATATATATATTTTTAACAGAATCTATGTGCATCCATAAAAGACGTAGTCCTGCTGCTTTATTCAGTTGAGTAGCTCTGTTGATTTTTTTTAAATGATGTGGCATATTTATGTGGATAAGATGAATTATTTCTGGTGAAAAATGTTTTTGTGTCTGCTCAGTTTGGAATAAGACAGATTGTTCCTGCTGTATGCACAAATAGTGGTCGTACTCAGAGGTTGAGACATATGGGCGTTTGTGTTGACTAAGCTCGTACTGCTCCTATCAACTAGGTCAGCAAAAAGTTTGCCTATCTTAATCTAACACTGTTTCAAGTTTCTCAGCATTCTTCTACCTTTCTTACCACCTATGAAAAGCTTTGCTGCATTTTTTTCTTTTAATCATTACTTATTGGGTTTCAATTAGGAAACAGCCTTATCTGAAACTGAGCTGATGTCTCCGTATAAGAAAGCAGTGAGAACCATATCATAAAGAGAACCAGGTGCACTGAGCCTCTTGTGCTCCTAGCATCCTCCAAACATGTCGTCTTGTTCTCCTGGCTAAATGCAGGTCACAGACGAGGCTTTCAGCATAATTTCTGCCATTGCATATTACGGCTCTGAAAATGTAAACACGATTTACAGTGGGGAAAAAAAAAGCATCAAACTGAAATAGAGATCTGCATGTTGATAGCATTTTGTGCCTAGTCCACAGCAGAGACAAACTGCTATAGTTTGTTACTGAAAAGCTGTGTTTAATTTTGTTATGCTCTTTCAAATGTATAGTGAAGAGTAAGCTATTTGCGTAGGAAGCAAGCGTGCTATGACACATTAAAACTACACTTTCACTTCTGTTAAATTTCTGAGATGTCTGACTCATTTGTTAGGTATCTCCTGTTGGGGTCAACCAGGTGTTTGTGAGGGACACGACTTTTTAATCTTAAAAAAAGAAAAAAAGGCTCAAGTTTGTTTGCTTACTTTGCTTACTGAACTATGCATGTAAAACTGCAGGCTGTACGATTTAAATGATTGCTTGAAAACATGCTTTCCCAAAGAGGTAAGATAAAACAATTTAAACTGATTTCTGTTCTTTTAAAGCATTTTGATCTGCAGAAGTGACATTTGATTTAAAAGTTGTTTTAAGAAATGTCTGAAAATATATAATCAATTGGAAATGCTAAGAAAAAAATCAAATAGTTGTATTTAAGTGTGTATGTTGGAACAGCTTGCAAAATGGTGGAGGAGAACATGAAACCCAGAAAAGATTTGTTTCTTTAAGTATCCTTGATTTTTTTTTTTTTTTTGTTTAGGTAGTGTTAGAAGAGAGGGAATGATTTTAATAACTGAAGCCAAATGTAGAGGGAAAATGTTGCACAGGCATAAGAAGCTTCACAATTCTCTAAGCAAAGTGTTATTTTTCTCACTTTTATAAATGTTTCTCTTCTGACTAAAAACAGATTCTTTCTTCCCCTCTGTGTATGCGCTAATACACAGCCTTGATATCTAATATTGATTATGTTCTCGAAGAGAAAAATAAAGGTTGCACTTTAGTGATTTTTGTATAACTGAATGAGATACCAGGCTTTCAAAAGCTAACTTTAATTTACAGAGGTCAGTGAGACCTAAGTAAGAATGTATTGCTTATAAATTGGTATGGTTAACTGTTTACTGGTTAAGCATTTACTAGACATCAACTGAAAATTCAGTTAGTTCCATCCCCCTTTCGTCACTCTCCAAAAGAATAAGAAGGGAATTGGGAATAGGTATGCAAAACCTGAAACTATTAGTTGCTCAAAGCTTTTACTCTTCCATTTCTATATGCTGAAATATCTGTATCTTGCCTGCTGTAACCACATATTTTTGGTTCAAAATTTATAAACTCTTAAGGCTGGAAGTGGCTGCTCTCTATTCAGTACGGTCATCTGAATAATGAAAGCAATAGAATTTCATGTGGTTGTTTCTGTGTTCAGTTTGTGTTTGGCAATAAGCCATACAGTTCTGTTGTGAAAACTAAATTCAGTTTTAATGAAAGTGGTAAAAGTAGTTTGCAAAAAAAAAAAAAAAAAGGCATGTGGCATGCAATTGTAAATAAAAATGAAGGATCTAAAAAAAATCCTATTTAACTATTTAAAAGTTCTTACTAGATTATCTGAATAATTTCATCATGTTAATGATATTCTCAGTTTGCAACTTTAGTATTCTTAACTGGTAGATATAAGCAGGTAATGTCTGAGACTATTCAAACACACATAATTAAAAAAAAAAAAAAAGGTGTAAACTCTTGTTTACCGAATTGAGGTCATGTTTTCTAGACCGTATCTGTAAATATTTTAAATGTCTGAGCACCTGGTTATCAGAACTTAGTATCTGCTTTGCATTATCTAAAATATGTGTGTATCTATAAATGACACTTCATCAATCACAGTGGTCCAAATGTTTCAGATATCTTCTCTAAGCTTTTTATAATTATGCATTGCACACATGCATGTGACACTCATATATGCAATAGCTTGCCTGTATGCTGATAGGAAGATGTGTGCACATATGTCTGTAGTAATCTACCCCGAGCTTGACTGGATAAATCAGAAAAGAATAAAAGCCTACTTCTTGCAGGTTCTTTGTAAATGTAAAAAGACTTTATCTTTTCCTAGTTTTCCCAAAAATGTCTTTGGAGAATATTGAACTGTATTGTCTATTAAATTAAATGTCATCCTGCATCTTGCAGTTCTCAATATTTTCATGCATATACAGCTGTGCATGTTACAATTTCAATTGTTTGAAAAGATTAAAAATGTTGCACAAGTGAAGGAGTAAGCTCCCTTTGGCAGTCGCAACACACAGGAGCTGTGTACGTTGAAAAGTGGGCTGATGTCTGACCCTGTTTTCCCAGGGCCTTTATTTCACTGTATTAAATTGCTTTGTGCCTTAGCCACTTTCTTTAGTTATTCTGACTTAAGAAGAAACATTTCTTGCTAGCTCCTCTTTTCTGTAATGTGCTTCCTCCTTCCTTTTCTTCTTGGCTCTGTTTTCAGAGAATTTGTCTCCATTCCCCTTCTACTATTAGCCTGCTTTCCTGAAGAAGTGGTGGGGCAATCATGCTTTGTATCATGGGCCATGAGGCTTTTCTGAAACTGCTTGTTGCTTACCATCAAAGGTAGCAGGACAGAGCTTTTAGAGATACTCCAGCAAGTTTTATGGAAATAGGTACATAAGTGAGAAGGAGAGAGACCTAAATTAGTGTTTCCTTTAGGGAAATTACCATCACAGTGTATTAGTAGACAGCAATAGTTGAGAGCAAATTGTTCCAATAGAGATGCTTTGAGTGAAGGGCAAGGAGACTGGGCTTCCTGAGTGCTGGTGTTTGCGGATGTGCTGCGTTTTTTCTACTGTGCTGTTTTCAGGATCAAAACACAGGGAAAACTCACATTGCTGCAGGTTTCCTTGGTCACGTGATATGCATCATCTTGCAGAAAAAAAGTACGATGCCATGTATATATGTATATTTATAGATGAATGGACCCTGTAGGCAATGGAAGTGACCTTGCATTAGCTCTGGTTCTGCTTTGGGTGCTTCCCACAGCTTGCAGTTTATGGGACTGGAAGTGGCATGTTGGGAGAAAGGGAACTGGGAAGAAGTGCAATCAAGCCCAGGAAGAAGCACTGCTATGACCTACAGGGAAATGTGATGGTCCTTATTCAGCTTCTAATGCTATATAGTTTTACTTGAGTGAGGCCCTGAAGGCTGGGCTAGGCCCAGGAAATCAGCTTTTCCTTTGAGTTAGTGTTTCTGAGATGGGATCCATGTGGGGATTTTGTACTCTACAGCATCTTTATGTGGGCATTCCCTGAGAAAAAGGAATCCAATAAAGGAAAAAGTCTTCAAGAAAAAAAAACAGCTTGCTGTAAACATTATCCTAAAACAAACAAGCTACTCTAGCATCTGAATCCTCAAATAATGAAACTACAAAAATATATGGAACTATATATGCTAATAGTTTTATTTTATAATTTTCTAATTATATGGTTTTGTTATGAAGACTTGGTCTGGTTTAAGTTTGGAGAGAAAATATTCTGTCTTTTAGCGCATGGACTTGCTGAATAGCCACATAGTCTTACATGTCTGTCCTCATTTTTCCTCCCTGTTCTCTGATTGCTCCTCTCTGGGTCATGTCAGAAACTAATTTTGTGAGTTCCTTGGGTTGCAAAAATTTGCACAGAGAAGTGTATTTAGCACACTTTTGGGTGTCTTTAAAGAAAAAGATTATTTCCATCCTTGTGAACGTTTTAAAAAATCCAGATGTATCCAGCGTCTGGAAATCATGCCAGCAGGGGTCAGTTTAGCACCAGTGGAAATGGCAATAGCAGGATTCTCGCACACTTGAGTAGCTAAAGCAGCTGCCAGGCTCCTAGAGTCCAAGGCTACACATAAACTGCGTGTGTAACCGGGGAGACAGATGCTAGAAGCGTCTCTGCAATTCCTGTTAGACTTGGGTTTTGAGTCCTTTTCTTAAAAATAGATGAACAAATAATAGTTTCTGGGGTATTGCTGATTTCACATGGTATTTTCAGTGAATGGAGTACCTGGCATTTTGCAAATGGGTGAATATTCATTACAAAAAGCATAGGAACAATAGGATGGGGAATAAGATGGAAATCTGTGATGACTATCATTTGAGCTGGAAAATTTGAATCTGTTGCCAGTTCATCAAAGTCTTTCAGCCCAGTTCTTTCAAGATAGAAAGATTGGTATGATGTGTATAGTGGCTGCCCATCACCTGAAGATTTGATCCTCTGAGGTGCGTGCTGCATTTGTAGAGTGCTATTTAAATGCATCCATTTTTAGATTGTTACAGTCTGAAGAAAAAAAAAAAAAAAGTAAAAGAATCAAATATAACAGCTTTTTGCCTTGTTTTTTATTTTTAGTGCCTGCTTATTTTGGAAGTTGTATCTTCCCTCTGTCATTCTCTGTTTCTGTTGTATCACACCCTCCAGTTTATGTAAATAAGCTGATGTGATTTTATGTTTTATTAAAATATATCTAATGAGATTACACAGAAATATTCAGGGTGAAGACCTAACTTCTGTTTCTATAGGTTATTTCTTTTCAGATATTTGTCTCATTGATTTTTTGAACTTATGTAATATCTAAAACTAGTGCAAGACTCCCCAAACTTTGGGACTTCAGGTATGAATGCTGGGTGCATCTCTCCATGTATATGTTTCTGAAAGATAAAGCAGGGACTCATCCATCTTCCTCTGGAAGGAGTATCGTGAATTAAAACACTGAAGTATTTTAAAAGCTAATAATAAAGGAAAACATTTTCTAGTTGGAATAAAATGTTTTGTAAAACAATCCTCAGTGAAGTTGTGCTTGATTCCCCATAGAATAAATTATTTTTTAAACATCTTGTTTAGACCAACTGTTTAGAGAACAGATTGTCTATTCTGTGCCTTCTAACCCTATATTACAAAGGCTTGACAGGCTTGGGAAAATGGCTGGTCGAATGGTTGATAATGCTTGCAGTATGTTACAAATGTGGAGTTTGTTTTCTTTCCCAAGTGATAGAGTAGGTGTGCTGATAAATCTTACTTCAAATGTAGCAGCTGGGAGCTGCACCCTCTCCTGCCTGTCCGCTTTGAGCTGTTACCTTTCAAAGCTCTCTGGCTACCTGCGGTAATTTGGTGTGTTCAAGTGTCTGCATTGGCACCCGCATCTTTTTTTGCTGGGCAGGCAACAGATGAATTACTTCTGTTGCTGGTGCATTTCTGCTGGGATGGATCTACTAGCGTGTCCTGGACACAGGTCCGATGTCCTTGTTCTTTCTACTTTCAGTTAAGCCCTTGAACAAGAGATGAGAATCCGCTGTATCTCATCAGTTCCTTCCTCTGTTGTGCTCTTGCACAGAGTTAAGAGCACTGGGAGCCTCTCATGGTCTCTCCTCACATACTGTGTCCTCATCTTTACTCAAATCTCAGCAACAGGATTGCTTGCTCAAAACCATCTGTGGCTCACCATTTCATCTTGTGCATGAGGTGAAAACTTTCATTTTTTGGCCATTTCTGTTTGGATGGCTTAAGTTTATCCTGTAAGTTATCCTATAAGTACTGTTTTGATTTCAACTTCTTACTTAGCAGAGGACATTGCCTGTCTTGAAGCGTGTCTTGAAGCATGCCTTAAAGCTTGGCTTTGCTTTAAATAATTCAGCAACAAGGCTTCTGGACTGTGCTCTGCTGCACTCAGCAGACCCCAAACGGGTTGATGTGTGCTGGTACTTCGTATTAGGACTAATGTAATTTCTGCAGATGGAAAGTGAGAAAGAATAAGGAGTATGCTCAAGCACCAAAAGTGTGAGTATTCTTGAATTGCAATTCCAGCCTCTTCTAATACCTTGAGTATCTCCTTACTTCACAGCAAGTATGGCCTCTGCTAGAGCCAGGAATTAAGTGAGATCCCACACCTTTTAATCTTGATCTGAGTTGGAGGAGTTTGTAAAGGCTCAAGTCCTTTAGCATATATTTTTGTGACGATATGCTGAAGACATTTTTGGACCCTATATTTTAAGCATCTAGATGTTGTGGTACCTGTAATCTGTGCAGTGCAGAAGGACTTAAATGCTCAGAAGGTCATCGTTTTTCTCCAACCACTTTATGCTAATTAGGAAAAAAAAAAAGATGTCATTTCTCTTTACAAAGTTTGTCACCTTAATGCAGTTTCCGAGTTTATATAAATATAACCTGACCAGTTTCTTTTAGTTAGAGATTGCACACTGGAAAAGACGGGTAAAAATTAATAGAGGTTTTGGATTGAGTTCAGTTTAGGAAACATCAGTAAAATACAGGGAAGTGCTTACTCAAAGAGAGAATAAATTGTAATAAAAGTGCTGGTCTACAAAATTAATTGAAGGAAGGAAGTTGAATTCAGTTGAATTGGCAAGGAAAGAGGAAAATAATAGGAATAAGAGGGGTAGAGGAGCATTGTTGACTGATGCAAAGTGCAACCCTTTTTTGCTGTAGGACCATAGTTTCTTGTACGCTTTCCCTAGCATGAAAAAAAAATGTCCTGTCTTCCCACAGCTGTCTGATCAGGTCAGAGCAAACATTTGTGTAGCTGGGCGATGAGCTGACTCTCTGATACATGTTAAACTAATCATTTCTTTTGGCCAACTTCGTTTTAACTTAAAGCAGTTCCTTCATCCAGGTCATTGCAGACCCCTGCAAGTGCTAGTGACAGGGCAAAGGAAGGATACCTCTCCTTCTGTTAGAGGCTTTGTACCACTTCCAGCAGTGTTAGTGAATTATATGAAAGGAATATGGGTAGGTTTTTCTCACTGTTTCTGGAACATGGTTAAACCAGTACTTTATAGTATGCTTTCCTTAAATAGAAAAAATATTGCTACCTAGACATCCTACATGCCACCTCCCATCCTGCAGAAGTTTAGGTTGAAGTGAGACAGAAGTGACCGAATCCAAAACTATCTGGTGTAGCAGCTACAAAAGAAAGGCTGACAGATTCTGCAACCTTTGGAGTAAATGCCTTATTTAAAAAAA
>VZSV01000152.1:86121-239402 GCA_013398735.1 Nothocercus julius
ATAAAAATGTTATAGTGATAAAGAGATTGTGCTTTTTACACTATTAAGAGCTATAGTGACTAATAAATGTTACAGTTTATCATTTGTTAGCTGTCTCTTTGTAAGATTAGCCTGAAGACTCAGTGTCAGAGTTGTAAAATGTTACGAGGAGGCATGTGCCTAGGAGTGCTGTGAAACACTCCGGCGCCTGGCAAGCCAGAGCACGCCCTGCTCCTCTCAGGTCTCTTGGTGGGATTTTGGGGTTGCTGTGGGCATGGGGGACTCTGCCTCCATGTCAATAAAAGCTGTCTGGTTTGATGTTGCTCATTCAAGACTTGACCAGTAAGTTGGGTAAAGATCAATATTCCTTACTTTTAGCTTCCCTGGGTGGTGATGGATTTCCCATAACTACAGCGTATTTTCTGTGCAAAGCTAGATGCTTGATCACCCCAATGCAGTGCCTGAACTTCAGGCTGCCTACTGGTCATCTGTGCTGCGCACGGCTTGCTGTAAGACTTGGAGCAGTTTCGGGGAGGATTGCCAAGCGGGATCGACAACTAAAAGATCAACATCCCTTGGATGCAGCAGTTCCCCTACAGCGGGAATCGATTAAGCTCACAAGAGAACAGTCGAATCAAGCAACAACATTAGCTGACTGAAGAACTGCAAATTCTTGGTGAACCTCACGCTTTCAAAGACTTATGGTCTCCTCTGATTATGCAAATGGATGCTGCTTTTGTATGTCTGCAGTGATTGTAGTAGTACTTGGTAAATGTTCATAAACCAGTTTCTAACTATACAAGGAATTTTAAATTATAGCTGTGTTTTCTTGCGCATGTTACTTTTTCTGGTTTCTAGTTCTTACTGAGAATAGAAAATTGGCTTGGGGTTAACTTCAGAGGTCAGGTTGCAGTTTGGCTTGGACATGAAATGAAGGATTTGCTTTGAGAAATGAAATGAGCAGCCAGAGTGAGGTGTAATGTGTCACATCACCCTCGCACTTTTTTTTTTTTTTTTTTTTTTTTTTTAATCTGTTTATAGCACTGTGGCTTGTGAGTGAAGGAGGCTGCCCCAAGAGTGGCTTTGGGAACCATGTTCCTGCAGTGCTCTTCCCAGTGCTGTGGGGCAGGCTGGTCAGGGAGGCAGTAACTGGATGATTATCAGCGGAAGACATCAGAACAGAACATCAGAATTGGTTTAACTGCTATCCTGTATAAATTATATAAAGGTAAGGTAACAAGGTAATAAGATAATACATGTTCAGCTCCACTCTGAGGTCAGGTCAGGTTGTTCAGGGCTTGACCCTGGCAGGTCTTGAAACTACCCAAGGATGGAGACTGCACAACTGCTCTGGGCAGCCCTTTCTATAATCCGAAGGGAAGCTGCCACTGCAAATGTTCTGACAAGCCTTTTATTTTCTCTTTTATTGCAGAAGAGTAGCTGTTTAAATTGAGTTAGTGTTATGCTGCACCAGTTGCACTTGTGAAAACCTTTATTTTTTAAGAAAGCTCTCTTAACATTGTTCTTAATTATGCAAGGGCAATGCAAGTCAGAAGTGAGGAAAACTTAATGTTTTCAATGAAGCCAAAAGACATTTATCATCCTTTGTGAATGACAGGATGTATTGCTAGCCCTTACTTTCTTTGTTACAAAGAGCTACAATCTTCTGTAGTTCTGTGCTGAGTCCAAGCACTGCTCTTTTACAAAGTTAAGTTGAAATGAAATTTAAGGATTGATCTTCTGTAGAGTGGCTGAATAAGATTAATGTTAATTGATGGTTTCAGATAAACATCAGTGCTATATAATACAACTTCAAAGTAACCTTTGAACTGCTTTGTGGCTGGGAGTTGGGCAGACCAAACAGAAAGTGAATTTAGGATAATCTTCCTGAATATGTACATATGTGCCAGTTGATAGTGGGAAGAATAAATCCTTATGTTATACTTGAATAGAAACTTCTTTGTATTTAATCTCTTAAGTTTCCTTAAAGTCATCACAGTCAAAGTGTAAATGAAAGTAAAGGATAAAGAACTGTGATATCTTCAAGTGCCAAAACCTTTTTCTGAAATGGAATCAAAATGAAACAGAAATGTCTATTTTTGTCTAATTAGGAAAAATACTACAAATATATTTTCACTATATATTGGTGTGTGTGTGTGTGTGTGTGTGTGTGTGTATATATATATGTGTGTATATATATATACACACACACACACACAAATATATATACACTATATATATTATAATACTGCAAATATATATTCACTACAAATATAGTTCACTATAATGTGTGTGTGTGTATATATATTATATAAGAAAAAATATAAAGCATATATATAAAAAACATATATATATATGTGTATGTATATATGTAAAAAACATATATATATATATATAGGCAGAGAGGGCTCTCCCTGTGGTCAGCGTGGGGAAGGGAAGGGTGGCTGGAGCTGAGTCCTGCAGCTTGGTCGCTGCTCGTGGAAGGGCGTCCAGCTTGAGGGCTGTGAGCAGAGCAGGCAGGTAACAGCTGTCCCCAAGTAAGCCATACACAACATAGAAAAGATGGTTATGAAGGGGCAGTTAAAGGGATTAAACCCCAGGCAGGGCAGGGCGCTCCTTGCAGGCAGCATGTGGGTGGCACGAGCTGATGTCCCATTTTGCCCCTGCCACCCCAAAGGAAAGTCTGCTGTCCCTGTTGGGTTTTATGATGGTTGAAGGGGGTGATGAAGTGAGCCTGCCTGAAAAAAAATCAAAATATGGGGGAAATGGAATTTTAAAATTAAGCTGCTTGTTAGTTCTTAACTAGTTTTGCTATTTTTGATAGTAAGAAACCAAATGCAATTACATTTACAAAAGCTATCAGAGAATCTAGAGAAAGAAAGAGATTGTGAGGCTTACAGGCAAAGCATGTTTTTTTTTTTTATTTTTTTTCCCCATCTTTCTCTCTGTCTCTCTCTTTCTCTCTCTCTTTCTCTCTCTCTCTTTGTAAGTGCACCTTGAAATGCCATTACCTGCTCTAGCTGAGAAGAAGGTAATTTGTAACATGGAACAGCTAATTTTTCATTCCAGGTCCACTGGGGCATAGTGCAAAACAGTCCAACATAGTTCCAATGGTAGTGCAGTAACCTGAGTTCAGAGCAGGTACCATATCAACTTGTGCATCCTATCATCTTTGGGCCGATAATGAAGCTATTTACAAAATGACTGCAGGCATTTTAGTATTTTAATTTATTTAGCATACTTTGTGCAAAGTATGTAAGCATATGCAGGAAGACAAAACTGAGCTTGGCTCCTTATATGCTTATATATCTGTGTGTTTATATAAAAAGTAAAAATGCAAATTATAATTAGCTGATTTCTTCCCAAATTTGGGTCTTAACTTTGTTACTCAGCCAATTAGGTGAACATGATAGCAAGAGAGATGTTTTCAGAGCCGGTTTTAGTACTTTTCTGAGATTTTTTTTTTTCTTCCATTGCTGTTTGAAGTTGTGGTGCATGCAGAGGAGTTAGGAGGAGAAGCCAAGTATTTGGGGGCTGGCAGCACCAGGTGGTACATTGGCTTTGAGAAGAATTTGGCTAAGAAATAGATAGGAGAGTAAGCTTCTGTACTTAAGAAGTGTAAAAACACGACTGCAGCAAAATTCATGTACAAGTTGAATTCTGTTTCTGGGAGCTTAGCTTTCATTTGTACAAAAAATATTTCATGCACTTTGAATTACAAAAGTATCCACAATAGTAAATGCTGGTATTATGTAATCTTGCAGGCTCTGGATTCTGAAAATTAATAGTAGCATCAAGATGCTCACTGAGCTTCTTAAAGACTAAATTTGGATTCAGGCTTGGTCTGATATGTTATCATTGACCAGGACTTCTCTTTCCTTGATTGTGGCTCCTGTCTCTTTTGGGTTCCTGGATCTATTCCACTGTCAAATTGAGCTGAAATTGGCCAGCAAATTTAGGAGTTACTTGGAGGTGGTCTGGTAGGCAGCTTGCCTGTAAGCCTGTTTATATGTACCTTGGCAAAAGAAAAACAAATGCAACTAACAAATTACTTAATTTGACTAAATAGATGTTTCTTCAATTTGTGTCTGAAACACAGTTGTGTGTCTGATCCAGGTATTTGGATTCAGCAATCAAAATATTAATGTATGTAGCAGTACCTATATCATTAAAAACTTTGTATTCTGTAAGGGATTTTTCTTCTCAACAGAGGAGCAAATTTTGTTCTATTAAATTGAGTTCCTGAAGGATCCCTGGAAGGCGATTTAAATTTTAAACCTTGAATTGCATCATAGCTTCTTTGTTGTGTCACAAGAAAAGCACATCTGCAAAGCTAGATTCTATCTCCTTTACACAGATAACAGAAAAAATAATTTTCTTGTGTAATCACAATCCTCTTACAAGGCTGTCTGAATTAGCAATACTGAAATCTTAAGTAGTATGGTTCCTCAGCCACTGTATTCAGCAATGATTTACTTATGCAAAGCTTGTCTACCTCAATCAAAACCAAGATGAACTTGTGTCCTCTCATAGTAAAAATAGTTCCAAACTCTGATATCTTTTTTTTTTTCTTTTTTTGGTATTGATTCTGCTGTTATGTGGGACTGATTCCCATTTTCTTGGCTTTAATTAGAGTTGCATTATTCTTGATATTATCAGATCCAAGTGAGAAGCTCCTATCTTTAAAATAATAGTAATAACAGGTAAATTCTGTAATTCTGATTATAACCATAACTCAAAACTGAAGTGATGTAAGTTAGTGTGCCTGAGGTACGAGTCTTTCTCATTGATCTCTGGACTCTAATGAGAACACTAAGCTGTTGCATAATGCAAAGAGGCACAGGTGTGACCATCTTGGAGAAGATGGAAGCCCTAAATCACATAGAACAATTTATAATTTAATAGCCTACCTAATTATTAAACATTTTTTTGCCTGAATATTGGAAAGGGTGAGGTTTTCAACGTTCTCTGAATAATAAGTGCTTACAGATGTCAACTTACTGTATATGGAACATATCAGTGAATTTTCCTGTAATAGGGAAGCATGGTGGAGAGGAGTCTTTTTTATCAGTGTCGTAATTCATACCCCAGCATAAGAATTCCATGGAAAGTCATCTTTTCTCTGTTTTTTTTCCCCCAGAGCTCTCCTGGACTCTGTCCCAGTAGTGCTGATAGTGGATTGCTCCGAGTGGCGTGAAAACGAAATGGGACAATTAGAAGAGCTTAGGTGGAGAGCACCCATACCAAAGAAAACAAAGCAGTAAAGCAGATACCTTTCTTTTTTAAAGTAAGCATTTGCAGGATGCAAGCAGTAGAGGGTTTTAGGCTAGCATTTTGCACCATGCTTTGTGGGAGTTCTCTGTTTTTCTATCACTGTGTATCAAGGTGTTGAGAAGATGCCAGGTTGAAAGCTCAGGTGAATTTTCCCCGGCTCAAGCATCCATCAGCTGGGCTGTGATTGCCACTGGATAAATAATGCTGTTCAAGCTCAGGAAGGAAGTTTGGTTCGCTGGGCTTTAGTCGTGTTCAGGTCTGAAGGGACTGAAGAGGAAATAAGAATCCACACTTGCTTTCCCGGGTAATGTCAGCTGAGAGGAGCCTGAGTATGCACAGGGAGCGTATTTAATCTGGTTGTGCTCCTAGACTTCGCAATGATGGATTCCATATAAATAAATAAGGACTCGGGAGATTTAGTAAGGTGCCACGGTGAGGTGATCACAATTTCTCTTCACTAGAAGGCTTGTAGTAGCAGCATCCATAAACTGTACACTAATAGCTTGGTCTTCGCTCACTTTCCTCCATCGTGGACAAGTTAAATATTATAGGAGCGGTGGGGAACTTTTTAGGTGTAAGTGTTGTAAATGTCTCTCCATTATTCTGCGTGCTAGTGTAGCTCTTGGTTTAATTGATAGTTCTTAATGAGTCCTCTGGTGGTGGAGCAGAACTGGAGCGGGAATGTGCTGTGTGGGTTAAACCTACCAGAAAAATAGGATTCTGTTGTCTAGAGCAGAAGAATTATTTACATGGTAAGCTGTGCAGATGGCTTGTAAAGGAAAATTACTCTTCCTTCCTGAAAAACCACTTGATAAATCACAGACTTCTCTTTATGTTCACTTCTATCTTAATGTCTAGGAAATCCAAAAGTTATGCAAATGTGTAGCACTCCAATCACACTAAACACCTGGCAAAACATAATAAGTACTCTTAACAGATTACTTTAATGTGCACTTTTTTTATTCCTAGCATTTGTTGAAAAACTTACGAAGTCCTAGGCGATGTTTTTTACTGGAAATAAGTATTCTGCATATGAGGCAGTCCATGTGTTTTGCGTCTTGTGGTTGAGTGAACGAGCCTCCTTGAATTGTCATAATAAACTATTGGCTTTTATATATATATATATATTTTTTTCTGTAACAGGCATAACAATACTATTATCAGGAAAAAAAAATCCTTATTTATTTATTTATACTCCTGAAGACTGGGCTCAGATTTGATTGTGCACAGACTGATTGGACTTTCAAGCAGGATGAGGATCAAGCTCCAAACTAATAATCTTCAGTAGGCACCACTCGTGCTGGGGACTGCCTTGGGCTTTGGAGGCACGTTAATGTTGGTGCCAGGGCTGTACGGCACGACTGGCACCTAGGCTACAAGTTCTTGCTGTGAATCCACATGTGTCTGTAGGGTGTTCAGCTTCCCACCCTGGAAAGTTTAGGATAGCTCTGCCTTCCTGCTGTGTTTTGCACCAGGTAGGCAGAAAAGACCCTGGTGTGAGCTTTTTAAGATGAATTTCTGTACTCTCTTGGAGAGTCATTTGTCACTGATGTGTCGATCATGGCTGCATCCTCTCCCCTCAATTTAGCATTGTTATTTAGCTGGTTCTAGCCAGATTTATGAGAAAGATGAGACTTTCTTAATTTATCTCTGTTGCTGCACCTGTTCTTCACTAGTTTTCAAAACACTTGGTGTGACAGTAGCAACTTCATTGCCATACATCTTGACCCTGAAATAATGATCTTTTGTGGTTAAACCAGTGCTGTGGCAGTGAGGTGTAGCAGGCCTAGGTTTGACAGGACTTGCTCCATTCCCTGCCTTGTCTGTCCCCACTTGCCCCTTGCCTGCAAGGGACTGCGTCACTTGGGTCCCTGGGGAAAGGGCTCACCTTGCATTGCTGTCCTCCAAAGATTCGGTGTCTGAGAGGGTGCATACCCTAAAACAGAAAGGAGACCCAAATATGGTTATTACTTGTTGGAATCTCTTTCTTTTCAGGAAGTATTTCATTTTAACGACCTCGTAAACAGCTTGCTGTTTGCATATGGAGGGAAAAAAAAGAAAGGAAAGAATCCTCAAGAGAACAATATCAGATCATTTGCGAGTGGAAAAAAAAAGCTTTAATGCTTGTTAATTGCATTTTAGAGTCTTCTGTTATTAACATATCTAGTTAAAGGAAAGACTTTCCTTTTAAGAGTTGTGGGAGAAAAATATTATATGAGCTTATTTCCTTTTCTTAAAAAAAAATACTGAGAGCAGGGCAATGGCACATTAAAAGAGGATGGGTAATGAAAGTGTTGGAGGCAATGTTAAAATTTGCAAATAACGATGCAAAAAGTGGAACATCTCTACTTACTGTCGAGTATGGCTGACTAGAGAGTGTTTTGAAGAGTGAGGCAAAATTTAATAGAACTTCCTTGGTTTATAATTGCAAGTTTATAGTTTATTTTTAAACTGTTTTATGAGTGTGGGAAAAACTATGTAAAGATCAGGACTGTGGCTTATAGGGGAGAAGTACCCTATTTCTGACAGCAGTCACTCATCCTATGAGTCGTAGAAGTGAGATAATTTCCTACATTTCTGTAAGATAGGAATGTGCCATCCTATTTTTTGTGAAACAGTCTAAACATTTAAATATCAAATTTGTTTATAGGACCTAAGATTTTGGTGCAACTAAGTGTTGGGTTGTAGTAGCTTTTCCCCAAGTTAACAGGGAGGGGAGAGTGGCCTTTACAGTAACAGAGGATTCAGTCATATGTGCAACACAAAGAAGCAGATTTGGTGCTAAATTGGTGGCAAACCTGATTACGGTAGCCAAAAAATGGGAGCTACCTTTTAAAATGGTGAATATTTGGCAGGATTTTTAAGCATTTTTTCCCCAGATACTTCAAAGAGTTTTTAACAAGATGTTTCAGTATGTTCAGGGTTTTGTGTGGATGGTGTCACTTGCTGCTGAAACCATGCTGCTTGCGAGCAGCTCAAAGTGTGATTTGCAGCTTCAGAAATAAGAGGGTTTAGTAGTCTAGTGGAATTGATAGGATTACATTGAAATTCAGCATATGTGAAAGGTGTCTAAATGTCCATATCGCCTTAGAAACTTCATTCTTTGGGAGCTAAGCACTTCTTTTCAGAGCTTTTTTTAGGGTTCAGAGACCTAGGGGCCTGGAGCTAAGTCAGTCCTGACGCAGGAGGACGCTCGCTCTGACAAATCCTGCATTTCGCCCACGTCGCTGCATCCTCGCCAGAGTCCTCCCAGCGGGATGTTACAGCCTACATGCAAATCTCCTTTAGGCCAGTGGGTTTTGTGGTTTGTTTGATTGTTTGTTTGAAGAATGAGAGACTCTTTTTGCTCTGTTCATGTTTTCTGCTGGTTGTGCAAGTTGATCTGAGCTTGATCTCCTAAATAATGTCAGATGGCTGGAAATGAAGGTCAATGCAAATGGCCAGGGAGTGGGGGTGGTGGGTTGGTTGGTTTTAGCTGTTTTGTTTTAGATAGGGGACAGTGGGAACAGGAAATTTGGGAGGATTGTCGCATGTCTTGTATTTGATATCTTTTGTTAGAGGGCATCACATCTGACCCCTTGTGCAGCTGAGGAGAAGTTTGAATCTTTGCTTTTTGACTGCTGCCCATATTGGCTTTTTCAGCTAATTTCTGCAAATGGGCCTTGGGGGAAGGTCAGGCAGAGATCGGGATGTGACTGTAGCAACTTCAGTGTTCCTTCCAAGTGCCAAAGAAATACTAATTTCTGAAATAGCTACATAAGTAGTGGTTTCAGAGGAATTAGAAGTTCTGTACATGTAAGCTTCTTCATCTCCTTTCCAAGATGAACTGTACTATTATGATATATGCTCTGCTTGCCCAAATCAGTTTATTTAGTTTGTTTTTTCTTCTGATGAATAGCTATGTATCCTCTGAACAAGCTTCTATGCCAGAAGCTTATATCAACCTGCATTTTCGTCCTATTTCGGCTTTTAGTAATCTTCTGAATGTTATCTTCTGCAGCTGTTATAATGAAAACACAGTACCTCCTGTCCAGACTTAGAAACATCCTCCCAGTGAAAGATTTGCTGCAGAATGCTGCTTCTACACATTTATATCACTCTGTGTACTTCTGAACAAATATTTACCTTACGGTGGTGTTCATTTTGAGAGCTGCTAACCACTTATTGTTCTGCAGGCCATATGCAACCTTCAGTAATGGAGGGAAATATAATTTCTAAGTGCTAAAATGCATACCAGCATATACAAACCAATAACCAGCACAGTGTGATTTGAAGAAATGACTTCCTCCTCTACAGTGCATATTCTTTAAAGAGAGCAACTACTGCTTTCCAGCTCATTGTAATTCACACTGCGTCCAGCACTACTGGAAAACTAATGAAAATGCTGGGAGTACAAGGCTTTATTTTACTGTTGAGAATTCTCAGTGGTTACAATATTATGTTGTGCCTAATTCTCCTGGTATCACTTTTTTTTTTTTTTTTTTTTTAACAGTGATTTTTATTTTCAGCCCAGTGATCCATTTCATGAATTAACCCCCTAACTTCTGAATATACCACGTAGTACAAAGGAGCTTTCAAAGCAAAAGGCTTTCACTGGATTAATTATAAATACAAAAAATCTTCTCAATCGGCTAGAAATCTTACATGCACAGCCTCACAAACATGAAAATTTGGGAAGTGGAGGCATTTAAGTCAGGAAAATCAAAATGCTGGGACAGGAGGAGGAGGTGCTAATTTTATTTTTTTCATCCAAGACTGAGATGAAGCGAAGCAGCTGTTGCCATAGTAAAATTTTATTAAATTGTCTAAAAGACGGTCAGCACCACTGAGAAAAAATAACAAATCAGAGGTATAAACACTTTTTGAATGATTTTGTTTTCCCTTGTTTTTATAATGAAAACTGCCTTTAAAACCCTTTGACTCTCATTGGGGAGGGGAAGTACCAGCAGTGAAAAGTTAGTGAATATATATTTGAATTTGTGGTATTATACATCTCCAGATATAATTCATATATTTCCAAAAATTATCATTCATGAAGTACCTTCACTTGTCAACTATGTGATTAAAAAGTCCTCTCCCCGGTTAATTGGGTGAGTATTAAAATACAGAAGATATTATCACTCAAGTATAATAAATGGTATCTCCTCATGTTTGTTTAAATTTCAGGGGAATTTATTGCCATTTTGGTTGCCTAAATTTGCTTTATTAGAATGCATCTAAAGAATAGCGTTATTTCATGATGCCCAGCATGCAGCATATGCATACTTGGGGGCACTGAGAGACAAAAAGTAATGCTGCATGCCCTGGCTTCTGCTACTCAGCATCTGATTTAAGAGAGACACTGGGGAGAGTGTGACAAGGAAATAAAAGGAAAAAAGTAACTTTTGACTGTGGCACTATTGGTATTTGCACAGTTCAGGAGTCCTGTTAAAGGTGTATAATACAGTTTCTGACACATTGCTATTATGTTTAAAAAAAAAAAAAAAATAATCCAACAAGCCTGAATTACTGTGGCCAGAGCAGTCAAAAAAAAAAAAAAAAAAATCCAACAAGCCTGAATTACTGTGGCCAGAGCAGTCACACAGGTGGCCTCTGCACTTTGGGTGTCAAGATGTCTTTTAAAGATTGCCCTCCTGTCACATGGCAGGTGGAGGATAGCAGCCTCATTACAGACCCCATATTACCCTTTTCCTTTAAAGGTTCCTAAAGTTCCTCCCATTATAATGCTTGAAAACTTTGAAAACGTGTTAGCATAAATGCTGCAGTGCGAGAATAAGTATCTATGGCTGTTTGAGGTGGTCTTGAGCTACCCCACCTGGCCTCTGCTTCCTGGTACTTGTCAGATCCTGTGTCTTATATATCTACCAGCCCCAGGGGTTGCTACATGTACAGAGAGCATCTCAGATGGCACTGAGTTTAGATAGCTAATCCTTCTTCAGGCAACTCATGCCCTCACTAATGCAATTTGCACTTTCAACTTTTCCCAAGAAGCAGCTGTATGTTGAAGGGTTATTATTTTGTTTGAATGGCTTCATGTGTTTGCTTTGTGTTGTGGCTTTAGGAGAGGAGCCGTATAAGCTCTTCTTGCGCATTAAAGGTAGGGAGGCTGACGTTGCTCATAATTTTACAAGGAATTGCCTCCCTCAGAGCTCTGCTGCATAGATGCGCTTTTCTCTGTTAGTGCTGAAAGCTTTGCCAAAATAAGAGGACTGGCCTTTGTGCCTTCATTCTGGAGATTAAGTGATGCTTTATGTAGAATGAGCATCATTGATTCTCCTTAAAGTCAAGATTAAAAAAAAAAAAATAGTCACCTATTTTCAGTTTGAGAACTCCAACAAAGCCCTTCCTAACTTAGGTGTCTGATAAATGACAGGTATGACTGTTTTGGCAATAAAATTATGCAGGTACTAAGAGTCACTGTCACTACAATGGGGCTATATGTCTTAAATCAACAGCAACAAGCCAAAGTCTCTCATTTGAATTAGTCACAAGACCTTGAATCTGGCTTGGTGTTTTAAGAGGAGGAGACTTGAAGAAGGGATTTCTTGTTCTTAAATTTACAACGTAGCTTAGAATCGACATAAAAGATGAGAAATAACAGATAAAGGGCTTAATAATAGAAAATGGGCCTGGGAGAAGGGGGATAACTCATGATGCTTTCTAGCCCGGACTCTTCCTTGCATAGAGCACTAAGTTTTGGGCAGCATGGTAAATAGCAGCAAGGCCTTGCAAATTAACTGCTGCTCTTTAATGTTCATATGAAAATGCTTCTTTGAAAATTTAACAACCAGACAAAAGAACTTGCTAACATTGACTAAGTGGGCTACAAGCCATGGATGATAAGAGAAAAATGAAGAAAGGCCAGAGAGGGGTTTGACAGTGAAGGTGGAGGAAAGGGGGAAACCAAGGTCAATCCTAACAGAAGGATGTTGGAAGGATGGGGCCACTAGGTTCTTTAGTACCATTTGGGAATGGATATGAGTAAGGAACAAGTCTGTTTGCCAAAGGTTAACTTGTTTTTGTACCTTAAGTTTTTATCTAACAAAAGAACAGTTTCCTGTTGCTGGAGTCCACACATGCAAATGCTTCTGCAGTGAAAGTATGTAACAATACTTCGAAAATGAGCAGCCTGAGTGGGTATTTCAGCTTAATTTATTTGGAGCAAGTATCCAATAAATAATTTTTTTTTTCTTCCTTTCTGTTGAAGAAACCAAAGCTGTGGCTACTGGATGTCGCCTTTCTCCAGGAAGTGATGTTCTGCAATCTCTGAAAGCTCTGAAGCAAGTATTAGGCATTTCTGGCGAGGAGTGAGGGCTACCTACATGTCCTCCCCCTGACACAGAATAAGGCTTTGGTAGCCAAGACTGTCCTTAGGGAGGTCCTGTCCAGGTAAATTGCTTATCTCCCCCTTATCTGCAGTATAAATTAAATAAAGATTGCAGGCATTATATCCTAGTAGTATGTGTGCAGCACAGTACATATTAGGATATAGTCTTCGGATACTCCAGATGATTGCCTGTATTTAACTTGTTTTTCAGTTTTGTGCAGTATAGCAATTTCATCAGTGAATACATCTCATGTTTTGCCTTTACTAACCAAGATTTTCATTTTTTATACTTTTATACTTTTTTTTTTTTTTTTTTTCTACTGCTTGTTTTCAATTAGAGAAAGTAGAAAGAGAGATCCAGACATCCCTGCCTTGAGGGAAAACTTGTTTTGAGTGAGCTGGTACAATTCCTCTTAAATAAGTGGATTTGTCTGAAATAATTTTATGCTTCAGCATCATAGCAGATATTTCTTCTGCAAAACCCAGTAAGAATAGAGTTTGACATGAGCAATAAGGTGTGGTACAGCGCTGTTCCGTTTCTCCATATTGCTACCTTGTAATCCCCCAAGCAGCTTTTGTATTTGCAGCATTGCCTTTTACAACATGGTTATATCAGTGAGGTAGGTATTACAGTAATAGTTGTTGAGGCAACATCTGATAGCTAAACTGTAGTGACTTCCCCTTGTTGATTAAGAAGCGCTTCTCAAGGTGGCTATTGACTGCTTTTGTTGGGCTGGAATTTTTAGGCGATTATTTTTTGACACCCTCTGGCTGTAACTGGTAAAACAAAGTTACTTTTTCCCAGCATGAGAAGGCAAGTCTGTGTTTCTTCAGAGGGAAGAAAAAGAAAGAAAAGGCAAAACCCTAAACAAATGATAAACAACATGATAAAGAAGCAACATCCTATGTAGCACTTTTTCAAGAAGTGTGTACCGTTAATTTCAGTCATGCAAGTGTAGCTGAGCAATCCTAATTGACTAAAATCAATGCTGTTATGCTGGGCAGATACTGGCTCAGAACGTGACGCAAAAGTTTAGCCTTCACCTGAGTAAGGGAGAATGATCATGTGGAGTATATATGTTACTGAAGGGGTTTGTCTATCTTCATGGTTCAGATTACAGTTTAAAGATAATGGAGACTCTGTATGAAGAACTGATCCCACAATTTAAAAAGATCCCTTCTTTCTTATTTTTTTAACCTTTATTAGGAGGAGTTACGAGCTGTGCTCTTCTCCATAGTTAAACCTTACTGGTTTTGATGCTCATGTTCTGGCCTGGAGTTTGGAGAGAAACCCCAAGCATCAAGAGAAGTTAGATGTCTATATCTTGTGGTTATCAATAGGAGTTGCATTTAGGGTGATAAAAAGAAGGGCTGCAAAGAGGGGTTTTTTTGTGGTTGTTTTTTGTTGTTTCCATTAAAGAAAATATGAGGAACAAATCTGTAGGGGATTGTCCCCTATTTGTGGCTGATGCAGAGAAAGCAGAGCTTGCTAACTCCAGTCGGTAAGTCAAGGATTCCTCTTGGCCTCAGAACTGGTAACTAGAATCCCTTTTCCCCTCCAGCGATAGCCAAAGCAGGAGGGTGAGAGCATTGGCCATTAAATGAACATGGCTTTAAATGTAGACAGGCATTTTAAGTCTTCTGCTCTCTAAATTAGATTTACTGCTGTTGGATCATATTTTCATAGAAAATTTTTCTTATTAAATGCAGGGAGCCTAAAAGCTGCGCTGCTCTATTAAATAGTGTTTGGAAAGGAGTGTTGTGCTCCTGGGAAGAAAAAGAAATGCCGTTTCTTTCACAAGTGCACTTGAGCTTTGCAATGCTTTCTGCATTTGCTCTTTCATTCATTGCAGGAGAGTGTGATTTGTCGCAACTTTTTCTTATGAGATCAAAAAAAGAAAAAGAAAAATGACTTTTCCTTTTTTGTTAAGTGGTCTGTAGAAAGGGTATTCATTGATGGACACTTCAGACAATAAAGATAAAAGATGAGATATCTTCATCACTGATTTGTCTGCACTTAAGTGAAACTAATAGCAGTAATGGCTAATGGCAATGTAATTTTTGACCACTGAAATGAAGCACTTAAAAGTAGCTTTTGCCAGGAAAGATGAAAAGGCTTGCTTTTTTTTTTTTTTTTTTGTCTTTTGTCTCCTTTATACACAGTTAGCATTAATAGTTAGCATTAATTCACAACCTTTATGTGACAGATCAGCCCACATATGTTATATTAAGAAAAACTTTCCAAAGCTTACCAGGAGCTCTCACAATGTCTCCAGATGGAGTAGTGCTATGACAGTAACTTTCTGAGACCAAAATGCTTAGAAAATATTGTTGTATGCTGCGTTGTTGTATGTGTATAGGATGCTTGACAATCAATAGAGAATTATATCCTGCCTCTGCAATTTTGTCTTTGATTTTACAAATGTTGGGATTTGATGGAAATATATTTTTTTCCCACACTCATCCAAGCAACAGTAAGCTAAAGGCTCCTTGCCATGCAAGGAAGGCGAAGGGAGAGCAGCGCAATGTTAGCTGGTCCACATTTCCCACTTACCCTCTGTCGTTCTGTGGAAGTCAGCTTTTGTACTCTTCCTTCTGGAAGTTTTCAGGATACTGGGCACTAAAGTACTGAGAGATATTTGAATGAAGTGGTATTTTTCTTCTTCTTTGCTTTGCTTGTGAAGCTTGATTTCTCTTCTCTTTTTTTCAGCACTGGTGAAGGTAACAACTCTTAGAATATGCTTTAGGGATTATGATTTGAAATCTTGGGAGTCTTTTGAGGTTTCGGGAAAAAAAAAAAAAAAAAAAGTAATATCCAGTAGACCAGACAGGCTAAGAAATAATTGCCTATAAATTGTGATAATGGTAAACTGTGATAATGGCCATTTATCCCCAAGCCTCTACCTCTTTAACTCCCCAGTATTCTCTAAGATGACTTTCATGAATGAGTGGCATTAGCCATCTAGAGTAGATAGTAAAATATTTTTGCTGCCGAGTGGAGAAGCCTGAGAAGTGTGGGCTGAAGTTACTTCGAGTGTAAAGACACTTGTCTTATGTCCGTACATGGATGCAAAGAATATTTTTCCTGTGTAGGTCCTTGTTCTGAGAGAGGGACGAGGGTTGCTGTTGAAGGGTGCTCCAGTTTGGTAGCGAGGTGGACGGGCGTTATGTGAGATGGCTTGAGCAGCTGGTGGAGCCACAGCTGGTCCTGCTCAGGCAAGTGGGAGAAGCTGAAGCAGCACTGTGAGGAGGGAGAAGCTATTTTGCATCTATTTCATGATAGGAAAACTAAATATTTCCCAAATTTCCTGCATGTTCGAGATAAAATAACATGTAACATTTTACTTTTGTTTCAAAACAGAATTTATTGTGAAATATATTTATTTTTTGTATTATTTAGTGTCATGAAAGTAGAATCAGTTCATCATGTGCTTAATGGTGACATACAGTCTAAATATTTTCCTGGAAAAAAAAACAAATAGATGGATTATGGCATTTTGTCATTTTGGACCGTCAATGGGAGTCTACTGTCAGCGACGGTACCAATTAATATAGGGTACATTCAGGACTGACCAAAGTAAAATATATTTTAGAACAGATTTGGCTTTGAATTAAAGTATTTTTTTAATGTAATTTTAAATTGGCCAATAATATTTAGCAAACTACTGTCCCCTCAAAGACATGGCAGTGGTAAATTATTTTAATGGAAATTTTCCAGTCACATCTATTAGCAGTTTTCTTCTGCAGGAAAGCTCTCATGGCAATTAATACTTAGGTAGTGAATCTCTGACAGAACTGTGGAAGTCAGGAATATATGACAGGTTAAATAAAGAAAAGCAATGCTAATGAATAATTATATGCATTATGCCATTAATGATAATTTCTCCATTACAGCATAGAAAATGAGTGGGAGGTCACCAGACAGAAAAGAGAGCAAGCAAATGAACAACAAAAGCAAAAGTAAACCCTCCTCTCTCCCTCCTCCTCCGGGTAACCTGTGTCTCAAATGCTTTCTTGTGTTAGAGACACCAGTTACACCAAACTTGCTAACCCAGTTCTCTTTTAAGTGCTAAAATCGTGAAGAATCTTTCTTAGCGTAGGTAGCAGTTAGCAGTCGCCTCGTCCTAAGGTAGGTGTAGGCCGGGTCGCAGCCTGCTCAGTGAGCCCTTGCACGTTGAGTTGAATAGGAGCAGGCTGCTGGTGGCGGGAAGGTACCAACTAATACCTGAGTAAGTGTTTGTAGTTCTTGTTCAAAGGCATTGCTTTTCCTGCAGTATGGTGCTTTTTCTCATGTTACCTGTCACTGCACTGGCTACTGTCACTTTTTGCCTGTCTATTGTGCAAATTCATTCACTGAAGTCATAGTTCTGCAGAGTATCTTTTTCTCCCTTTTCAGGCTCGTGTACATGACATTAACACTTCAAGTCTACAGCTAAAGTTACTGTGAGAGACAGGAACAGGCTGTCTTACGTGGTTCCTTTGTGCATGCGTGTGCAAGCATGCACGCGGTGCTTCCTGTGGTAGCAAATAGATGAGCTACTTAAAAAGTAAGTTTTGGCGTGTAGGCAGTTCGCCACAGTCTAGGATACTGTTCATTGTTTGTCAAATCTTTCAGGAACCCAAAGCTTTATTAACTCCACTCATCTTGGAAATACAGATCTGTCCAGCTGCTACTATAAGTATCTTTAATTTTTGCATACTCCAAAATCAGAATTGTGTTTTTTTTGTTTTTTTTTTTTAAGTCAGTTTTTCTGTAGCAGCATCTAATTTAATTAGTTTTCTAAAATTCTTATAATTTACTGGAGTCTGTTTACTGGAGCCTATTGCTACAACTGACCTTGTTAACCATAGATGGGTCATAGATATGTTCTGGTGTATCTATTCACTTGCTTACTCCGTTCTCCTTTACTCACGGATCACAAGTTGCTATTGGATGCTCTTGACAGGAAGTAATCTTTACATATCTCCAGGGCTGACCATGTTTCTATGAAAGGAAGTAGAATTTGATGTGCTTTAAATCACCTTCATGAATTTCTCAAATTTTTCTAGTAGTCATTCTGCAAATTGTCTTCTTGACAATAAAGTAAAATATTAAGTGACCTCTTACAGTCCTATAACAGGGACAGAGAGACTTGTAGGCATGACCATGCATTCTCTAAATTAAAGTAAATCAGTTTTCTGAGTTAAGTCATCTCTGTTTATATGAAACATATATGTAGTGCTTAAAATAAGTTTTAAAAAGAATAGGTATAGCTTAAAGATGTATATATAGGAGAAAAGTTAGTTATCTCAAATGAAGGCATCTAAATACAACTGAAATAATTTTTTTCCAGAGTAAGTTCCCACTGACAGAAAGTGTTCCTGGGGTGAGAGGAACACCATTTTAATTCATAAAAATTATTATTGTTTTGTTTTTAATTGGAAAATATCCAATTCGTAGCATCTTACAGAGTGATGAATTCTGGTAATGGAAATTAATTTAAACTATTACAGATAACATTCTGCTATGAAATTTCCCAGAAAAGAGTTACTCTTTTGTACACATTTTCATTTTTGCACATTTGTTTAAATATATAATTAGTAGCCAAAACTCCATGAAAGTTATGTCATATTCTGGCAATCTGAGTAGTCCCCCAGAAATTTGTAGCCCAGAACCTTTTATGGGTCTGCTGTGAAACTTTACACACACAATTTTGCACTGTTTAGCACTTGTCCTTTTGGAGGAGAAATAGAAAAGGAAATGAAAGAGAAGGGAAATGTGCATTGTCTTTAGAAGTCGCTGAACAGCTGCTTGCAGGAGTTTCCTATTTAAAAAAAAAAAAAAAAGGGAACACACAAAGACACACACATGTACTTACTTCATTTGATTTAAAATAATAAAAAAAAATTATTAATATCTCTTTGTAAGTGACTCCTCAAGAAATCACGTGCTTCTCTCAGCTTCTTGAAGTGTCAGCTACTTTATGGTAATGCTTTTTAACAAAAGCCTGATTTAGATTTTTGTCTTATTTTCTTGTTCCTGCTATTGTTTAGTTTCATTCTTTTCACACCACTGAGTTATGATTCACAATGTACCTTTTTCAAGGCCTGTGGAAGCCTGTTTAAGACTATTTGGAAAATTGATCTAAATGTTTTAGTGGAAGAGGGAGTAAGGGAGCAGGTTATATTATCGGTATCAGGCTTGGCTGTTTGTAGTATGCAAGCTAATCGCTAGCTAAGATGTTGCATTTGCATTGTATTTGTTCGTTTAAGACATAGATGTAAGCTTGGCAATTCTTTTTGACCTCAGTTGCAATTTGTAGTATCCTGTAGGCAGGACCGTGGTATGTCTGCACAGCGGCAAGGTACAGAATCAGCATAAGCTAGTAATGTTATTCTTGAGTGGTTTTCTTATTGTTTATGTGAGATAGTGGATATTTCTGGTCTAAATTTCAGTGTGGTATAACACACACCTAACAGGCAAGTTGTTAGTCACTGTCCATTTTCCTGCCAGTCTACTGGACATGGAAAGTGACTCATTTCTCACTTCTCTAAATGTTTCTTTCTCAAGAGTTGTGCTTATGTTTTATTCATTTTTATAGATAAATACATGCAGGACTTTATGGGAAGGTTACCCTGTTCCTCCCATGAGTAGTAGTCTTATCTTAACTGAGAAAAACCCTTTATTCTTTAAGTTCATTCAGTACTTTCTACTTGCTCAATTGGGATTTAAAATGTGCGATTTTGCATGTTCATTTGTATGTAAGTAAATACTTGTGGTGATGGAAGATTTTAATCATAGTGTGGAAATTTTTCATTTTAACTTTTCCATCTGTAAAAAATAATATAATTTACATTCAGTGCTGTCTTCTGCTTTTGGTGTTCTCAGTGGTTGGGTGAGCTTTGAGGATCAGCTTGATGCCAATACAATTTTTGGCAGGTATTCAAGCCTTAAAATAATTGCCCGTCTGTTTAATTTTCAGAAACCATTTAGAAATAGTAGCTATGACATTATGTGAAATCTGATTTGACAATATGCAAGATAACAGAGGAAACTGAAAGGCAGCATAATCCACTGTCTATCAAGTAAGGATATTTGTGGATCTCTCAATTCATGATTCATGGAAATGTCAAATTCAAGAATTGAGATCCAAAAAAATCCAGACTGAAGTTAAAGACAACTCTGAACATTAAACAGATGTAATCATGCATTTCCTACCAGAATGTACCATATGGGGAGGAATGCAGGAAGTATGCAAAAGCTAGTGCAAACATTTTGAAAATTTTGAAAGAAGTTGCATAAGGAAAAATAAGTTGGCATTTTCCGAATCAGCTGTTCTCTGCATCTCCTAAATCACGGTAAGGCTTGGACAGGCAGCACAAAGCTGTGTCTGTTTTTGTGACGATTATTTAAAAACAGCCCATATATTTGCCCTTCTGTCCCTTGTGACTTAATGAAAATTAAGTGGGAGCATGAGGGATGATTTTGTCCCTTTGGCAAATAATGTTGAAAATTTTGGAAAGTTATCCTAGGAAAGATATTTTCTAGTTTGAAAAACTGATTCTCCAGAGATTTTTCTTGAAGTATTACTGTTTTGGATTTGGTCCAGTTTCAGGAATCTTTAAATTAGGAGCACTTGTTATTTGTGAATGACGCAGTAGTTATTTTAGTGTGTGATGTATTCCCATATATGAGTCACATCCAAGGAGAGCATATGTTCAGGAACAGCTAAAGAAAATAGTTATTTGTTAGCTCAGTGACTACCTTCAGGTCAACAACTCCATCTACTTCCTCTTTTATTCTTCAGCTTTGGTTAAATGCTATAGTATATTTTTTCTCTGGAGGAGTGTATATGTCTGTATAGATTATACGTATATCTGAACTGTAGCTGTGTGTGTATATATATATATCTACAAATACGTACACACACACCTTAAATTCCAGGAGGTAGCATTTATGAATTGACCTGTTGCTACTGGGAAAAAAAAAGCTAATCTAGGATGCAAGAAATGCATTTTTGTATGCTAGTGAGGAAGAGGGAGAGCCCCATTTACTTAACTACGAAGTAACTTTATCAGCCTGCTGATTAGTAAATTTTCTGCTATTACTAACCACCAATCTCTGAATTTCAAACAACTTTTTTTTCCCACCATTTAACTTAATTCTGAAGATTAATCTGTTTTATTAAGTAATCATATTGAAATGCTGAAAGGAGTAAATAACAGAGACTTGAATGAGTATGTGCTGCAGATGAGTAACTGGAGCCCTGGTAAGACAACAAGAAAGAGTAAATGTAGCTCTTTAAAACATCATTACATTCTAGATGCTTTGATCTGTGTGTCAGTTCTTAGGAGAGATTAAATGTCTTGGCTGTGTGGAGGATATTGCAAGGACAGCATTTAGTGACTGGATTTGTAGTGTAATAACATAAACCTTGCTACCTTATTTTTTCATTTTATCGCCCCAGAGAGTACTTTGCAGACAGTGGAGACTACAGTGGAACAGTAATTACTGGATACTGGTTTGTTTTTGTTAAGACTGTGCAATCTTAAAAGTGTGAACAGTAATGTACATAGGTGATTTTTTTTTTACTACTGGCTGAATTTATGGTACAATGCAACAGTATTATTTTGTCATAATTTTTCTCCTCACGTAGCACGCACTAAGTCATCTGAATCGTTGTGCAGTCTGACATTAAGGCCAAGCAAACTTTAAGTGTGAGTAGCTCTGTCATTGACTGGTAATGACATTTGAATGAGCGCCATAGCCGTTCCCAGCGTGGCTAGAAGCAGTGTGCATCCTCACAGTGATTATAAACTCATGAGAGGCTTAGCTTGATATCAGATTTGCTGGTGTTCACTTGTTTTGAGTGCGTTTGGCCATTCACTTCGTTACTTATCTCTCTCGGGAACAGGAATGATGCTTCTCACAAACAGTGGTTCTCTAAGCGATCCTCATTTCATCACCTATGGAAATTACAGGAGCCATGTTAAGCATTAAACTCTATCAGCTGTTAAATTTAAAGCATACAAAGAGTGGGCAGGGGTGCTTTTAAACTTCTTAAATGCACAAAGCCTAGCCGGTTTTAATTCCACAGGCCTGTCCAGAACGAGGGGTGTCAGGGGGTGAGTGATGCAATGCAGTTCACTTGCGAGAGAGAAATAGTGATATATCTTGCTGATAATGGACAGTGGTTTTAACAAGATTCAGTGGCAAGGTCACTGTTGTTTACTGCTTGGAGGACAAGTTTCTATACAGTTACCAAGGAGACCCTGCTGTTGAGTCATGGGGTTCAGAGCGGACCGCTTAGCTTTCCAAACGCCTCCTCAAAGGAGCCTGGGTGCCTCGGGATCCAGTCTTAGTGCCAGACTTGGCCAGCGTGTTATTACTAAGGGATTATGTGGACCATCAACCATGGATAAAAAAATCGTAAAGCTTACAACATTTACAGGGTTTGAGTATGCTCTTGTTCACTTATGTGGATCTGTGGCTGGTAAGGACATCCTAACTCAGAGTGTCCTTGAGAGGCGTCCCTGCTCAAGGGGAGATCCTGTCTTGCCTAGAGAGCTCAACGGGCTCTGACGGGTAAGAGGATTAACTTACAGTCATTTTTGCATGTGGGCTGAGTTTTGGCCGGCATGTGCTTCATTAGCTCTTGTCCCCCCATCAGTGACACCCGAGTCAATGTCCCCCAGTAGGACGCGACCATCACGACTGATACCCATGGTTACTGTTCAAGGGGGGAAAGAGATTAGGGGGGCAGCCACCACCACCACGTTACGCCTCCAGTGGGTAATACCTGAACAGGCCTACCTGTGAAACCGGCCGGGGAAGGCACACGTCCATCGTGCAGGCCCGTGTCAGTTTTCCAGGAAATGGCATGTGCAAGGTTATAATATTCACCTCCAAAAAGCACCCGCAAGCTTCCTTGTACTTCCACAAACCAAATCAGAAAAACTGGATGAAGCTACGAGTTGCAGGTGCGGCTGTGCCCTGGCTCTTCTGTTTCCCAGAGCGGGCTGCATGCCGGGGGCTCCTGTGGCTGGAATGAAGTCACCACCCAGCTCCGACCTGTTGCTGTTACTGCCTCGCGGAAGCGCTGTGGCCGCTCGGAGGAGCCGCGCGCTCGGCTCCGTGGGCCTGCGCTCTCCCTCGGCTGGCCACCCTGCTCCGTGGCAGCGGGGCTCGCGCGCTGAGCTGCCTGCCCTTGGTTGCCGCTAGCGGGGACACCGTGCGTGTCCTCGCGCCTCCTGGGGTATTGCCTGAACCTGGCCTGGCTTCGTAGCCAGGCGCAGCACCACCAACACCAGCAGTGTAATCTTGCCTTGCAAATGAAGCTTCATGGCCTGATTTCTCTATGTCTAAGAGTAACATTATTCCCAAGGGGTTCCAGTTTTTACACTCCCATAATGGGAGTTATCCCATGATAACCCCATGCTCCACCTTCCACAAGTTCCCAGCTCGCACTGCCGCTGCCAGCGCGGGGAGCCGAGCCGGCAGCACGCGCGGACACTGCGCGGGCCCCAAGCACCCTCCTGGTACGTGTGACAGGAAAAAAAAAGATGAAAGCGCAGGAGAAGGAAAAACCAAACCAGAACAACCTGGCTTGTGAGCATGGCGCCCGTGCTCCGCCTTCACTGCGCCTCCACTTCCAAGGCCCCGGTGCAGGAGCGCTGCCGTGGCCCTTCTCCTTGCACAGCTGCTGTGCAGGGAGGCATCAGGTCTCCTTCCCAGGGCGCATTTTTGTGTGTTGAATAACCTGGGGTAAAGTACGTTACTAACAGGTGAAACCTTGGATCACCTACCTGTCAACATAGAAGGGTATTTTTTCTTTTAATTTCCCTGCTTTTACTTGTGTTTCAGGAAGGATGATGAGAACGCATGCCAGATCAGAGTTTGGGTGTTGAAATATACTGGGAAAATCAAGTGTGTGAAAAGTGTTGGACTAAAAGGGAAAAGAAAAGGGTTTAAAGAGATTAGTATAAATCATTTACAGTGAAACAGCCAAAAATCCTGTAGTAGTAGCTCGGTAACATTTTTCCTAGATATAGTTATTTCATGATAGCAAAATAAATTAATATTGTATAAAAAAGAGGCAGGAGGCTCCACAAGGGGTAGGAACAGATACTGTTAGCAGTATCTAGATTACTTTTTAGAGGAAATTGCAAGAGAAACTGTTGGAAGAGTAAATTCATTTTGTGAAATTATAATCCAATACACCATCTGGGAAAGAGAATTGTTCCAGCTGGGTAAAAAGTCGTAGTGTTTTACCATGATAAATACTTAACTCATGGTAAAATCCTGTTTTCCTGATGCTATTAACTTATTTCGTGTGTGTGTGTATGAATATATATATACATCTGTCTATATATAAAAATATAAATATATGGTTCTGAAAAATATAGCAAGATAGAACATGTATTCAATACCTTAAATTACTGAAAATGTGCCATTTGACAGGAAAACTATTTAAAGTGTTTTAACTACAGTACATTACATGAACAACATGAATTTAAGTGTTGGAAACAAAATCTCTATTTTTATCTGTATGCTGTAGTTTCAGGTGATGAAATTTACTAGAAAAGTCATTTGCAACACTTGTGATTTTCAGTACAATGAGTAGTACAGCATACTCAGTGGCCCTGGATCGAATGCTTAGACTTGAAAAAATTAAGGTAAAGTAAAAGGTTTAAATGAAGGTTAAGTAAGGAATAAGGTATGTTTTGCAGATACGCATTTTGGGATGCATTTCAACCACAAATTAGTTGTCATTACTGAGGCAATTCCTTTTTCTCAGAGATGAACAAGTTGGGAAGACCTCAGAGTTGTGTCATAAAAATAGCTTTAGCAACCAAATGTGGCTTAGTGTGTGTTAAGCATGCACTCATGCAGCTTAATTTTTTTTAGTATGTTGGGCACGTAAGACCAAATTGCATTTTCCACAATGAAGCAAAATGTTTATTCACATTAACAGAAACTTTGCTTGTGAGGCTCTAAAGAGTTTGTTACATATCTCTCTGTATTAACATCCTTGAACATCTATTGCATCAGTAAATAATATTTGAGAAGCACAGATGTCAACCTGCTGCACACTATCTCCTTCCCTGAGCTCCATGCATCTTCAGAGTGCCCCAAATCTTTGTGGTCCACTTTGCCATTAGGTCTCCATAGTGTGTTGGTGCTTGCATTGCCACCCTGGGTTGGAGTGACTTTTTCCCAGGGCATTAGCAGCCACCATGGAGTGGCTGTCCATGGCCAGCCCAAGAAGAAATGCTTGTCGTGCTCAAGTCTCTCTTAACACATCCTTTAGTTCTCCAGTGTTATTTACGAAAACACTAAACAGAACGGATCCTCTTTCTATTCTGCCTGTTCTTCTCTCTTGCTTGCTTTTCAGTGTGCCCTGCCCTAGCCTGTATCTTTCACATTTGTGAGAGCCTGCAAAGCTCTGCACTGTTACGTAGCCTCTTGCTCTGTTCCTGTGGTACATGCTGCAGTGTTGGCTGATCCTTGAGTTTCCCTCTCGCAAAGGAAGAGGAGACCCTCTTCTCCCCCATTACAGTCTGAAGGGAGAAGAAGGGAGATGCGGAGCTGTGTGGCACATCTCACAGAGGAGGTCACATCCTGTGCAAAGTAGCATACAGAATGGCAAGCTGACTGGCACTGCACATCAGTGTGAATATTTAGGACTGACGTTAGGGTTTTTCACTCTCCAGCTTTGCAGGACATTCAGTTGAACCTGTGAATGAAGACCTTTTTAATCTGTTTGGTCAAATTCACAGTTGATATTACCTTGCAGTGGTTTCTAGCAACTGTATGGTGTTAGGCTGCCATAGAATCAGTATACTTTACACACAAAGAACAAAAGTAAGAAAAAAAGTTGAGGTTTTGAAAGACCTGTACAGACAGTGTGACATAAACATCAGAAGTACGGAATTCTCGTTTCGTTTGATTTTAGTTTTCGCTTCAGTGCAACAGGTTCAACTTATCTTTCAAGTTCTTTTTGATGCAAAACTGTGGCTTATTTGAGATTCCTGTCCTTTTTTTTTTTTTTTTTTTTTTTTTTTTTTTTTTTTTTTTTTTTTTTTTGAGTAAAAAGTTAATTAAAATGTAAAATAACAGAACTACAGAATCACAAATTGAGGTTGTAAGGGACTTCTGGAAATCATCTAGTCCAACCCCCTTACTCAAGCAGGGTCACCTAAAGCCCATTTCACAGTATCATGTCCAGGTGGGTGCCGAATATTTCCAGAGAAGGAGACTCCACAACATCTCTGGGCAAGCTCTTGCAGTGCCAAGTCATCCTCCTGGCGAGGAATTGTTTTCATATGTTCAGCTGGAATTTCCTGTGTTTCATTTTATGCCCATTGCCTCTTGACCTGTCAGTAGACATAATTGAGAAGAATCTGGCCCCATCTCTTGCCAATTAGAGGCCTTCCTAAATCTATTACTGCATTTTTCAACAGTATCTCTGTATTCCTCCTGGATTACATGCCTCTGTTTCCATTGCTTGCACCATTTTCTTTTATTATGCTCGAGTTCTGCCTGGGTCTCCTTGTTCATTCCTTCTGGCTTCCTGCTGCCTTTGCTTTATTTCCTGCTTACTCCGATGGGCCCTTCTTGGGGAGGTGACTGCTCTGCTCCCTCTTGGCAGGATTCTGAGCTCCACCATCTCATGGTTGCTGCAGCCAAGGCTTCCCACGAATTTTGTATCTTCCACTGAATCTTCCTTATTCCTAAGTATGAGATCCTGCAGAGTGTTGCCATCTGTGCTCTACTTGCCTCTTTAATAGGTTTGCCTCAGTCTTTCCTAGGCTCATGATTGTCAGAACTAGGTTAGTGATAAATCTGGCACATATTTTCTATTATTCTTTTTCTTTCTGCTCTACACAGGAGTTTTGATTATGGATAAAGACTTCAAGGTGCTAGATGATGCAAAAACACACAGCAAATGTGCGAACTGCTCTTTCATTGTAGTCAAAGCAGTTCACTTCTGCGTTTCTTTTGTATCAAGTAAGCTCTTAGGGATACTAATGGTGTCAGTAACAGGTTTTTAATTGCCTGCTAGTGTTTGGAGATGTATAAATGCCAGAAGAGCGTCAGGTAAGGTAGAGTGAATAATGTGTCATCTGAAAATATTTAATTACAGTAAAAAATTTGGATTAGAAGCCTCTTTTTCTGTTTGCAGGGATGAATGGAATTGGTAGCAGCAGCTATAATCCAAAGTACTTCAAGTCATACATGAAGAAAAATCTTTCATTTGTAAATGTTGTCAAGCCCAGGAGGAAACAATTACTGATGAGAAACATCTTTAACTCCTGTCAGTCTCATCATGAATTGTATTTTGTTTCTAAATAAAAACTGCTTTTTGTTGCCGTCCCCAGCAACTGACAGAAGTAACATGCAGGATGATGTGGATTGAAGAAAAAAATCAACTGTCAACTTCGGGAACAAATTAGTACTCGTTAAATAAATGTAGGTCTCTGAACATATTTCTTGCAAAACAAAGGGCTAGATTTGGTTTCTTAGCACAGCTCGAGCCAGTAGTGCTACCTAAATGTCACTGGGCTAGTAAAAGCCTTAGGAAATAGTGTTCCCACAGAGACACCCCTCTGAGGTACAACTTTATCCCATTTTCCCTTGCTGTGCATGTGCGAAGTATAGGCTTGCCCTTGTCCTATATTGGCCTCGCATTACGATCCTTTCCTTACCATCCCAGCTGTGATGGCTGTCGATGTGGGAGGCGTAAAAGCCAGTCTCCAACCGCCCTTACCCGTCAGCTCACAGGGTGACGCCTCAGCACCCGCTTGCACCTTTCGTAGTCACCTCTGCACCCCGCCGTGTTTGCTCCAAGCCGCAGCCCTGCCCCTGGGGAGAGGACAGAGCCTGGTAGGGCTGGTTAAAAGAAAAGTAAATATTTGCCAGTGAATAGTAAAGGAGGTAGGAAAGGATGTGTAGGTTTTCAAATTCTGTTACAGCTGGTTTGTGTAGCGTGGAAGTTTCTGGTGCTCCGTTACATTAGATAAAAGAACAAAAGGCAACTTCGCAGGGCATTAGTGCTACCCTGTGTCTTTGCTGTAATGAATCTGTGAATAGCTTTTATGTCCCCCCTTATTCTGAGCTTACTGGGTCTCCCCTATGTTTATGTGTATATCTTTATATGAGATCTCTGCATATGACACATTTAGCTGCTGTGGGATTATCTAGGCAAAGTTTCCTTTAGTATCTGAAAAGCATGCTAAAAGGCATTAGCTGCAAGTCATTCTCATTTATAGGTAAGATCTGCCTTGGATTATGGAGCTGATATAAGCAGTTGTGGGTCAGGTAGGGAAAGTTCCGATTGTAGCTGTTTAATACCTTGCTCTGCTAGCTGCTGCCGAGTGAAACGCAGGGGTGGTTGTCTCATTTTAAGGAATTGCATTCAACGTAAGCATACGTAGACAGAGCAGAGAGCAGGAAGATGGAGGAAATGCTAATTCCTTGGAGTTGACTTTACAATGGGGCATTAGCAGCCTCAGATGCAGGCCTGCTAAAAGCCAAGGTCCTAATAAGAGCATGCCATGACATAGTGGAAGAAAAGTAGTATACAGGGACATCTGGGGCTTATGTACCTGATTGAGCATTCCTATTAACATGTGGTGAGAATGGGGCCTCTAATGTTCATTGCTTGTCACCTGTGAGTTCTGTCTTTTGGTTCAGGGTTTTCTAATAAAGCCTTTAAATAAAAATTTTGTTCCTGTTTCAATACAGTTGGGAGTAAAACCCAGCTAAAACCTAATCAACAGGCTGTATCAGCCTTTGGTCCATGTTTGATTGCTTTCTTCCCTCACTCATGTAGTATCTTTATAATGTCCCAGATACCTTTTTGTATGTTGATATGTACACTACTGTACCTGTTTCAGTGTTCAGATATTAAACAAGATAAATGAACATTGTCACATCAGGCATGCAAAAAATAACTGCTGTTAATATACTAACAAGTAACAGACCTGTAACCTCTTTAAAAGAAAATCATCACAGTAACTACAGGAGTTGAAACCTTTACAGTTTTGTGTTACCTTGTGAAATTTGCATTCAGAATGATAATTCAGGCTAATGTCTTCAGGCTCCCTAGGGGCAGCTGAAATAGATTCTGAAATGGCAGAAGAAAAGGGTATAGTAAATAAACTCAATGAGCTGTCAAAGAATATTTCTACATCAAACAAGTCTCTGAACCTTTTTGTGCTTCATAATCTGACCTTTTCTGACTGCTCCATTTCTGATGACAGCTGATCATAAAACGGCACACATTAGATTAAAAATATTTAAAATATTTATATAACCATGAAAACATAAGGTGTTAGAATATTGTAGGGAGATTTCTGTTAATCTACAGCAGAATGGTGAGGGTAAAATACACTTTGATTGCAGTTGCTAAGCAACCTTTTTCGTAGCAGACGTACATACAATTCCTGTTTGTTTAACACCAGCAATACTGGAGTCTGTCAACAAAATATGCTACAGCAACAGAGGGCAATAGCAGAGAAAAAAAATTGTAGAATCAGTGCAAAAGTATCTCTTACATCATGTAGAAATGAATAATACAAATTGTGTTTCACTGAGAAAGTATGATGCATTGCAGACAATAAGCTTGTATTAGTTATGTATAAGTTTTTACCTGTTGGTTACAGTGTTTTGTATAGAAAAATGGTCTTACATCCATTTTGCAGATCTGGAAAAGGGATACAGGAAGGTTGGGCTTTTCAATGATAGTCATTGCTAGGCAGCAATGCAGCCAAAGCTGAGCTCAGATCATACACAGTGGGCAGTGCCTCACTTACAGGAGATATTGTTCCTCAGAGTGCTATAGTCCATCAGCTGTTTAGGATGATATTGGGGTATATTTTTTTTTCTAGGAAGCATCATTTTTGTTCAGAGGACTGTATCAGTGCTTGGAAAGAACATTTAGAGAGCTGCAACGCATTCTTCTATATAAACACCAGCATAACATGCATTTTCGTCACCGATGCTTAACTCTGAGAATGTCCTTACTCAGATTATCTACTTCTACAATTTTAAAAATAAATTTTGTTTCAGACAAAGGCAGAGAAAGCTGACTTCCTGGTTGATCACTTGAATATTCACATTCAGTGTGTTGGAATTTGGGGAGTTCCTCTTGGAAGAAGGTTTAGAAGGCCAAATGTATGCAAAAAGCACTTTTTTCAGAACATCATCATTGGGAATGGGGAAAATAGCTCTACATTTTTGCTACTTTGTGCTGTAGCATATTTTGTGATGGTTACTGGTATAGGGAAACAAATGAGGCAAGGTAATAAAAACTGAAGAGAGTTCATTGTCCTACCCAATCTTTAAACTACATTATTTAAATATGTAATTTAGAGAATATAGGGTCAAACCACTAGAGCAGATATACTGAGTACAAAGTAATAAAATCTGTGATTGTTTTCAGTTCGTGGTAATGTTCATTTGACAGCTATGAGCACATCTCCCAGATAAATCTCACTACTGATGGAGCCTGTGGTGAGGTTATATAACGTATATTTCTGGCCACAAATTTTTTTATTTTGCCTTTCCTAACCTAACTGTGTATACCAGATGTTTTCCCCAACTCCGCTGTTAGTGGGGGACTCCTGCCTCACATAGATGAGGATCTGCTGGGATCCCTGTTCTCAGCACCATGCAGGCAAGTGTCATGTTGAGCACTCGGGAGCTGTGGGTGACCTCTGCAATAGCTGAGGTCTGAGTACGGCTACCGTAGAGTTGCATAATGGTGAAGCTTTTCATGATGCTAATGTAGGCAGATTTTTTCTTTTTGAGTCAGCACTAGTTAAGTGAGCCATAAGCAAAATGGCTTTGTCTGGGAATTCACATGTTTCAAAATGGGAATTTTGTGGTCACTTTTTAAAGCTTGTACAGCTCCAGAAGAACAGATTTGACCACTCAAATAAGTTTGCAAAATAATACCGTCTGTGTACTTGGAAGAGAAATGCTTATGCTAATAAGAAATGAGGTACAGCTGCAGCTTTGCTAACAGAAAATTTAATTTTCTAGGGAGCCACATAAGGGCCAATGCACACTGACTATTAACTTTCCCATCAGATCATTATTATACATTCATCAGAACTGACTGTGCAGATGTTTTATACACATAACTACTGAAAAAAAAAATCAGGCCTTGCAATTTATTTTTGCTCAGAACAATCCCAATCTCATTCTTTATCCCTTACAAGAGTTCTCTTAGCTTCATTTGTGTTGCATGATAGATATCTTTGTTGTCAGTTAAAGGCTGTGATGAGTTGGGTTTGGTTGTACTAATCAGGTATAAGAATTAGTTCACGTGTTCTGTAAAGAGTATGACTTGCATTACTTCTGTATGTTTTAAATTTCTTGACCCTTTGTGCCCCCCAGGAACAACTGTCTTTGAATCAGGACAAAAAGTGACTATGTATTTAAAATGAAATGATACACATTTATATTTATGAACTACCTTTTCTTTATATTGGCACTTAATATATTGCAGCCATGAAGCTCAAGTGAAGAATTACCTTTTGTCTAAGAGGACCTTTCAGAGCCAGCTGTTAAAGCCCTATGAAATGAACTATATCTGTTCACAGTGCCCTACCGAAAGTGAGCAGCTCTGAAGCATTCCTTAATGTTGTATTGATATGATCTAAGAGAAATGGTTATACTTCAGTTACTTGGTATGAATTTTATTGTTTGGAAAAAAGTTAGAGTGTTTTAGAGCAGTGCAACAGTTGGTCTCAAGGTGTATAATCTTTGCTTCTTTCATACATGTGCTTGCCATTAATATTGCAAGTATTACACATGTGGATTGAGGTCAGGGTGCTTTGAAAAGACACCAATAATTTGGGCTGTGAGTGGTTATTTACTGTTTCAAGCAGATTGAAAGTACATTTCAGTCACGAGGAAAGAAAAGTAGTTGTGCTGAAATTGACTGTTTTCAAAACCTTATTTTCATTGAAAATCGAGCAATATAATAAAAAGACACAATAGTAGTCCTTCTCAGTCCATTGAAAAGCCATTGCCATTTGGCAGCTGTTGAATGATTTGTGTGAAACATGTTGGTGGTCTGAGTTCCTTGGGCCTAGGTGTTTGTACATAGCGAAAATGATGGGGTTGCAGCTTTTTCTTGATGCTTGGGGCAGAAGCTGTCCTTGGTATGGGTACAGACAGTGAGGCTGAGGAACTTTACTTGTTTTGTTGGGAGGCAGCAGTCCGGTTTGGACCATGTAGCGGTTATGCAGAGTTGTGGGACAGTAACTTAATCATGTCACCAACCTTCCTCATATTCTAGTTACAAGTTTTAAAAAGCCTGTAGGCTTCTGGAATGCAAGTGATTTTGCCATCATTTGCTAATAGGTGATGCTGTTTTTGATTCTTGTTCTTTTTAGCATCAGCCAGTAAATGTATTGTTTTTCACAAAAAGTTATGTTATCTTTGTGTTTTGGTTATGTTTTTAAGGGTATTAAACATAAAGCAATCTTGATTTGCCACCTGTTATCTAGTGTTTGTCAGCGGGAATGACAAATCTACTTGTCTAAGAAATGCTGAAGTAAGGATTCAGTGCAGACAGTACCTAAATTGCTTTTGTGCACTACAGTGGATAAAAATCTCAAAATAGAATTGAGTATTGATTTTCCTAATCTGTTTTGTGTTTATATTAACAAACAATACATACCCATGCAATACCTATACCAAAAAAGCGTATTTTCCCTATAAATATATGTACATATGTATGTATGTTTTCCTTATATATATATATATGTAAAAAATGTGTGAAGATCTCCCTTCTCTCACTTTTGAACGCTTTGCATTAAGTCTTCATTTATTTTGACATGTGAAATCATAAGGCATTCCCTTAAAGTTGTTACAATTTTTGTTGCCATCACCAGACTAGAAAGTCAGATCTTAGTTTTTGCCAAGTGCTTTACCTAAATAATATACTTGTGGCTTAAAGACTCATGCTCATAAATATCTATGAGCAGCTAAACAGAAAGCATCAATTTTGGTCAGTAGTAAACATGTTTCTATATTCCTGTAATGCAGAGATTTACTTTAACCTGAACTGTGGTAAAGCTTAACCCCACTTTTGGTGGAAATCCATTTAGAGAACCCTCTTTATTTATTTATTATCGTGGGATTCAGCAGCTGCAGTCAGGGTTGGTGCTGCATTGTGCTTAACTGCACTGAAACTCCAGCAGACAGGGCAACTTAGGTTTTAAATAATTTTTAAAGGGAATTGCTAGAGCCACTTGTGCTTGATCTGGAGGCCAATGAATGCAGGTGGAAGAGCTTCAAGAGGAAGCCAGGGTGTTGGGACAGGTGAGGGATCAGTGTGGGGCGAGAAAGTGATCCAAAGCCTGTTCATCCTGCAAATAAGGAACCTGGGCTGTGAACAAGCCTCATTTTCTGAGGCAGGCTGGATTTGTTTTTAGACTTTGCAATTGCTGTTTAACATTTTACATCAGCACTGCATCGTGCTAAATATGAGTAGCAGCAAGATACCGGCAGCAGCGTCCGATTAACATACACTTTATACTCCTAATTTAACACCAAAACATATTCTTTGCTAGTTAGCACTAGAGCTGAGTTAGCACTAAGAGTGTTTCTTAGGCATCTCTCAGTGGAGTGCGAGTCCTCTTCCTCTAATTGTTTCATGCTTTTCACTTGCAGAAATCAAATTTTCTCTGTCTCGTCACACTTTTTACCATGTTTCTTTTAATCTCTGAGTTGCTTGGAAAGAAAGCTTCAAGATGAGAAAAGCAAAACCAGGCTGGCACTTATTTGAATCAAAAGATTGTATGAGGGGTCCAGATTTATTGAGTCTCCCCAAAGGCTTGGGGACTTTGATTTTAGGCCAGACTTTGAAGAGTTTTTGCGTGTTTTTTTTTTTTTTCTTTCTGTTTACAATGAGCTGAAAATTATGGGGGTTATTTTGATCTCATATGGATGTAAATCAAGAAAAACTTTGAAGTCTGACCGGCGTGAGAAGCAGCGCAAGTGTGGTGAGGACCCAACTCTTGTGGTTTGCGCGGCGCGCGTCCTAACGGTGCACGCTGCCTTTGGGAGAGGGGTGACCGGAGCGTGCGGCCCCCTGCGCTAGGGGTGCTCGCTGCGCTTCCTGACGTGCCGGTTCCTGTACTGTGTGTCAGGTGTAGACACATCCGCCTAGCAGGTGGCTCCACGGAGCCAAAGGAGAGGCTGGAGTGGTGCTGACATGTTTTCTTTCCTCCTAGCTGACGTGGATAGAGCAATACACTAACTTCAGCGGAGGCGTTAGTTACGTATTAGAGCCATAAGGGCTTCTGTTACAGTCCTAGATAGAACATGACCAGCAGAAAAAAAACTAACAGTTTTTCCTATCATTCTTTTGGATGCCTTTGGGACGTGGAGGGAGGCTGAGGTAGGGGAGCACTGGTTGGCTGCCGCGACCTCGGTGTTGGGAGCAGCTCTGGCCTCCCGGCGTTCGCCTGTCGGATCTGCGGGCCCACGGGGACGCGTGCTTGTGCACCAGGGGCGATTTCAGCTCCCATAGGCCTGGGGGCCGCTTCAGTGCGGAGAGGAGCTGTGGAAGCATCAGAACAGGCACGTGGGCTCAGCAGCAAGTGCCGCCTCCATGGCCGAGCGTGGCTGTGGTGCGCTACGCCTCGTGAATGTCCTCGCTTGTGGCATGGGTGCTGGGTGCTGTAGCTGCGAACATATGGGGAAGACAGTCTAAAAAGCAGGTGAAAAGCAGACCTGTATGTCGAACATTGGCATGGCATTTAAGCTCCCTGTGTGTATGCCTAGTGGAAATGCTTTCCTAGTCTCAATTAGTCTTCCTATGGTCCGGCCAGTTTCCTTGCCCTGAATTAATTCCTCACATATCTTCTACGCTGGTGAAATGAGTTCTCTGTGGTGTCGGCAGTGGCATTTTTGCTTAGGGAGTTGCACGTGCGAGGTCAGTCGGACTGCGTGTGCCATGGTGCTGGATGCACTAGGCCTGGGAGTCAGCAGTTGTGGAAAGAGCCCCGTGTTCACGGAAGCGACGCAGGAAGATGAAAGTCCCTGTAAAAATGTAAAATACTATAGTTACCCAAGCAGGATTGTTGCCAAAGGCCTCTCATGGTTCCAGTGTGCAGGAGCGTGTGCTGCTCTCATGATCTAAAAAGTTATTTAGCAGGTTTAGAGGGTACAAATTATTTTAGTTTTTATTTTTGTAGCAGTGAGACCAAAGGACGACGTGGGAGAGAAAAGAGAGAGTAAACTGATATGCACCTTTTCTTCAATGTTATTTAAACTCTACCAAGGTCAGCAGGCCAGAACATCTGGTAGCACTGCACCTTCTCTGGCATAATTACATATTTTGCATACAGTTCATGTACCATCTGTTTAGTTGTTTAGTTTCCTGTAACGATGACCAAAATGGAAAGCAAAGACATTCGTACCAGGTTTGTGTAAAATAGCCTGCTGGAAGTTTAGAAAACCTTTTTGCTGCCTATCTTTGAGTTGGGAGCAGTTTGCATCATGTAAAAAAGTGTAATTTCAATAGTGTAATATTGGTTTAGCATGGAAAAAAAAGGTTCAACTCCTAAAATGCCTGCTGTTGGGTTGTCCTAATATAAGAGACTATTTGAGAACTTGTTTTCCAAGGGCTGCCTCTGTTTTCCATGTGTACAGTTCCATGTTATGTGGTCTGTATCTTCTTGAAGATCTCCCTTTTAAGGCTGAACTTTTCCAGGCATGATTCTTGGTTTAGGATGTGTTTAAAACACATGTACATACACAAACCAAAATAAAACAAGCAAAGCTGGTATAACTAAGGTGTAGTCATCGTGACTTTGTGATTGTAAAAGTAACTTCAAAACTAATACCACTCCAAGTGCAATTCACACTGATTTTGTTGCTATCAGTGCTCAAAAGAGCCTGGTTACTGTTTGCTGCAGAGTGGTCACCTGCTGCCATGTCCCTTCCTTTGCTTTGCAGGGCTTTGTCCTCATTCTCCTGTAGATGCAAGATTGCCTGAGATGCAAGATTCCTTCTTTATTGCCTGTACAGATTGTACTGGCTTTTAGGAAGACTACATAGCCATTTTTTTAAGTGCCCAACATTCAGAGAGATGTACAAACACACATCATATATCCAAAACCAGCATCTAATAGGGACGGATGTTGAGAAATCCTTGTCTTTCAAAGAAGTGCTTCACTTAAGATGATCTTTCCAAAAAGCTAAGCTTCCGCAGGAACTCTCACTTTCAAAACCCTGGCCGTCCAAAATGAAATAGTTTTCCGCCTAAAATGAAACAAATTTAGAACTTCTTGACAGCGCCTGCAGAACTTGGGAAAATTATGGCCACAGTGGGTAGTGGTAGAGAGCTGCTTGTCTCTTTGATTGCTCATCTAAAGTGTGAAGACCTGTAGGCTGAGTTTTTCCAGGAGCCATGACCTCCAGGGCGAACTCTTAGACATGGAGTTAAAAGAACAGGATGTGAATGAAAGTCAAGTGCAAAAAGCGTGTTTTTAAGGTTGTGGCAAATAATACGGGTGCCTTTTATTGTTTAGACAACTGCAGAGCTTGTCTTTCTAGGTTTCACAAACCAGCTCTTCCTCTAAAGACTAGGTTTCGTGCAAACTCTGTGTTAAGAGAAAGCTGTCTTGCAGGTATCCACTGAAACATCAGTAAATGCCAAAGTTATATATTGGGAAATACTATATATGCTTACAGATTCTTACTCTTTCCTAAATGTCTACTGAGGAGTGCTTTTGGAGATGAGATCTATAGGTCTTCATTTGACCTAGCATTGCTGTTGCATCACTGTTCTGTGTTTTTCAGGAGGGTGAAAGACTCTTCCTGGATGACTGCATCAGGAGACCTTTAATTAGCCCTTGTATTTAACTTTTCCCACACTCCAACTAGTATTTATGTGGCCATTATGCTAGAGGATTTCCACAGAACAAAAAAGCAACAGACCATTATTTCACACAAGTTCTCCTGCACCTCCTGACCTGCTTTAAGATAGTAAATATTAATATTTTTGAAACAGAAAGAGTATTTCCTCACTCATACCAGCAATTTCATGAAACAAATATGATAATGTGCTGAAAGTGTTTGTCTATTTATTTGGATATTGGTTTAGAATAGCTTAATAATGACTTCAAATAAACCTGTGTGTGTGCTGGTGGTACTAAAAAATCCAAGTTTACTCATGAAATGATAATTGATGCCAGTAAATTATTTTTCTGTTTTTCTGCTGAGATTAGCACTTGTAGCCAGAGAATTAAAGTGCATAATTTACACGTGCCAGCGGCACTGGTGGGCTATGAGGACAAGCCTTCTAATGACTCTGGTATGTTTGAAATTGAGCAACGTCACTGGAAGTATCACAGGAATATTCATTTTAATAACATACATTGGTGGAGAAAGAATTGCAACCCTCATGATATAGCTGTCTCTTAAAAATTAAATGGACATTTTGTAAGCCATGGGCATTTTAAAGTATCTCCAAATAATTTTAATGCATTTAGTTGGTAATGATGGAATTAAACAATAATCATGAGAAAAATAAAAGCTTTCCTTCTGTGTGGACTAAAACCACGATTTCATTGATGTCACGTGAATATGGTAAGTGAGAAGGTATTGCCCATACTGTCTGAAATAGCTGGCAGCTGTTGAAATGAGGCTTGCACCATGTGCAAAGGCATTAATCATGTTGCTGACTACATCTGTTCCTGGGAAAGGGGACATGTCTTGCCTTTGAGGACAGCTACCTGGCTGTAAAAGGCTAGTTTTCAATTGTTATGCAGAACAGCATGTCATCCCTTTACCACAGACTGCTAGCTTGTGATAAGAACTAATTGACTAGCAATTCCTTATTTGCATCACATTTTGATTCCCAGAAATCAATGAGTAACCTGAAAGTCACGACATTGTGGAGGTCAGTGTGTGTCTATACTCAGTCAGTGTGTCCCCAGCAAGCCGCAGAATTTTATTAGCTCAAACATGAACGTGGTTTTGTACATTTTTTAACCTTGGAGTGTGCAGTACAGCCAGCCAAGGTAGGTATGACTGAGAAAGGTTTACATATTTTTTTTTTCTTTCTTTTTGTAACATAAGACCGGTAGCAGTGTGCCCAGGTATCATTAAAACTTGTGCTGCTGACATCAGGGGATAACTTCGGAATTTTTGGTGTGTATCATGATGTCAGTGAAGCAAATTTATTTCTGACACTTTTTTCCTATATTAGCTAAAGGATTTTCATGACAATCCTAGAAAAAGAAAATAATCCACTGAGGAAGGTGTTTTCATACTCCCCAAAAGGTATGTTGAAAGCCTGGAGAATACATTTTGTTCCTGCAGAAAAACACTGCTTGCTTTATGCAGACCATGGTTTCTAATAGGGCAATTAATCTAGATTTTCAAGCTCTGTGATGCCATTTGCAGTATCCTGTAGGAGTAATGAAGACCTTTCAAACCCCCACAGTCACTAGCTAACCTAATGTGTCGATTAGATATAAGGTGCTGTGCATACCTCGTACCTCAAGATCATAAATGATCTTGATACCATGCAAAAGGGTCTTTCTCACAGCTAGTTTTCCTAAAGGAGCAGCAAGCGGAAGGTCTGCAGTCATTGTTCATTCCATGTCTGTAAGCTGCGCATTAGAGCACATTAACTATGCCATGTTTTTTTAAGAGGGAAAAGCTATTTGTTTATCTCTGCTGTTGATAATATGCTGAATGGAATATTGAATAGGCTGGAATGAGATGGCGGGAGGCAGCGAAGAGAAAGAAATCGGAGCGACAGAAAAGAAAGAGGAGAGGAATAGAGAGAAAGAGTGGAAAGCTGTGTGCACAAAAATGCACTCTGTTAGTTCCTTGAATAACTTTGTATTGCAGTGCGGTAATGATGGGCGACATTCAGGAAGCTGGTTTAATTATAAATAAGCAAATTAGATGCAGATGTATGTTCAATTTTTCTTAAAAACTAGAAGATTTTTCAGTTTGTGAAACCACAGACTGAGGAACAGGCTTCCTTCTTGGACTTTGCTATGTTTTGCTTCTGATATAGTCACAGTCTCTTAATATGCTTTTTTTTGGCCTCTGTCTCTGCTATTTCTGCCTCTTCTTTCATGTGTGAAAAAGCAGTATGAACATGAAAAAAAAAAGTGTAGCAACCTGCTTTGTGTCCTTGTTTCACTGATAACTTTAAAAATCTGAAACAGTTTGTGATTTGGGTAAAAATCAGTGTTTACTTGGTCTAATCTGGCCCATGCATCTGTTATGTGATGTACTGTTGCGCAGGAACAGTCGCACGCACGCTTCATGTTTGTCAAATGCATTAGCCTGTGAAGCAAGTTGGTGGAATTTGAAGTTAGATAAAAGCAGGTAGATATTCGGTGTTTCTTTACAACATCTGATTTGGTGGTTTTTCTAGTTCCGATAACTTGCTTCCTGTCACGCTGTTTGCTTTCCAGAATTGATCGTGATTGTAAGACAAAAAAGAAAAAGAAATTGTTTCAATTTACAAAAAAAAAAAAAAAAAAGGCCAGACAAGAAGAAAAGTCTGCAATCCATTTGAAAGACAGTGCTGCTTATTTTGTGCAATATGCATTAAAAGGAAGGGAAAGATGAAATACTTATTCTATCAACTGGCTAATGTATAGCGCTAGGACTAATTTTCTTGTATCTTAGTCATTTTCACTACTACATTAATATGATTAATTATACGTTACGGTAAGTTATACATTTGTTTACTGTTTAAATTATTCTGCTTTAGAGAAATAAAGAATTCTATATCAGCATGGTGGAAATTTTCCCAAAGAGAAGTTAGTACTAATTAGTAAAATATTTTTAATCTTGTGGACTGAAAGGAGACAAGAATGTTTTTCATCTAAGTAGATATCCATGTGCAAAATATCTGTTATCACAATATAAATAGACGTTTTTTCATGCTAGCTATTTGTGGATTTCATACATAAATCCAAAAGTGTCCTCACCTACCTGAGGGTTACATGCATGTAGCCGAGAATGTCATGCATTTTATGAACTCTGCGCAGGCACAAAGTATAAGCGTCTTCTTAGCACAGCTGCTGATACACATCGGCTCTTCATGAAAAATACATAAGTCGGTGTGGATTCTGATTTTTTTAATACGGAATACTGCTTGCTCATTTTGTTAGTGCTTTTAAGTTCATATATATATAGAATAGCTTCAAGCAGAATTGTCTCCATTTTGAGCAGTAAAAAAAAAAAAAAAAAAAGGGAAGTTCATTTGAAGGAGACATTCTTACATCACTAGAAAGCTATGAAATTGTGTTTTAAGAGCATTGGCAAGCAGACAGAAAAAGGTATTTGTAAATACAGTATTATGGCAGCCAAATTATTTTTTTCTTTTTTTTTTCACTGTGTTGACAAAGCAGCATAAGTTATTTTTATTCATTCCAAACTGAGAGCCTACCTGTAAGAGTGAAATTCTTTTGAAGCTAGTATATTTGTTATATAAATCATCTTGCTATGCAATCATAGTGTGGGCTGTTAGCATTAATTGACTCAACCCAAATATTCAGAGTTGGTTGCCATTCCCCTTTGCTCAGATACGGAGCGGGAACAGGGCTCTTGCATGAGAATGTGGTTGGCTCAAGGCCATGATCATTTGAAAAGCTCTTCAGAGCTCTTCAGGTCATGGGCTGCTACATGGAAAATCCTGAAACTCTTGTCCTTCATCTGATCATGTTTGTCCAAAGGACAACAAAGCAATTTCCTCAGCACTTGTAACTCTGCTCACTCCAAGACTGTGCCACGCAGTGCTGTCCCATGGTGCCCAAGAGGTTTCACTTGTGTGAAGACAATTAACAGTGGGTTGTTTGGAATACGCTTTGTGGTCTTAGTGGTCTTTTTTTTTTTTTTTTTTTTTTTAAAACGAATAAGTAGCATATTACATAATTACCAGGACATTTAATTGACTTGCGTGGCCTTATCTCTGCTAGTCTGGGAGACAGCACTCCGGGACGTTGTGTTAGAGAGGCCATTGGGCTCTCGTTTGGGGAAACGTTCAAGATGATAAGGCTCTGAGCAGGCTCTGGAGCACGGAGCCTTCTGTAGCTTCTCTCTTTGGAGCATCTTACCATATAAAGTGGACTTTCAGAGGACTACGGAGATCAGAAGGACTTTTAAAATACTTTTAAAATTGAGGTACCTGATATTTGATAGTGTGAGGAACATTGGCTGGAACTTTAACATACCGAAGATTGTTACTTGATATGTTCCTTGAATAGACGTTAGGAAGAATTGGGGAATTACTTTGCATTTTCTTTTATCACCTCCCCAGCCTGCCTGGGGTACCTAATTTTTAGGAATTTAATTAAAAAAAAAGTTTTGCCTCATTTCTGAACTGCCAAAGATCCCTTCTGCAAACAACTCCTATAAGAGCCAGAGATGATCCAAACTCAGGGGACCGAAGCACTACTCTTGTGTAGCATCCCAGTGAATCAGTTTTGTGTGGAAACTGTAATTCTCTCCATATCCCTGAAGTTTTGCCTGTGTTCTAATGTGCTTGCTCAGCAAACAACATGTCAGGTGCAAACAATGGCCAAAAGCAATGGACATCTTTTGTAAAAGACAGTTTTTTATTCCATTTTGTCTTACAGACAGTGTAGGTATAATTATCTTTTGCTCAATATTTTGATAATAAAGTTCTAGAAACAAAAAGATTTGATTCTGCAAGCTCTTTTATTCAATTCTGCTAATTTATTTTTCACTACTCCAAATATATAAAATATAAAGCTGAACAGATGTGTTCTGTTCATAAATGTACTGTAGTCTACAGTGGGTTTTACTGAATAGATTATGAATTCATAATGTCCTAAATTATTAGTATTAGAATCATGTAATATTTTATTTCAAATACATATAAATTCCTTTCTGTAATATGAGAGCTTTTTTCAACTTCAGTAATACTTAAAGGATCTGCCTTGTAAATAATGCATGTGTGTTATGCCTCTATTCAGTATTCAGTCTATTGTTTCCTATTATCTTTCTTTTTTATGCAGTCTTTCTGATGTAAAATGAAGAGGATTTTGGACAGTGTTCCCACAGGACAGGAAAACTATTAGTAAAATTCAATTGTATCTCCTGCAGAAATTTGAATATAACCTAAATGCATTAAAATTAATCTTAAAAGATACCTTTCCACAAAGAATGCTATCAATAGTCATTTCTGTAACACATTAACAAAGTATTTCGTATGGCCTAGTAGTTTGCTGTTATCATTCCACAGGCATAAAGAAAACTCAAAGAATGACTTTGAGAAGTCATTTTACAGTTTATTAGGATATTAATAAAACCGAAGTTTTTTTTTGTTACGTATAAGATTTTAGATACAGTTTTGCAAATCAATGCATTCTCTGTATTGTTACAGCATATACTCAGAAAATACTTATTGAGAGTCTCTAAGAAGGAAGTGCAGTTTGGATGGGTTTTCAATGTACGATTGGGTCTGAAAATCAAACACACTACCACTGTAAGGTTCTTTTTTGGGGGGAAGGGCTCAGCTGAGAGGCATTCTTCATCTCAGGGCTGTATATGGTGTTATATAAGCAGTTTTCTCAAAACTCTCAGTTTTTTTGACTTAAGAAGATCCTCTGCTGCAGCTCGGGCTGGCATACCGTATTTGTGTAGGTAGTTCTTATGCAGCCATTTCAAATAAAGGCCACACAACTTCGTGCATAAAAATTACTCATATCTGCGAAGATTGATGGATCAGGCATCTATCTTTATGCTGTTAAAATAGCAGTAAGAATGGAAATTAAAAGTCAAACCAGTTTATATACCAGAAAGAAAGACAAAATGAAATAAAACAAAATTAATCCATTTTCATTAGACTTTAAACTGCCACCAGATGTAGTAATATAAAATGGCAAAGCCATAAGGCTGATATAACACAACTGAGACAAGGTTCTATTTAACAGTAGTTTCTTGAATAAAATAGCAATAATGACAGATTCTTACAGTCCATTTTTCACAATTCAGAAGACAGCTTGCTAAATATTTTTCGTTTACAGCATACTAATAAATCATAGAGTAAAATAATTATACGTCAGGCCATATGCTATCGAACTGTTATTCTGTGTAAGGGGACTTAAAGATCCTGTATCACTTAATCATTTTGTAAAAATGTGTTTTCACTGCTTATGAAAGTTAGACTCAGTAAAGGCCAGAACTGTGAATTGTCTCAAAGTGATACATACTACAGTAGTAAATAGTCCAGACAGATGAGTGTATCTACTCAGGTGTACTTATCAATCACACTTAGGGTTAGATCAAACAGTTACCGCTATGGTAGTTTAACCTCTCATAGGGGTGGTGGACTTGGACTCAGTTTCCACCAGTTATAATTACTATTATGTCAAAATGTGAACACTTTTATATTTGACTAATAAATTGCTGGCGTAATAGTTGGCAGTCTTGTTACTTCAGGGCAGTGACTAAACCCAACTTATTTATGATTATAGCTCAGGCACTATAAGTAATCAGTACTCATCAACTATGAGTTAATTCAGTTTTTTGGTCTTATATGTGGATAGAAGGAGATTAGAGCAGTAACAGAAATAGTTGCACCGAGAGCGCCTCTTCTATTATAATGCAACAGCAGCAACGGTTGCATCAGACACAGCAAAATATCAACCAGATATTTTTTTAAGAGATGGTAAAAATAGTTAACGGACAATGGCAAATGGATATGGTATTTAAATATTAAGATATTTAGAAGGAGACTCCTATTTTGAAGCCAGAATTACTTTCAGTAGGACTTTTTCTCTCCCTGTGTGTGTGTGTATGTGTGTGTGAAGGGTTCTTGACACCGTATAGTAATAGATCTCAAACTTCACTCGGGTCTTCTAATTGGAGGTTTCAGGGAGAATTCAGATCCTCTAAGGTAGGCACCTGCCTCTTTGCATTGACTTCATGGTTTCAGGTGGAGGGAGGAGGAAGGCACCGTGTCCCTGACTCATCTCCTACAGCCAAGCCGGCAGTCACGAGTAACGTCTTGTTCAAAGAAAACAAGAATGAGTCTAGGTTAAGCTCCAGTGTTTCTAACCTCTAAACTTCTTTCTTTCTCATCATTTTCACCTGAGAATTGCTCCATAGGGTTATGATCCTGGTATTAATCTGTCCTTCAGGTTCCAGCTGTTATTAAGCCAAGAATAACAAAACTGCTTCTGGTTTCCTATTCTGTAGTGTCTTACTGCACCTAAGATGTTAAATTCTTGCTTTTAGAAATTAAACTCAATACAAAGAATTCATATTTCCTTTTTTTCCTTAAGTCCCTGAATAAATGTATTTCATAAGTATTTTAAATTGCAGTCTATATCTAACTGTACATAATTGGGAAATCTCCATGAGTTGCATGAATGTTTAATGGATTTTTATTAGAGTTAATTGAAAAATTGAGGAAATTTTATGGATAGATTGGGATCCCAAATTATATAAAAATTGTGAATGCATTATGAGCTGTTAAAAGCGAATAATGTGTATAAAAAAATACTATTAAAGTATTAGATTTTAGTTAGCTTTAATTAGTGTCACTTCCAAGGCATTGGTGATTCTGGCTTCAATTCTCTCTTAAGCTGCAGCCTTTTCGCTGATCTTACAGGGGCTGAATTACTCTCGGGACGTGCCTAGCTCTCAAAGGACAGCTGAGGGTGACAGTCCTATAATAAGTGCCTCAGTTAAATCCCCAAATGCAGGTGCCTATGCAAGTGTTCTCACTGCGCATTTCAAGGATGTTGAAATAGAGTCAGAGAGGAGGAATGATACTAATTTTTACCGGTAGGCTGTCATGGACCAATGTTCTAGAAGACAGTAGCCCTGCAGTCTGGCAGTGAGCACAAGGTGTTGAGTGCAGCGCCTGTTGTTGTAGGTACCATTCTTACGTGCAAAGATATCAGCCTTGCTTGTCAGTCAATTTAAAAGAGGCTTTATATATGTAAGTGCACTCACATTATTCAAAATACTGATTCTTTAGTGCAGCACATGATCATTAGATTTCTTAAACCAAGCAAAAAATCGAGTGGTGTGATCAATATCTGTGATAAATTTCTGCTTTATTTTTCAATTACTGAAATATAAAATGATTGTGGCTGAAGAGGAAGCTTTGGCTTGTCTGGCCAGTGGAGCACCCCTCCAGGTTTACTGTGCGACTGAACGGAAGTAAAATTGCACAGAGGTGTTGTGCATTCCAGTGGATCCTGCATGCTCTAGGTTTCTTTAAGCTCTCCTCGTTTTGGAAAATGGAAATAAATCTATTACATTGTCACTTGGGCCACTCAGTGGTTTTTTGGTACCCAGACAGTTTGTGTAAAACGTAACCCATTCCTAGTCTATATCCTGCTCCTTCTATCCACTTTAGATAACCTTGCCCAAGACCAAAGAAAAGAATAGTTAAAAAAAAATGTGTGTGTGTATATATATATGTATATACATGTATATGTATATACATGTATATACATATACATGTATATATATACACACACACACACACAAACATATAATATATGCATGCTTATGTATGTGTGTATATGTAGGCATATCTTATTAATTCTTACCTTGGCAAAGAGGTAAGATCCAGCAAGCCAATGTTTAGCAGTGCTTAACAGGATGCAACTGTGAGAAGATACTGTGTGCATATTTAGTGACAGCACATCTTACAGTTACAAGTGAAGTCAACCTCTAAAATTACCACCCCACATTAAACTTTTCTGCTTTCCCCTTTTTAAATAAAGCAGAAAAACCTAAACTCTTCCTATTAGAGAATTCATGGCAGGATCTCTGAAAGCAGGAAGAGTTACGAGCGTTGAATTTTCATTACAGAAATTACTTGATTTGCAGGTTTCATTTTGAGGTGCACATGCCTTAAGTCACAGAAGCCAAAGACAGACCACTTTTACTATGTTTAAACTTCGGCATGTAAAATTATGTCATTGCTGCTTGTAAATATGCTAAATACCTCCGGTAGTGTCTTGTAAATATGCTAAGCACCCCCTGTCAGTAGTTTCTCTGCTGCCACTATAAGTGAGAGCAAAGACAATGTATTTCTTACAAGCTAGCTATTTTTTTTTTTTTTTTTAATTCCCAGGTGTATATCATGTATATCGGCTGTTTTGCGTGCTTTAGTAACTCAGTTCCTTGGCTGACAGGCTTCGGAGTTCACCGCAATTGCCACCTGTGCTCTCCGTTCCTGTGCAACCCAGGATGGGTCAAGATGGTGATCTGGGGATCAGCAAGGAGAGTATTATTTTCTTTATGCCACTGAGCACACCAATCTGCTTTTCCCATCAAGTTGCACAGGTCTGCCCTAAGTTACCTGGGTACCTGCTCATTCCGAAATCATTTCTAATGGGCTAAAACTGGTGCATCCCCTTTGAGTAATGGCCCACGGTCTCTGCGGTGCTGCTGGTGTGTGGCGAACGGAACGGTTTGGTCCAAGCACTGGGCCTTGACCTTCAAATTCGTCAGCTGCCTCTTCACATTTAAGGAGATGTCGAGATACAGTTTCAGATAAGCTCCGATTGCCACTTCGTTGTTTCGCTGTATTGTTGCAGACTTATTATTTTGACCAAGAGAGGAGCTTCTTGTTTAGCCAAAGTAAGATTCAGGCTCTCTGGGCAGATCACACTCTCGTAGTCTTTCCATTTTTGGTCTAATGGTGCCATGTTTCCCTTATTTTGCTCTTTATAGCATACTTTGAGTGCCTGTTTAAATACTCTTTGTCTCCTGGTTATTACTCTATGTGCTGCTTTTCTGCTTTCACCACAAGCAAACATAGTGGGTAGCGGTACTTTTTGATTTACTCAAGAAATTAAAAAAAAAAAAGAAAGAAAAAAAAAGAAGGCATAAATAGTTTCCAAGTGTGTCCTGCCACCCTGATATTTCTTACATGTACAAGGGAGAGTGATGCTTAAGTGAGGAGCAAATCTTTGCAGAAAATAGATTACAAAAAGTGCAGCATATGTCTAGGGAGTTTTTTTTTAAAGGACAGATCTATTTGTGGTGCAGGGATGAAGAACTGTGAAGCATTTGGTAAAGCATAAGCATGCAGAGTGTTTTTTTCCATAGCAGAGGCTCTGACGCATATTAAAAACATATATGTTAAGGAAGACCTGTATATTAATAGTCCATTTAAATGCTGAATAAAATTCTAACTAAACTAGCAAATATGCTGGAAAATATTTTTAAGGATTTTTAAAAATAAATGAGATATTATGTCTCTTTACATGGTTTTTCTTTGTGTGGGTTGGTGCTTTACTTACATTTTTATATGCTATATTGTCTACCAGCAGTTTTCTAGAAAGTACTTTTGTAAAGGGAGGGGAGAACAGAAATGAGCCAGATGGAAATTTTGACTATTTCATCTCCATATTTGGTCAGGAATTTTGCTATAGCCCCATGAACAGCTTTCATGCAGTTTGCCTGGTGAACTACATCTGCAGGGTGTAGGAGATCCACATTCATATTCTTGGTATTCTTTGCATTATTAATAGAGAAAACAACAAGACAGTAACATTGGGAGAAATCTAGTTTTTCTTTTTTAATTGAAGAATGGCTGTTTTTTGTGTTTCATGTCCTTTAACCCCAGCAATGTTGTTGACATGTCACTATTAATTTCTGCACAGCCTCCTCTGACAGCTCTCTTTCTGTGGATGTCTTGTTCAGCTAGAAGTCACCCCTTTGAGTAAGAAGAACATATCTGACCCTTTTTCAACTGAATTGTGCTTCCTGAAAAGACTGGAGCATTGCAAGTGGCTCTTAATGCTTTCAGGTTTCAAATCCAATCTCTCTTGAAATACTTCTTTTTAGGCTATTTCAATATATATAAACACTGATTAATAATAGACGCTTGGGGAATATTTTAATCCAAGGCAAAGGTGAGGTAGGAAAGCAAATAAAGAATATTCCTCCCTTTTCACCGCATTCTTTTTGGATCATCTTACCATAGCTTTCAGTTTTATCACTGGTGTCACTACTATCACTTGATAATTCCGCATAACATTGGAGTTCAATGAAAGCCTCTGAAAGGTGTGTTCTGAGATAAAACCCAGGCAATACGTGTTATGTTTCAATGAATTTTTATTTATTGGTGTGAATGCTTTTATTGGTTGCTAGTCTCAGTGATGGATTATTTTTAGATGGGCATGATCTAATATGCTAATCTTATGTTAGGCTTCCGTGGAGTTGCCTACTGTAAAACTCTTTCTTCCTTGATTCTGTATTTCCATCCGATCTTCTGTCCACATGCTTGCTGCCTTTTTTCTCCATTTCTTCTGAGTTTCTTCATGTTAGTGTAATACCTTGTTGTAATACCTTCTCGCACCTTTCCAAGTGCGTAAACATGTTGTTATCCTAATTGCTTTTCCTGCTATCTTGGTATGGGTCCGTTTAGCTGATAACACTGGTGAGCAGTAATTTAAAACAACTTGTCAGCTCTAGCTAGTGAATTCTGGCAATCCCTGTGCCATTTTTTTTTCCATCTAGTTATTAAATGTTCAACCAAGTTCGTATTCTAGCTTCAGAGAGTGTGTAATTTCCCTGCAATAGTACTATGTTCTTGCTTGGGGCACAGGTGTCAGGAGAGAGATTTCAACAACAATTTTCTTTTCTATGTTTCCATCTGTCTCCCCTGCCTTCCTGGCTAGGAGCATGGGAGCAGTCAAACCCTTCTTTGGTCCTACAAGGCGTAAATGTCTTGTTCAGGCCACCTTTAATTATTGAAAACCACCTTTGAAGGTTCCCTGTCATCACAAGAGGGAAAATGTGTTTTCTTACTGCCTTTGCCTTTAGAAGGGGACTTGGGGTTTGTCTTGGTACTGCTCAAATAACCACCAGGTTGACCACAGGGGCTCTTTTAGGTAGTCTCTATTTGAGGAATTGTCTTTTTTTCTTCTTCCTTTTTTTTTTTTTTTTTTTTTTTTTGCCTTGGGAACATCCTTTGTATTCTTATGTTCAAGCAGCTGGTTTTGAAGTCCGTGGGATGTTTTAAGTACCAACTTCAAAGTCTTGGCCCTTCCAGTATCTGAAGATACTTTCTGATATCCTCAAAGAGAAATATTACTACTAAGTATTTACATTACAATTGTTCTTACAATGTTTTAAATGTCAAATCTACTTAGAAAACCAGAACTGGAAAGTGTATTGATAAAATTATGTTCCATAACACAATTATGGTATATGTTTTATAAACAACAAATACTGGGCATGTTGGACAACTTACTCTTCCTTCCTTCTCCTCACACAGTTTTATTTTTAAAGGCTTTTAATGAATCTTTTAAAAATTGTATCTCTCCATTCACTCAGAATATTAGATCCTTTTTCTTTCCCTGATGGGTATCAATTCTGGCCTGTTGACAGCAAGTGTGATATACAGATTTTAGTTGATAATCCATGCCGAATCACTGTGAATGGGGGTTAACAGGGACATTTTCCTAGGGATATTCCAGCCGTTCCAAGGAAACTGTGGGATCTCTGGCAAGGTTTTGTTGTGTTTATCAGCATGTAAGTTGGCAGGGTACCAAAGTCTGATTTCTCCTTTGCTCTTTCTCTCTCTCTCTTTCTCATCACAGATCATGTACTCTTATCTTTAATGTAGGTTTCTTTGCTTCATGTGTCTCTGCATCCACGGAGGAAAATGAGTGAGCAGAGTGAATAGTTTTTCCTTCTCTGCTTTTATTTGATTTTCTAATTTGTGGTACTGTGCTCATGTCCTGAACCTTTGAAAAGTTTTTACATGCACTGCCTCAGGTCTTATTTGTGCTGACACTTTAGGCTCTAAACTTTTCCCTTTTCATTCTGTCCTTCAGAGTCTGAAACATTTTTTTTCAAAGGATTCCTCCCTCATCTGGGAGTTCTACCAAAAGGATAGTTAGACCTGAAAAAATGTAATTTTTATATCTTCCATTCAGTCAGGTTTGCTGTTTTTTTTTTTTTTTTTTTTTTTTTTTTTTTTTTTTTGCAATAACTGTACTGATGTAATGGATTTGCTAAGTAAGCTTGTACGGACTAGCCATTAGAATGAGAATTTGTGTCTTGAAGTCTTTTATTTATTTCATTTGCAGATATCTTGTCAGTTCTAGGCAAAGCCACCTTTAAATTTCCATCCCAGGTGACAAATGAAAACATCACTGCCAGTCTCCTGACCTCTGAAGTCATAAGATGTCTGAGCAGCTCAGTGCTATTTTACGAAGAAATATTCAGGGACTGTATCATATGGCTCGTAAGGTAAAATTGGGTATTTGCTGCTGTTTGTAGATTTTCAGCAGCAGGAAATTATAACAGACTTATAGGAAATTATAACAATAACAGATTCAGGCATAGGGATTGGGATCCCAAGAGTTTTGCTGAATTAATACCCTATACAAAATCAGACCAGATTTTCAACTGAGGGATTAAAGTGCATCTTTATTAAAAATCCAGTAATTTTACCATATTACATCAGCAGCAATAAAGTCTCTAATATCACTGTGAGATAATTAACGATGTGGGATTATGATCTTTGTGTGGCAAAGCAGAAGAAGAAAAAGATCAGAGGTAGAAACTGAAATGTATAAGAGCTGGTAATGTGTAATAAAGAAATGAAACTTAGATGATGCAAAGACAAAAATATTTTATGACACTGAAAGACAATTGCAATAAAAGTCTGTTTTTTGAGAGTCACAAACGCTATTTTACAGAACACACAATTTCTCCTGGTAGGTGCTACCCCTGTGAGGTTGGAATTCAAGTTAAAATCAGCTAAATATATGTATTTATAAATCAGTGTTATGGAATGAATGCCTATGTGCACCTCACATCTAGCTCTATATAAACACATGGTAGTGTCAGTGAGATTGAGTGGGAGAAGGACTGAGAACAAATACTGTCAATACACATAAAATAGCAATAAGGAGATACCCTTGTACCTCACGCTAGAGGTGAGGCCATTTTGAGTTAAAGGAATAATTCTTTCTTTTGACTTCAAAGGCTTTGAGCCTTTGTAGCGTAGATCTGATTTGGGCCTGATACAGAAGAATTCAGTTTTCTTGAAGCATATTGATGTCCCTATAGTTTTCATGGGTTGGACTCATGCCAGACCTCCATGGTGCTGCTTGATCCTTCCTTGTGAAATGCATTGAAGTCTTTTCTTTTTTCAGCTTAGCAGAAATATTTTGTTTGCAAAACACGTACTTGCATATTCGCTTCCACTTCCCGAGCATGCGAATGCATGGGGAGAGATGGATGACAGCAATTTTCGCAGCTTAAGTCACCACTTTATCACAAGGAAGCAAATAGAATCTGTACGATGTAGATGCTTTTGCAGGATGTTCTTGGAGCAGTATCCCACTGCAGTGGTAGCCCATCAGATCTCCTTTATGTTTCCTCACAGTACATTTCAGGACTTGATTTTGAGTGTGTATGTCACTAGTTGCTGCATTCAAAGCAACATATTCCAGATAAGAAACCACATGCTGATTGGTCCTGTGTACAGCCTGTCTAGGATGGAAGTTCTGGCTGAGAACGTGTGTGTGTGTGTGTATAAGCAGGAAAAACCTGAATTCCTAGCACTAAAGGAGAGGTCTGATAAGACAAAGACTTGTTTGTTTGTTTGTTTGTTTCTACCGTAATTCTTAACGAAGTCCAGAAGTCACTGGTTGCTAATCTGAATAGATCAGACAAAGTCTTCTACTGGCCTGAAACTTCAATATTGAAAACGTTGGGAAGCAGCTGCCATTTGCATTTGCAAGGAAGCAGGGATTTTCATGCTATATGGGAAATAGGTTTCATACTCCCAGTAGGTACAAATTATGTTAGAGTCCGTTTGGAAATCCCTTAGCTGCACTAGAACCATTATGGCTTGATTTGGGAATTTTGCTGGGACATCAGAGTTATGTTTTAAAGAAACCATCATTTTGATAAAGAATTTTCAGAGGCCCATATAACTGTACCTTGGTTCTCATGCTGCATGCATCTATGCTGTAGTTTTAATGATATTCAATGTGTAGATTGGTATTTTCCGCTCAATGTGTATGGCATCCCCTTCGTGCCTGAGGACATGAGTTTGCTGCAGCTGCCAACTCAGAAGCTGTGCCCAGGTGTTTGTAGCTATTTAGGTGCCCAAATCACTTTGGTTTTGAGAAAAAGTTGTACCTTATGTATAGTTATTTCTAATTTTCCTATGGTGACTGAAACAATAGTTAAAAAAAAAAATGCAGAGTGTGGATGCCATGGCTATGTGCGAATACACCTAGTATTACTGGTACAGCATTACAAGATCACTTTTAGTAATCTGATGGAGGTGCAGCTGAGCTGCATTTTATTCGTGCTGCTGCTGCAGCTCTTCAGAGCAGACATTTTAACTGTAGGAATACACAGAAGGGGAAAATTGTTGAACTGGTTGGTGGTCTTTTTCACAAAAGGCCTAATATCTCATCTCTCAGTGATTTTAAGTAATGTTGGGATTATTTTATAATATAAGATGCTGATACATTTGAAGAGAGGTTTCTATAACAATATGATTTTTTTTAAAATAAAAGCTGTCTACTGTGTTTCAAATCTGCCACAGCTGAAAGCTAACCTAATGTGACACACAGTTAGTGGTGATGAGCTTTTTAGGGGGATTTATTAACCTGATCTTCTGCTACAAAAATATCTTACAGCTGCCATACCCCTAGATGAGGATAATCTATAGAAAATACATTCCTGTAATCTAATTTTGCAGATTTCTTTTTAACTTTACACACACGTACAGTAATCCCAATTTACAATTACTCATTTTTTTATGAATAGAAAAATTTTACCATTTGCTTTTAAATGGGAGTCAGATAGTCTCTGTTTGAAATGTGATTACCTAGGAGAATGGAAAGGGTATGAGGAGGAGGGTGAGAGGTACCTTTGGATATTACTTAGAATAGGAAATTACAGGCAGCATCAATGAAAAACAAATGATGAAATATTCAATGAAGCAATAATGCAACAGCAAGAAATACCAAAATAAAACTTATTTCTGCATTTGAATAAATAATCTTACCTGCCCACCTGAAATTATTGATTTTGTATTGAATATTTTCTCACTGAAAGAAGTTGTGTGGTTTTTTTGGACATGTTTGCCACTGTACATGATAAAACCACATCTTAGCATTAATCAGTGACAATTCATTTAGGAAATCTTATAGGCAGGGGAATCCTAAAAAGAGATTGCATTGCATCCAGCTTTGGGGGAGACACAGTCCTAGTGCAAAAAATGATGGCATTAAGCTAACTATGTCACTCTAATTAGGCATTTAGGGAACAGCTGCAGTATTTCACATCTCTGACCATTATGTCAGTCCTCTCTCCGTGTTTCCTAACGGGCTGCAGTGCTGCCAAAAATGTCCTTGCATTATCATCCAGGTGCTCAGCTTTAGCAGAGCCTGGTTTGAGGGGGTATCCTTAGAAGGCAGTTGTGACTTTAGCCCTGGTTGGAACAGAAAAATTTCTTCTTCTCCTTTATCTCTTTGACTGCTTTACTTGAAGAGGATGTACTAGAAATCTAGATCAGAGAAATTTGCCTTCTTGAGAGATCCTCAAAAAGAATCACGCATGACACAACTGCACGGGAGGCAATGAATTTTCTGCATGAGGGTGGAGTGGATGTCACTTGATGTAAAACGATGTTTTGACTGGTTTGTGACAGTATTGAATAAATGTTCACATCTGAATAATTGCAAATAACAGAAAGGGTATTTACTGTGAGTTTTAAGAGTAAACAATTGAATGCAAGTGTCTTAGCTTCATATTTGCAGTGTTTTGTTGATCTGTAGGCTTCAAGCCAAGACATGCATTAAAAAAATAAAAAGAAGTCAAATAGGAAAAACACTAGGTAGGAGTAAGTAGCATAATAAAATGCAACATTTTAAAGTCAGTTGAACAAAGTTCATGTTCTTAGTGGCTCTGTCAAACGTTTTTTAAAATCTGGTCTGCGCATAAGCAAAAGAATAAAAAAACCCTCCTTTTTTCACAAAGACAGAATGGAAAGATAGAACTGATGTACAGAATTATTTAGGAAATTTGATTTCGAAAATTTGGGCCCAAATTTGATATAGCAAGCTTTCTAAACTTCCTTTAGCTCTCATATCCTTACTAAAGTACTGGAAAGTTATTTTCCTCTTTTGCAAAATCAAATAAGTATAATTGGTTTGGGGAAAAAAAAATCCTCATATTGTTTCTTTGTTCACCATATGTTTTTCATGGTTTTTTGGCACTGTTCTCTCGTATTGTTCTGTTCATGGTAAGGAGTGTCTGTTGTAAATATGATTTCCGCTACAGCATCGATCACATATTTAGGTAGTGCATGTATCTTTTTTTCCATGGGAACAGACCAAGGCCAACATGCAGCCCAAGCTGGTTTGCTAAACCGAAAGTTGCATTTTGAGTCAAACTTATCCCAAGGTTTTGGTAGATTTCCTTTTAGCTACAAATTGTAGAGAGATGTGTGGTAACACCTGGATCAGGATTTGGAAATTGCTTTCAAGCCATAAACTCAAGAAATTACAGCATTTTGTGTTGAAGTGCTGTTTGAATCTTGAGTGTTTGTTTGGAGCAGACTGCCCAGGGAAGTGGTGGAGTCCCCACCCCTGCCAGCGTTCAAGAAACAGGCAGATGAGGCACTTCGAGACATGGTCTAGCTGGCATGGTGTTACAGGGCTTACGGTTGGACTCGATGGTCTTGAAGGTCTTTCCCAACCATCATGATTCTGTGATTCTATGAAATAGTATTTCTACATGAAGATGAGCAAAGCTCTAACTGGGCCCTTGGTAACATCTTCATACTGAGAGTATGTGTATTTAGTTTTCAGGTTTGGACTCCTCTCTAATTGCTGTTCCTTTGAGATGGAAATGATTGAGTTGGGTGTTCTTAGAGATTGCAGCTGACTGAGAGTCACCTTGAACCATTGATTCTTAAAAGCATTCAGCTCTCCGTTTGTGTAGGCATATTCCTGGCAGCTGAAAAAGTACCATCCTCTTCAAAGAGTACTAACAGGCTGTAGGGAATGACAAGATGATAGTAGGTGTGAATACACAATTGTGGTATATTACACATCATTGTTTAGAGTTTAGAGTATAAGTACTATTGAAGAGCCATGGACATGTGTAAAATCATCTCATACGTTTTAGGAATTATTTAAACCAGCAGATAGCCCTCTACTTCCCTAGATTCTGTGCTAAGCTAATGTTTTAAATACCTCAGAACATAAGGTTTCTGTAATAAATTTGGGGAACATAGGAATGCTTTAAAATACAAATCAACTTGTGAACAGAAACTTATGGCACTCAAAATCGTTCGCTGCTTTGAGGACCAGCCAAGATTTTAATGCAAAGTCTTCATATCTGTAAAGCGTTCTGTGAGTTATGCAGGACAAACCTGGGCTGTTCAAGGAGGGCTGCTCGTGGCTGAAGAGTCTAGGCCAGCCTAAAGCACACGTGGTGCAGGCCCAACAGCAGAGCAGCAGGTGGAGGTTGCCGCATACTCAGGGGTGTCACCTTCACATCCCTGTGCTGGGTCCCCTCCGACGTCTGGCTGTCCTTGGTGTCCTTCCCCAGCCATTGTGGTCGCCCTTCTGGGCGACAAGCTAAGAAGTACTGACCTGGGGCAGTCCTGCTCTGTGTTGTCTGCCCAGGGTGTCTCCTGGAGCCCTTCTGGGAATTCTGCTGAAAAGACCAATGCCAAAGATTGCCCCAGATACAGCTTCCAGGCAAGGCAGGTTAAATTAAACTGTTTAATACCCTTGTCCACCTCTGAGTTTTGAAGCAAACTCTGGGTTGAAGTTCAAGCGTGTGAGTTGCTAAGAAGCATTAAACAGTTTAAATAAAGAAGGAGTTACAGAGGATTTGGATACTGTATATTGTACCTTGACTATTTTGTGGTGTTATGAAGTCATGAATGTATTGCCATCCTTCATTGAGCCCCTGTCAAATACCTCTGAGCTGAGCTTAGTTACATTCCAGGTCATTTTCTTTTCTTTAAAATCTGCTCAATTTTACAAATGTCAAGCAGTCTGGGACTATGAAATCACTCCTCGTTTTCATTTTGTGCCTTTTTATCTCTCTTGGTAACTACGATTGTGTCTTTCTTGGCTGTGATCAGTTAGAAGGCTTGGAAACCAATGGTATTTTCAGTTTAGTCAAGGTAGTACTGCAGAAGCATTCAGTAAACCGTTAAGATTTTTAGACAGAATGGTCTTTGGATCTCATAATGCCAAAGGTTTATAGATAGACATTGCAGTGAAAATGATGTAAAAGTTCCAAATTAATTGGGATGCTTCAGCTACATATTGGAAGTTAAAAATGCATTTATCTTTTTTTACTTGTTACCATATTTGTGTTTTGACCTGAACTCAGTGTTGTTAAGCAGAATTCTCTCTGCAGAGAGAGAGACTCTATACATGCAGGTGTACATTAAGCTGTAGAATTGCACATAAAATACTATATGCACTCCCTGGCTTTATCTTCATGTGATGCATATGCAAAAGTCAGCTGAAACTGGAAAGCCTCTTGTGAAGCATAACTGAGGTATTACGGTCTTAAAAATATGGCCAGGAAGCAACTTGAGCATCTATAATATTGCATATTGTAGGGAGAACATCTCATGCAAGTTAAACATTGGTAGTAGATTGTGTTTAAAAAAAACAAAAACAAACCAGTGGTAAGTACTTGCTGTAGGAACAGCTTCCAGTACCTTCTCTATAGCCAAGTTTCTGTTTAACTTCAGTTTAATGAAAGGACAGAAGATGGAGTAAATTCCATCATCCTATTAGTGCACTTGGGCCCAGCTGCATTTTCCATTATGCAATGCTTCAAAGTGAGCAGAATGTAACATTGAATGTCATCCTTCATGATGGTATATGAAGGGATATGTTCCAGAGCACATTTTTTCTCTAGGGTATCGTAAAAACCTTGCAAAATTATTTCCCCTAGATATAGTAACCATGGATTTTAAGATAGGAGGTATAGGTATCATCTACTGAAGAAATAGTAGTTTGGGTAATGGTAAAGAGGTGAAATAGGTCAACAAAACGTTTATTTTTTTTCTCAGTGGGCTTGGACAAGGCATTTTCTCTCTCCTTCGTGTGTTTTCCAGTCTGTTTCTTGATTTTTGTCTCATTGGAGAGCAAACTTACCTAGACCACCTTTTTGTGACTGTGCAGTACTTAGCACTGTAAGACTCCTGGTAATAGCTTGGTGAGGGAATGGAAAAAAAAATGATTCAAAAAAACGTGGGGCGCGTTGAATAGAGTCGTGCTTTAGTGTTATGAATGACTTGTAAGTTCAGTTAGCAAAACTGGCTTTCGTAGTGAAGTTTGGACTTTTTGTTGGGCGAAAGAGGAGGAGATGGAGAAGAAGGGAAAAGCAAAATGGGCACTGGTTAATGCAACACTGGTTAAGACTGGTGAACAAATGGAGATCTATGGAACATGTCTCACTAGTTAGAAGAAATTCTCCCTTCCCTATTGTCTCCAAAAATGGGCATCTACATAGCAAGGATTTCAAGAATTATCCTGGAAATATGTTGGTTGAGGGAAGATGAAATTTAACACTGCTACAGAACAATTTAGCATTGTAAGGAACTAACATCTGCAGACTGAAGATGATGGTCTGATAGTGAAAAACACACACAAGCAAGTCCAGGTGGACTTCTGCTCCAATTCTGCTGCTCTGAGTTACAGCTGATTCTTTAAGAACCCAGAAATAAATCTGCAGCACCCCTGCAGCAGAGACAGAAGAGTGTCCTGATCAGATTATGCCTCTGTCTCATAGTGAAAGGAGCAGTAAAAGGCCTACGTAGAACCCTACAAAAGCAAACAAACAAAAATGTTAACTAATATTAGAGCTGTTAAGATCAAAATCCAGCTTTGAGATTCTGTCTCCATTTCAAGGTATTTGACATTAAATTCTTTATAGTGTATTTCTCTTGTGCTTTCATTGTTAGAGTAAGTCAGAGATTGGGGGGTTTGACTGACTAAATAGCTGTTCAACTCTGCTTCTGTAAGGAGACTAATGTCCCTGATTAGCTTAGCAGTAAGAAAATGATTCTTCAGGCCATGAGACATCTGCTGCCATCCCCTAAGCACAGAACAAGAGAAGGGGATTTTTAATGGACAGGTTTTTAGGCATTTCCATGTTGTGCTGATTTAATTTTACTCTATAGATTAAACTGAAGCTTTTAAGCTAGTGTCTTCTCAGACAGGTGACAAGTGCATAGATTCAGTAAGGTACAGATGTAGACAGTTTGACAGCCCGTGGAAACAGCTATCCAGGGTACCAACGGCAAATTTGATGTGTAATTTTGATGTATACATTGCAAAAAGAGTAAAGTTATTAAGAATAACTATGTAGTCTTGGGAGCTGCTTGTTTGAAAATGACCAACTCTGTGCTGCGAGTGTCAGCAGCTGCAGTTCAAAACATGAACAGATATGGGGACTCACATTTGAATTTTGTTTTCATTCGAAGCTGTCTCTTTATTACCATCCAGCACTTCAATTCACGTGGCTCTCTGCCCTTCCTGCAATTGCTGACTGACTGCACGCTGCTTGCTGGAGCAAGTCGTAGGGACGTAAATTCAGTTTTTGCTGCGTTGCTGTCATTTTGTGAAGGCCTGCTCAGAGCATTTGTGCCTTTGCCACTACTGCATAAAATGGTTATTAAACCCAGGATGCTAAATGCAAACTGTAATATACTTTCTTCCACTGTTCCTACTGCATGTTTCTGTATACAGGTACTTGTACAATTACAGGTACTTGTACAATGTATCGGTATATACTGGTGCCACTGCTGAGCTCTCTACATGCGAAAAGCCTCTGGCTCGGCAGCACGGGGGCAGACGTGGGCTCGAGTCCCTCCGCTGGTGCCCCAGCTGTTCAGGACTCCCTTCAGGCTGCTGGGGATGCTGCCTGATGTGCAGAAACCCCAGGGCTTCGTCAGATCAGGCCAATGCCTCCACTAACCTCCTGCTTCTTTCCTGCAGCTCCTGGTGGTCACCTTGAAGTGTTTTAGAGACAGTCTCAAGGAACTGTGTAGTCAAATATGCAATTTTTAGCCTTTCTTTCCCTACGTGCTTCTTGTAGTTGACTTACGACCTTGATGCCAACTGCATCCCATATGTACAGGTGAAAGGAGGAATTGCCTGACTTACGGAGCCAGTAGAAATTGCTACACGTGCTTAACAACTGCCAGCACCCACTGATAGGGAACGTCTGTCATACACACATCGCCCTCCTAACATGCTGCTATTTCTTTCCTTGGAAGTGACTGACTAAAAACCAAACTCTGCAGCAGAGTCTTGGCATGGGTATACATGAAGGAGTTAATACTTTTGGAATCAGCTTTTTCTTTCTACATCCTAACTTATATTTTCATCACACCAGCTCTTGCCAAGTTGAGTGGTTAATCGATAAGCCTATAGTAATTTCTGCATTCCCTACTGTGTGTTAAGAAGGTTAAGAGCTAATGAAGAGATCAGCAAAGTGTAAGACTAGTTGAAATTGTTCCCTCTGAAGTGCAATGCTTTGCACTTATCTTTGCTCATTCAGGAGTCCTGTGCAGTTTTGAGTCTCCTAAAGAAGTTGTTATTTAAAAGTCATCTGTCTAGAGTCAGGTATCAGTTTGAGTACAAATGATAGAAATTCTCTGAATATAACCAGGAGAAAAGGATTAGAGAGTCTTCCCAGCAGCAGGCTGCTAATGCTTGAACAGAAACCGTAGGCAGAAGATGACCCCAAACCAGATAATTTTCTGAAATCCACAGGTAGAGAAGGAACTTCTTGAAGAGGCTTTCATTCTGAGCACCTTGATTTTTTTTATCATTTCACATCCGCATGTATTTTTTTTTTTCCTACAAAAATCTGTTGCTTCCCCTGAGCCTTTCACAGTTTGCCGTGATGAGCGTGGCTTGACGCCAGACGGGTACCCAGCCTGACTTGCTGCGAGACGAGGCTGGGGATTGCTCCAAAGAGCTGGCAGCTACGTGTATCTGCAGGGCAGAGACAGGCACCCTTGCTGCCAGCTGTCTCTGTCTGACACGGTGCCATCTTGGGTTACATCTCAGGAAAATAATTATTTAAAATTTTTTTTTTTTTTTTTTTTTAGCCAACCAAGCTAAAGAATCGTAGCTCTGACAGCTTATGCAGACTTTACAGATACCCTAGGGCTCATTCTTGCCTCTTTAAAAGACACATTCAAAATCTTTGTAGTGATCTTTACAAAAAAAGGGAGTGTTATTCCCAATTCTGCACATAAGGTATCAGGTAACAAAATTATTTGCATGCAACTGCCACATAATATAGAAGATGTTTGCATTGTTATGAGGAAAATTCCCTCTTTGGAAGAGAGGGAGGAGTTAAGATAAAACATGCATTAAATATAAATAAATACTACTAAATGGGAAACTGCTCTCATGACAGCATGATGCAGAGAGGTACATAATCATGGAATTCAATTTCATTTAAATATTAAGTATTTTTTTTTCTAATTAAAAAGCAACTTTCTCTTTTGTTAAACTATGCTTAAAAACAGTCAAAAACATCTAAAAAATATCTTGCCTGAGCAGGAGATGTTGGCTTTTCATCTAATTATCTGCTTCCTACTATACTGAAATCTAATCAGAGGGAAATCTTCCATTGCTCAGGGAAGAGAATGAGCCTAGCCCATTCCCTAAAATGTTTTTAACATTTTTAGCTCCCAAGTTTTATTGTTATTATTATTTTTTATCTGCACGGTTATTTGCACAAAGGGAGATATTCCAGACTACACTTAGAGTAGGAACCAAAGGATAACTAGATGCAGATATATACACATGTGGTTTTATATAGGAACTGGCAGAAGATTCAGGAAAATAATAATAAAAACTCTAGGGACAGAACTCTTTAGTATTGATTAGTATACAAGACAGATGCAATTTTAAACCAGAGCCCCAAGTTTCAAAATTTTTAAAGAGATGCTGTCTGGAAGCTAAATAAGAAAAGCTTCAGATACTGCAGAACTAGGTGTCTAATGAGCAGAGCACAATTTCTGAGGATTACATGCCAATATTATAATGGGAATGTTTTGAAGACTAATTTCAAAGAATCCCAGAACTTTTTTTTGCTATTTTTTGGCTTTGGACTTGATCTAGACCTTGGATCTCTCCCTCAAACTGGCTAACCCTAACATATATGGACTCTGAAACTATATGAAAACCAGAAGCAAACTGGAATTAGGAATATTTCACTTCATCCCAGCTTCCGTGATCACTGCATTTCTCTTTCAAAGACCTAAAAGAGATGTTTTTTCCCGTATATACAGGAATTCACAGGATAAGACCATATAATCTATCTCAAAGTAGTCAGATGGAGTCACCCTCTGTTTAAAATTGTACTCTTTGACCCTAAAGTATTACAGCTCTGCTTATCCAGCAGCTCTATATTACTGCTTGAACTAACAAGAAATATAATCCTCTGTGATGCTTGTGTCTGCAGAGTCAAGCAGGCTGTGAAAACTCCAATAAATACGGTCTGAAAGCTCCCAGATAGAGCTGTCTCTTGGCTTAGCAGCGGTACAAACAGGACTGATTTTATTGCACCACAGATGAAGGACTAGGACCGGGCCCCTCCTGAGGGATGGAGATGAGGAAGAGAAATGGAGTGGGAGAAGAGAGCCCTAATGAGTTGGGAGAGGTGTGAGTGTCTGCAGGGAAAGTTTTCTTTGTGGGTGTTGACAGCACTTTCTATCCCTTACACAGGGAAGTATGGAAACCCTAAATTAACATTGTCACTGAAACTCTACAGGCTATCAGAGGAGAGAGATGGGAATAGACAGAAGAAATGGATTAACAAGTAACCTCCTTACCTCTGTCTTCCTTTCTGCTCGAGGAAACAAACAACAACAAAACCAAAACACAAACCTTTTTTATTTTTTTTTTATTTTGCTCAGCTTGTGTCATTTCTGTTTTTCCACAGAAATCAGAAGACTTGTAGAGAGCGGTGAGAAATGGGACTTGAGAGTACGTGTGTAATTCACTTTCTGTTCCCTCTCCAGAGGAAGTTAGTTTGTGGTCTGTAACTTCCACATAATTCTGCAAGACGATAAAAGAAAAGGGTGTTGAGTTGTAAAGGACTGTTCTGGATAGTAGCACTGCTACACACGGTTAGACCAAGGGATAGAAAGAAGCTGTGCTGGGTTTGAGTGAAATGCAGCCTCTTGTTCATGGTAGGTCAGATCCTGCAACCCTTCCTTAACCAAAGCCCCTCAATGGGTCCTGTGAAACACAGGACATGCAGGCTTGGACCACCAAAATGAGGAACCCGAGCATGACGACGGAATGTGTATTTGGTTACTGAATTTGGGGTTCACTTGGAAAGAACAAGACAGAGAAGGTCATTTTCTGACATCTTAAGGTGAAGAAAATTAACTGAGTAAAGCTGAAGATTCCTGTTAATTGGCATGTAGAAAGGTGACACCACAAACTCTGTTCCCCCTAAGTGCTAAAAGCTGTGACTAAGGCCTTCTCAGGAGCAGGGCAGCTTGCCTCCCAACAGCATCAAAGTGTTAATTGCACTGTTGTATGTGTCAAGATAATATTCTTATCCTATGGATCTGGCTCAGCTCCATGGCAGATCCATAAGCTACTTCTTTTTTTTTTTTTTTTTTTATTACCCCCTTCCTTCCTAGGGCTGCTTCATTTTACACCAGGCATGAAAAAGATGAAGTAGGATAATCTCTCTATATACTTCCAGTTCATCTCTGAAAAGGACTGTTGTTCAAGATGAGATTCTTCACTTAGGAATCCTTCTTACACAGACCTGCTTATGGATTCTGCTTTACTAATTCATGCAAGGATTATGGGCACTGTCAGTTTTCATGGAGCTCTCTTTCACCCTTGCTATAAATTCACAATTCCCATTCATGAGAAAAGAACAGCTTTAGGAATATGAAGTGAAATAGGGAATAGGGAGTGAAAGTAAATAAATAAATAAATAATGTGGAAAACCAAGATTTGCAGCTAAAGTAAAAGGGAGAAACATTTGCATTAGTGATTACATCACATAAGTGGTCTGGCAGTTAAGGTTGAAGTGATGCTGGAATTTAAAACCTGAAATTCTGCATGAATAAGTTCTTTCAAAATTCTGTATTTGAATTTTAATTTTCATAGTCTTAACCTTAACTTCACTGTTTAAATCAGTGTTTAAATAAAAACATTTCATCCATCATTTCTGCTTCTTCTAACTCTGGAAAGAGTGGTTTGCAAACTCCTCAAAGACCTTCAGAATGTTTGAGTACTTTAAAAACAGAATTTCTCATGAAATTTCCTTAGCATGTCAGAATTTGTATCTTTGATTTCATCTGAATGTTTGCTGTGGTGAGGTAGGGCTGCAAAATGGATGCCAGAGCCTGCTTTCTTGTTCTGATGCAGGTACCACTTGAGATTTTTTTTTCTTATGTTTCTTTGAAGTATGGTAATGTATTTTAGAAGGATAGAAAAAAAAAAGATGATGCGTATAATCAAGCGAGACAAGGAATAGGGGTTATACGGAACTGACTATATGTCTGAGGTATATGAAATGTAGAGATAGGGCATGAAATTGTTCTTTTGGTGATGGGTGGCAAGTAGTCCCAGGTAGTCACTAGGAGTGATAAGGAATAATGTGTATATCATGTAAAACGATAGCCATTTGAGGTTTAGTCCAGCGAAGCACATAGTCTCATGATGCTCATCACCTTAAATGTAAGCATATGCTTATGGAATTTCTTGAGTTTCTTCTTGCATGTTCTATATTCTTCAGAGTACCAACTCTTCAGGTCAAAACCTACTAACTACAAGTGAGCACATGAAAATTTAGCTTTCAGATCCCTTGACAGAATGATTCTATAGAGCCCTGCATTATTGCATTATAGGGCACTCCTGACCGAATGGATGTGAAACAAAATTCCTAGAGAATTCAAGGAAGCCTGATTTTTGCACACTGTTCCTTGAGAACTGTGTAAGAAACAGTCTAGGAAACTATAGTCTTTGCAATAGATGATTAGTTTTTTGTTTTCTTGGTGGGGTTTTCACAAGTTGGTTGGCATTTTTAATTTTTAAGTACTCTTGACAACTCTTTTTTTTTTTTTTTTTTTTTTTTGATAAGATATGAATGAGCAGAGATGAAAGACCAGTTTTCTTTAGCCAAATATCTATTCATGTATGGTTGTAGCCTGAGTAGTATAAGGCAAACTCTTGGTACTTTCCTCTTTTTCATCTTCAGTACAGCAAATGTGATAGAGCTGAGATTACGAAGCTAATCAGATAATAATCTGATTAGAACTTGGACAATTATCATTGGGTTTTCAAGTATTAATACTCCCTTCTATTTTCTATGAAAATCAGCATGTTCAACATTTTGCTCCCTATTGAAAGTCTAGTATTTGACCATTTAGACAGAAACTTTCTTCTTTTGCAATATGTAGTTTCACTTCCTATGCTAGAATCTTTAAAATTCTCAATTGGCAATTCCTATTATAGTTACTTATTTGGACCAGGCAAATTGCTGAATGAAAGGTTTGTAAATTATCTGCTTTATATTTGTGCTGTCCTCAAAGGGCTGAAATTTGCTTTGGGGAAAAGCAAAGGACCAAGTAATAACATTTTCTTTTTTAAAGCACTGCCAGAAACTTAATTTCAGAGAGCTTTTTTATTATTAAATTTCCCAGCCTTCCTTTCAAGCACTTTATTAGGAACATGGCTCATTTATTTGGGAGGGGGAGGGAAAATTGAATAAGGGGAAGATGAAGGTGAAAAGCAAGCTCATTAATTCATATAGTGATCTAAGTGTAATGTTCATGTTGACAACAATTTCATTTTTCTAATGTGCAGTCATTGTAAAAGACATTTTAAAATGAGAACCTTAAGGAAGTGGAGAAATTGATTCTCTTGTATTTTTTTTTTTCTTTTGAACTCTTTTATACCATAAAATTTAAGGCTTTGGGGATTCTTAAGTGGTTCTCCTACAGCAGGTGAGAGAGTTATGCACCTCCTTGCAAGCAACTGTGGTCCCTATTGCTCCTGTCTGTGAATCTGTATCCCCACCTAAGACTTGGGTGCTCTTAAAAAATGCTTGTAAAAGGAAGTCTATGTAGGAGATAAAGTGTCAGGAGAAAGTGATCATGACTATGCAAGAATGGGTTTTGTAGGATCAGCAAATGTCCTTCATGGGTTGTATGCTGTAAAATGTCTTTTTGTTCACTGATAGTTAAGCCTTTGCAAAGGGAATCCAGCTTCTAAGAGGAAAACATTTGTTGCTAGACTGCAAAATAAAGCTGTCCAGGAAGAGGCAGCAGAAGAGGGCAATGGCTAAAATTAGTTATATAATAACTACTTAAATATGCTCCATGTGAGATGGAAAGGCTGTGAGCACACTAGGGGAAAAAAAAAAAAAAAAAGAAGAAGGCATGTAAAATTTTGGTTTGGGGACAATCCAAATCATCATACGTGATCCAAGTATATGCTTTGATTCTTGGCAAGGTGAAGCCCAATTCTGTCTCGACATAGCCCTTTGCTAGCAGAAGCCTCAAGCAGGTGTTTTTGTCGCTAACACCTGGACTAGGACATCTAAGAAACTGCCATTTCCAATCCCCAGGAAAGCAGGACATTTTGAATTTTTCAGTTATGCAAGCTTGAAGCAAAATTATGACATTTTGGTAACACTGAGCAAAATGAGCATTCTATGATACTCTCGTTTACAAACATTTCAGGCTTTGTATTTTCCAAAGAAACGAGGAAAGATTCCGCCCCCCCCCCTTTTTTTTTTCCACCATTTAAATAGTTACCATAAAAGATCTGTTTAAATTAAATTTTTTGATGGCAATCAGCTATTTCCAAAAATATCTTTCACCATTTGATTATTTGGGGACTGAGGACACGTTCCTCTAAGGGAAGGCCTTGATTTTCCGCCCTTTGCCTCCAAGCATCCAAGCTGGATACCGCTGGTGCTCAGAGTCCAGCAGGAAGCTCTCCTTTCCAGGCACCTGTCTCTGTAGTATGTGGGTCCTGTCAAGGAAAATTTGGAATAAATTTCCAATTTCCTTAGAGCTGTGAGTTATTTCTAGGTTCCTAAAAGCAAGGCATGAGAAGACTCTTAAGGACTGGTATGTTATTCACTTTGGTGCTTTTCAGAGCTCGAGATCAAGAATGGCCTTTCTTGAAAAACAAAAAAACAAAAACAACTTACATAATTTGCCAAACTTCCTTTTCTTGTGATCAAATTTGTCTTTGATAGAGTTGGTTTTTATTTTTACTGCCTGAATTGTACTTTGCATGCGTGTTTTCTCTGAATTTGAGGCATAATGCTTCAGCAATTACTGTAGCGCTAAGGTTAGGACAGGGTTGCTTTCCACGAAGTAGTGTTACCTAGTGTGAAGAGATGTGCCAGCGGTGGCATCTAGGCAGAGAGAGTCATGCAAATGATCTATGTCTTCCAGGGGGCAAATTGCATTATTTCTAGGCTGGAGCAGTGTGACAGACTGCGCAGATTTGAAGGAGTACACCACACTGGTTTATAAATGACCCAAATAATAGGAGTCAGTTGAGAGGAGGCAGCTGGGGCAAGGTGGACGGGTGCATCCTCCTCTCCATGTCCCAGAGAGCGCGCGTGGGCCGCAGCGGAGATGAGCTGTCGTCCCTGCCTTGAGGGGTTTGCTGGGTGCGCTGTTAACTCTGGAAATCAAAAACCTACTGGCTCTTTGGCCAGAAAGAGAGGGGAAGAGGAGCTTGCTGCTGCTATATATAAAAATTATAAGAAATTAAAAAAAAAAAGAAAAATGCTTTGCAGTATTTGCTGCAGAGAATAGTATGATACTATTCTGCAGAGAATAGTATGAGGCCACATATGTAGAAGTTTTCTTATGGAAATCCAGCCCTCTGTGAAGACCTCAGAGTGGCCTCCTGTTCAATCAAGCTCTCCAACCAATCAACCTTTTAATTTTTCAATTGGGGAATTTTTCAAACCCCATCAAAGAAGACTTATGCTACTAATCTTATAAAGGAGTCTTCCAGAACTTTGCTGTTTCGATGACTAGATGGCTTTCTTATTTTTTCCCTAAATTTATACCTCTTTTCAGCCTAAGCAATTCTTTCCTTTCTGAGCTTTCTCTTTTGGGTTTAATTTGCCTGATAAATTACCAAATGGCGATACTATTCTGCCTGCCCTGGTCTTGCTAGGTTTTAGAGCAAGCCTCTTTAGTCCTGTCTCATGAGATTGTTACCTCGATCATTTTTCAAGTCTATTTCTGAGCCTATTCTGGTTTGAAGGGCTCTTTCTTGATCATGCCTGGCATTGTACATAGTATTTCAGTGAAGGTTTTGTAGGGGCATTTGCCATGGAAATCAATCTTCCTTATCTCTCCAGAGAATGCACCACCTGATATATTTACTCTTTTCATAGCTCCACCATGCTGATGATTTGTAGCCATCCCGTATGCTACACGATACTTCTTCCTACCTAGCTCTTCCAACTGACAACCTCGTAGTTTATAACAGAAAGTCTTGTTATTAGTTCTTAAGCTTGTGACCTTGCACGCTGTACTGCTAAATTTCATCCCATTTCTGTAAGTCCTTGAGATAAGTCAGCTCTTGCCGTGTGAGCCTCCAAACCTTGTTTTGACAAAGCCTCTAGACATTTAGACCTCAGGAAATCTATTTACATTTATATTTTGGTGCCAATGTCATGAATGCTAGTACTAAGTGAGATTGGTCAATTTTGGTTAATTTGGTTAATTTTCCTTATTAATCTAACTGCTGCATGCCATATGCACCTTTCAAGGGCTGTAGATGAGGTGAGGAGGTGGCTGTTGCACCGTTCCTGTGGGTCCCTTTGGGGACAAGGACAAGGGCAGGGAGCTGTGCCCCAGTGCTGCTAAAAGTGCCTCTTGAGGAGACACTTGTGGAGCAGACGTGACAAGCACATGCAGTGAGCTGTGCATCTACAACAAAAGTGCTGCTAAGAAAGGACACACGGCCAACTTTAGGGATGACAGAGAGTTTTAGTAAGGCTCAAGATAGCCTTTACAGGGTTTGTTTTGATCCAGGAAATGACTAGATGTTGCTCAGCTGATAGCCAGATGAGAGAAGAGGACCTGCCCTGCAATGGCACGGTCGCTGGCGGAGAGACTAGAAATCCCTCTTGCTTTTTTTCTTGCATTCAGCAGAGTTGAGGAATATGCATTTCCTCCATTTGTAATGTTGTAGCTGCTGCTCAAGCAAAGCTCTCCTGAGATGCTGGGGTAATCTCTTTAAGCAGTAGATCTTGGCACCTCCACCTAAAAGCTCTTGTTGTTTATGGAATCATCACAATTATGAAAGAGTTTGAAAGTAGAAAACAGAAATAACCACCCTTTCACCTCACTTATAGTTTAAGGCAACTGAATCTGATTAAGGACATTTTAAGCACACAGCATCTTCTTAACCATGCAGTTCCAGATGTACCAATTTAGTGGGTCCAGTTTGTCAGTTCATTGACAATGACACATATTTTGCTTTTAGGAAAAGATAAATTACCTAGCCTAATGATGGCTGCTGCTGCTGTCCATTTCTGACTTACTTGTTATACACAGGAATGATGTAGAGTCACAATATGCTAGATGGTGCCTTTTGTAACCAGGCCATGATTTTTCTGCCTTTTCCAACCTTCCGTGCGGGTTGGCTTCCGAGTTCCTCAGCGGCACAGTGATATCATGGCAGCCTCCCCACCCCTGTTTTTTTGAGGAGGTTTCCCCACATCTGGGACTACCAGTGGAACTGGGATTCCAGTGGCAGGAGTTCAAAGCTCACTCATATTTTGAAGTGCTTTTTCTGCTCCAGCGTCTTACATGCTTGTCAGCAGTAAAACCCTGTCTCGTTTGTTTTGCTCTTAGAATGGTGCTGTTGTATGCTGCTTCAAGTTAGAAAGCTGTACGTATATTTTGGCAGCACCGTTTCAAATAGCAAGTTGCAAAAGCGCAAGTGTTAAGCAGCACTTGCTCTCGGGTGCTGCGAGAGCCAGGAGCAATTGCATGTGAAATAAGCCAGGCTAGAATTAAGCTGAGGAAAATACTGATGGGCTGGAGTCAGTTTAGGACGACAGCAGGAAGAGTAATACATGGACCAGCAGCGTCCACAGAGAAAGCTGCGAGCACAGGAAATATCCTGCCTCCTGCGAGGGGTGCTGAGCAGGGTGCCCAGCACAGCTACAAGCTGAAATGATCTTTCTCATGACAATCTCATGGCAAGAGGTAAAACTGTCTGCATCCTGTGCTGTCAGAGGGTTTATTGACACCATCGTGGGACGAGGCTGCTTTGCCCTGATGCCTCCTGTTGCCTTCGGGGACATTAGCTTCTCGACCTGAAAATTTGAGATGAAAGGGGTGTGTGTGGGTATGTGTGTAAACTTTATTGTGCTGAACTGCAGACCTCCACGTTGGCTAAAATGTGGTGAATTGAGCAGGAATGACATAAGCCTCTCTTCTTAGTTTGGTGAGGGGAGATAGGCACCTGACAGAGGGTGGGGTTAAGTATTTGCAGCTTAGAGGTGCCGCTCCTCAGCCCTTCTGGAGCGCGAACTGGGGCTGGAGCATTTGCATTATTCAGTGCGAGTGCCTGGCTGTTAGCCTCGCCATTCATCACTGCCCAGCCAGCACCTGTGTTCCTACATCACATCATAAATACTGCAAAATGAACATGTAATCTTATATTCCTTGAAAATGAGTCTGATTCATAGCCACCCAGTGACGTACACAGCAGCCATGCCATATGACTTGTCAAATGTGCGTTGGAGAATGATGGCTGCACTCAATTATTCCCTATATGTGGGAGATTTCTTTATTTAATAGTCTGTGTGCCAGCAGGATTAGTGCTCTTTTAGACCTGCTTTAGGGATGGCAGGAGGACATCTGGGAAGGACTTCCCTTTAAATAAAATGATGTTAAACAGAAAGGAAATTTTAAAAAGTCAGTCTGTAAATTGTTTTATTCCCTAATGTTAAAAGCACAAACTTTAAGGAGTTTAGTTCATGTAGGCAAGAGCAGTGAATATGGGACAGGACTCGAAAGCTAGAGGTTGTAGGTGCAGAATCTGTGGAGAACCTAAAGCTTTGTTGTAATGAGTGACCAGTCATGTTGGCATGTTGTAATGACAGGCCAGTAGGTAGCCATGTAGAGTGCTCATCCGTTGCGTGGACCACCACATTGTGCTCTTGAATTTATCAGGTCAGGAATTTCCCAGGATGGTTAATAAGTGTAGTGCAAGTCCTGTTAAAGATGGATGAGCTCAAAATGGAGCAGATACTGAGAGGGCTACAGAAATGATTGACTATAGGAATACGGAGGAGTAAGAGAGTTTGATTTGTTCAGATAGGTAGAATGGAGACTTAGAGCGGCACTTGACCGCTCTCTGTAACTGCGTTAGCACTCGTAGGTGTCAGTGGGAGGGAACAGATGAAGGCTGTTAATTAGAAGAAGGTTTCAAACATTAAAGCAGTGAGACTTTAGAGCAGCCTTTCAGCAGGAACTGTAGAAATACATGAAACAACCTCACTGACTTTGGCATGGGCTCTGCGGGTGCGCTGTGCGGTAGCCTTTTCCTCAATATGCCAGTTGTTTTTCAGGGTAGACACTTTATTCAGGAGGAATTTGTCTAGGCTTACTGTACATCTGGTAGCCCAGGCAGGTGTCGGGTTTGCTTGTGCTGCTGCACAGTTGGGTGCCCTGGTCCTTTTCCAGGGTGCGCAATAACCCCAAAGAAAATTCTCTGAAATCCAAGAAAAAAAAAATGTGGTAGCCTGAAGCATGAAACATTTGTAAAAAAGAATGAAAAGAATGTAGAAGGACCTTGCGTCCTGTGTTTTTAAATTTTAAAAATTTTAAAGGTCTTTCTTGTCCTCGAGCAGTTGTGATATTTTCCATGACTAAATAAAAATGATCGTTTTCTTTGAATGTTAAATGTAATTCAATTATAATGTTAATATGGCACCATTATACGTCCTTACAAATAATTTAAGCCAAATCATGAAACTGAAAGCTGACTCTATTTTTTTGTTAATCCTGTTAAGGATTTTGTTTTAGACACCCTTGCTGTAATGTAGACTACGTGAAAGATAAAATACAGAAATGCTACGAGAATCGAGAACTTCAGACACAGAGATTCTTAGTTGGAATTGTGTTTGATTTTGAAAGTGTTATGTATTTTGTGACAATAAATGGGGCAGAGTATTGTGGGGACACAATATTGTGTGCAGCAAAAAGCTATTTCAGTCTAAATTAACGGGCTAGCAATGAATATACCAGGAATAACAAAGTGCTTAGGCAGAAGAGCTTGGAAATACCAGTGAACAAGCTAACAAACAAATGAGAGGCAGAACAAGGAAGTTCAAATCAAGAAAAAGCATAGAAAGTTTAAAGGGATACGGAAGGGATTGTATTTGGAAGAGGAAAGTATGAAAGAGGTTATTAAGAGAGTAGTTTCATTTCTGGTGTGTTACAATCGGAAGCAGTCAGTAGAAACAGCGCTGGTGAGAGAGGGCAGGAACAACGGCTTGGAAAAGCAGACGCTGCTAAAAGAGCACGAGAAGCTGCGTGTGCTGAAAGAGGGTGTCTGATGGGTGATCCACTGGCGTCTGCATCAAGGGCAGTCACTGGCTGTGACTGCAGTCTCTCTACATTTTAAGATTAAAAACAAAAAAAAAATCTTTGAACTAGATTGATCCTTGGCATATCTATGCTGAATTTGATGGAATTGCAGATGGGCTGAATGCACCCTCATTGTTACTTTGCTTTAGATTAGGTTTTGTCTAGCAAAGCTTTGTGTTAGGGTGCTTTACATCATGGGGAATTTTTGATAATGTGCAAAACTAAAAATAATAGCATATATGCTTAGAAATAAAGGATAGCTGTGCATTTAAGCTGTCATGGCACAAGCTCAGATTTTCAGCCATACAGACATGAGCTTCAGGAATTATTCACTGGGATGAATGACTTTCCAACCCACATAAAGAATATGCCAACTTCCAGAGCAAAACTTTCATCGCTTTCTTGTAATGTAATTGTGCATTAGATCACAGTTGTAACATCTTCTAAGTGGTTTTCTGCCAGTAACACAAACAAATGTGTGATGTTTTGAGAAAGGAGTATTTTCAAAAACTGGAGCTGTTGCATTAGCGTTCTGGGAAAAGGTGAAGAAACAGGAATTGAACATGCTGAGGCTTTCATGTGACTGCTTTCATCCTGACCCCTGTGACATGCTGCACGGAGGAGGGGACCTTGTTGATGGGGAAGAGATTTTCTAAAGCTAATCAACGGAGTTCATATCATCAAAAAAAAAATTTGCAACATATATGAGAATTTGCTTACATTGTCACACACGTTACATACAGCATGAGATTACTTAAAGATAAATGGCAAGAAGTTGTTTTCCTAGCCAGGTATCCCTCTGGATTAGAAACTCTGCAGTTCTTAATCAAGAAAAACTGCCTAAGAGCACAGTTTTTCTCTGATAGTGTAGAAATTATAGGAATTTTCACCATAGTTTTAAGATGTAGAGATTTTTTAAAAAATATGCATTGCTATGGTAAATTTCAGGTTTAATGAGAATACAGAGAGATCTACATTTAATCTACAAACACGTTGTGCTTTTTAATACTACTGCAAGGAAGGACAAAGCAATTGCAGCTTTGATGAAGACAGATGTGGAATTTGATATGTACCTTTTTACCTATTACCAATATTTGGGTAACAGGACTTGTTTATAGTTTATGGATAGAGAGAGCAATGTAACAGTTATTCATTGGTAATAATTAAAGTTCTGACTCATTCTGAAATACCAAGGTATTGGGCAAAGTTCATTGACTTCTTTTTTTAGGGACCACTTAAATCCTGGATTTTTATTATTATTTGTGGAAAAATAAGTTTAGGAACATAGCGCAAGAACTGGATTTAGTGCTAGTTTTTGAGTGCAATGAAATAAAAAAAATGCTGTACTTTCTTTGAACATCAAAGACCTGATTCAAATGCCATTTTAAAATCAGTGAAAGTTTGAAGTTAAAATCAGTGAAGTTTGACTTCATTAGGCTTTGGATTAGGCTTCGATGTGCAGTGTATTTGAAGTTAGGTGTGTCTTAAATACCTTTGCAATTTGGGATGCTATGTTTAGAAAGTGAAAAAAAAAATGCAAACTTTTTAGGCAGTAATTCTTTTTAGTGTGTATTAAACTTTGCTGTAACGAAGCAGGTCAGTTAAAGCATGTATCAAGTGGGCAGTGGAGAGGTGGGGAGAAGAAATACAATATTCTAACAAAGAAATAGCATAGACATGTTGCAGAAATGTATGTCAAAACAGCCTTTAATTCCTATAAGTATTTATATTTGTTGGCCAAAAGAATATTTCCTTCTAACCCTGGGAACAAGACATGGGAGTGCAGGTGAAAGAAACAGTCTGTCTACGCAGCTGCAATTGCTTTGTCCTTCCTTGCAGTATCTATGGGCTCCTTCAGCACTGCAATGCTGTTAAAAATTGTCATATATGAGGTACTGCTCCTAATAATTGAGCAAATTTTTCCTTGCAAAACCCGCTTATAGGATCTCTTCTGAGCTCAAAGAAAGCTGCTAGTCTCAATCACAGATTTTTGGCAAGGTTTCAACATTGAAGATTTACTTTGGAATTACAATAAAAGACAGTAGAAAGTTTTGAGGAAGAGCTACAAGGGCACTCCTTATCCTTTACAGGGAGAGGTTTTCTGCAGATACGTTATTATGCAAACAGGAGCATCCCTGTCTTGGCAGACATTGACATTTTTAATGTTGTTAACTTGTGCATTATAGAAACCTGGAAGCTAGAGACCCCTCTTCATGAGATTAGCAATCTGTAGCAGTGCCAGTTTGCCATGTCTGTTCAAAACTTAAGGAGACATGCTGATTTCTTGCAGATGACAAATGAATCATAGCCTATTGACTGAAAACATCCTTATGTTTTGTAGTCACACTCAGCTGTGTCAGAGGTTTCTATGACTAGTTAGCTGTTCAGTGAATTTATGGCTTAAAAAACCCCCCCAAGGTAACACCTACAGTCTCTGAGCTGTTTTCCCCTCATTCTGAACTTAGTTAGAATATAACTTCTGCTGATTTCCTGAGGTTGGCAAGCACTTTTCAACAGCTCCCTATAAATCATTTATAGTATTGTATTTCTATTCCCTGGAGGAAAATGCTGATGGTAGGATTCAATCCAGTCATTTAGGTGATCCTCAGGGGCATGGCATCAGGTTGCAGTGTGGTTGACTTTGAGTTGTCAGTGCGTGAAGGCAGAAACTGCTGTATAAATGGAATTTTTGTATTAACAAATTCTTGAGGACAAATCCGGACTCTTCCTATGGCCAAACTTGTGCGGAAGGGCAGAAAAAGACGTAAGGTGCTACAAAAAGGCAGGTCTAAGAGGGTTGCAAAGCCATGTCAAGGCTATTGATTGCTCTTGTGTTGAGCAGGAGCGGATGTAGCATGAAAGTGAGTCAACTTTCATAAGATTTGTATAGGCTTGGTACTTCCTTAAAGCAAGATGTCTTAGAGTAGGATTATTTGCAAGTAGCATGTTAGTAGTGGCCCTGTGAGGACATGAGTGAGAGATGTCCTGGGAAATAATGGTTGTCTCCAGAGCTTATGTAAGTTAGAGAGGGTAAGGTATCCACATTAAGAACACTGCCAGCCTTTTATAGACATTTTTCCTTCCCTCTAAGCTGGTTTGTGAATGCTTTGATGAAGAATTCTCATTTTTCTATTTCCCCCAAGACTGAGCAATGCTCACCATCCTGTGCAAGAAAGGCACGTAGAGCTGTGTGACCCTGTCACCTGGGGACCTCTGCATCACTTCCTGGCTCATTTCTTGATCCTGCTGAGCTTCCCCATGGCAGTATCTGTGCCAGAGTTGGCAGCCAGTGTTGAGGCCCTGGGAGCCACAGCTGTGTGAAGCCTCTGGAAGGAACTGTTAGCCAAGGGTTGATATCAGCCTAGAGCTTCTAAGGGTGTATTTCTATTTTTTGCAGTAGAATATGTTTCTGAATACTAATTGCCTTTTAAAATTATTTAAATGTCTTCTGAGTGACTTAGCCTTAGGGGAGTGAAAAGGTGATTGCAGTGCTTTCAAAAGAGTACAAAGACCATATTTTTAGCAAAGCATTTGGCTTGCTTTACATTAAACAGGCAAAATCTGTATTTATTTTTAATATATTAGTCTTGCAGCTTCTTGTCCTCCACAATGATTTTCCCTTGCTGAATAAGATCCATTTAGCTTTCCTTGTCCCAAACAGAGTTGTCAGTCTTGAAGATTGAATTGGCATCAGCCCAGCTCCAGCTGTCCTTGGTATCCTTCAAGTAAGAGCCAGGGCACTCCTAGTGTAATGCACTTGTACCCACATATTTTAAAATCTATAGTGTTTTGTTTCTTTTGGATAGTACTCAATCTATCACACACAGTCAAAATCCTTTCTGGCATCTATTGGAGATAATTACGATGTGTCATAATATTGTGAATAGTGTGTTGCAGTAATCTCCTTAGATCACCAGGGGAATAGCAAATATAGAAATAACTGTTGGGTCTGTAGTCAGGAGTCTAAAGACTATCTTACTTTTGATACTTTTGAGTCATGATTGATTAACAAATTTGGTAAAAATAAATATACCTTTTGTGTATTTATTTAGACCACACACAATACCTGTTTTGATTTTTCAGCTGAGCTGAAATACATTTAACAGGAATCAGGCTAGCCTGATGAATGATGTGAATGTCCTGGCAGCTCTTAAAGTTGCACTGTTGATGCTGATTGCTGATTCTGTCCCAGTGATATTTCATTTTCTTTATTTTTCTTTCCAAAATATGCATTTTATTTTGACATTTTTGTTTGATTTTTTACTCAGTTTTAACTTACCAAAGCAAAAGAGATTGTTACCATGAAGGATTGTCATAGGTGGTATTTCTGCATAGTGTTCTCGACCACTAGTCACTGTTGTCTGCTAGAGAAGCTGCCAGGAACTCGGTATGAGTGCAGGGTGGGTTTGTGAACTCTAGGCCCTGAACACTGTATATATGCAGTAAAAATATGAATTTGGTACGTGTGTGGCATGTAGATATATTCAAAAGATGTGTGGCAACTTCATACTATTTTTTTTGACATAAGACATAAATAACACGTTATTCAATATAGCACTGCCAAAGATGTCAGAAGCCAAAAAGTACTTAAGAATTCAAACAATTTTCAGTGACCTTGGGGTTAGGTGAACAACTTATTAACTCCATTATCCTCTACCCAATGTGTGTGTGTGCAAGCCTCACAGTAATAGAGTGTCTGCTGTAAAAGACTGCCGCGTCTGACTATAATCCATATTTAGAGCTATTGAATTGCATAATTGCACCAACAAAACTTGGGTTTTCCCTTTATTTAATTCCTTGTTTGTTATTTCTATTTCAAAGAACACTAAAATCAGTAATTCCTCTAACATTATGCTAAAGCCCTCCTAATAGAGGAAGCTGGACTCAGTGACATCCAGAGGTTTCTTCCAGTCAAAATTTCTGTGATTCTGTGATTAAAGACACTCTCCTAATGACTTCCAACATTACAAATTTGTCACTTGAGCTGTACCCAAACACAAACAGAAACATATGCTGCAATTGAAGCTTTTGGAAGGGGAAAAAAGGTAAGGGGCAGCCAAGAGCTTTGTCCAGTGGGCAAGAGGAGAAACAAATTAGGAAAAATGAGGCCCACGCTGAGGCAGCATGCGACGTGGTTGTGACAGGGCTCTTTTCTGAAAGGCATCCATCTCTCGCTGAGAGCCTACGGCGCCTTAGGGGCTTCAGAAAGATTGCGAAGAAACTTGTTTGGTTGTGAAATACGAAATTCCGTGTAATGCAAGTGCTACTAGCTTGTGGTTCCTGTGAAGTTTAGTGCAGGAAAGGAGCACGCTAGAAATGATACATTTTAAAGGACTTGTAGGGTGGGTTGCAGAGGCTCAGGTTTCGTGGTGGTGAAGTAGAGCAAAGAGGTCTTTGTGTGAGGGTCGCACCCAGTGTTTTGCTTAGCCCATCACAATATTCAACGGGTGTTTATAATTTGTGTTCCCCTTCCTACGAAATCGTTGCTTCCTTCCGTGCTTGCGTCTACCCTTAGTATTGTGTTTTAAAAATCAGAATGGTTAGTGGAACCACATAATGATATCCACTAAATGATATCCCTTTGGGGCATTTAAGTAACCTATTCTTTGTTTGGTTTGTTTTGCAGGTAAGTAGCAATATCACCTGTTTTTTGGAAAGACAGTTTATGGGTAAGTATGCTCTGTATTTGGTAAGAATTGGAGTTCATCTCATGTTTTGCATTTTAAAGGTACAACATGAACTTGGAAGCCAGGCACATAATAAAATTTGTTTCAGATGCTGTTCTGTGCCCCAGAATTGTCACAGATGTTGTGAGTTTACAGCAACATTTTTCTCCTCAAAATTTTATTTTTCTGTTGCAAGAGGAAATAAATACTCAAATAAAGGCAATATTTAAGGAGCTGGAGCAAACAATGTTTACACAAAATAAACATGTAAGGTTTTCTTATTTGCTGTCAGCTTTTTTCAGTTAGAGTAATCTTGAAGATTGTTTGTAACCAGAGTAAATGAAAATGTCACACACAAAACCAGAACATAAACACTTGGTGTTCCTTTGCTTTTAGAAGTCATGCTGCAGGATATTTCTTGGACCTCTTCTGCTTATCCTGTCTTTGGTTTGATGAGAATAACAGTAACACTTAGTTCTTCTTTATCTACTTTAATTAATAGATCCTGCTGTGCTTCTCAAAAAATGCCAGTGTCGTCATCCTTATTTTGCAGTTGAGGAAAGGGAAGTACAAAACCCTGTGAAGAGACATATCCCAGGTCATATCCCAGGGGCTTTGACAGGGCTTAGCAGTGTCTGTGGGAGCACAGATGTTCTAAAATAAATCTGATTTTTCCTAAGGTACATCAGTTAATTAATTTAAAGTCTAAATATGATTTTTAGTTGCTGGCTGAGCAGATTTGAAAATTCGAATGTCCATTACTAGCATTTTTTTAACTTCACAGTCTCTTTTATATAGAGGGAGAGTTACAGTATACTTTTCACTGCAATCTTTTGAATTTAGTAAGTGTACATGATAGATCTTTTTCTTGTGGTAAAACTGGTAGACTTCCAGCATTTGACAAGGATAATGTTTGAACATTTAACCCCCTTTGAAAATATCACTTTGTTTTTCCTTCTTGTAGTTTTAATTTTGAATGAGATTGTTTTTCTGTTATTGTGTGTGTATATATATATAAAAATTATTTTTTTAAAATATCTTCTCCTATCTTCCTTTCACAGGTCCTGTTTTTTTTCTCCTGGAACATTTTTATTTTGAATTCATAGCGTTTTATTCAACTGAACAGACAAATCAGTCCTCCTCGGTCACAAAGATTTTTTCTTTCATCTTTACCAATCCTGGCCATTACCTGTAAGTTTATGATCTACTCTATATTTATTTTAAACTCCAGTGATTCAAATGCCTTTGTTATGCCAGTGGCATAATTAGTTGATTTTTTAAAATATAATTTCTTGTTTTTCATGGCATCTTCTGCAGAGGTTTCCATTTCTTGTGCTGCCAACTTTCCACTGTATTTTGCCATAGGATTATTGCTCTGCATCAACTCTTCTTTTCCGCCGAAAGTTTTTCTAGTGTGTGTTTGTGCGTGCGCACACTTGTGCATGTACACTTAGGTAGACAGTGTTGTGGTATTTAAGCATAGGTCAATAAGGAGAGTAGACAGATCTGCTAGATCTGTCTAGATTCAAATCTGCATATCAAACTGACCTGGTCAACTCTGAATTCCTTCAGCAGCATGAGCCACTACTACCATCTTGCATCCTCATTTTGTAAGCTGTGTGCTGTGTTGGTTACACTGCTGTATTTCCATAGTTCAACTTTTTGAGGGCAGGTTGCAGGACTTTCACTGCTGGAGAAAAGGGACTGCTTTCTATTCAGCTGCTTCCTTGTCCCGTCCAATGTGGAGGTTCCCGTCATGTTTCTACTTGCACAGGCTCAGCTCATGGCCTCGTTGCAGGGAAGGGTTGAGAAAGGTGCCCTTCTGGTTCAGAGCATGAGCAGTCTTTCTGGCTGAAAAGATTAATTCTGTACAGCATTTTAAAAAGCCTCAAATGACTTGGATATGTATATATATATTGTGTGTGTGTGTGTTCTTTGAATATGTTTAGTACAGTTTTCTTATGTTGTCTGAATTTGCTAACATGTTTTTTCATCTTCCAGAAGGAATGGCATATCATAAGGGCAAGTCATACTGGAATAACAAGGCTTAAGATATTATTGTCTCAGAAATCTTGTTTGCAGCTGTACATGTCTTTTCTGAGGCAGTGCTTTCAGGAATGTTGTAGAAATAAGCAGACTTGCACTGTTTCTTTTGAACTCCTGGTCCATTAAGAGCTTGGAAGAAGTAGCATGGGAGACTTCAGTCTAATATGCATAAAAAGAATATGCATATAAAGACTAATTAGGATAAAAGAACCATTCTTATTAATTTTATAGTAGCGATTGTTATTCAGATTGAGATAAAATGTTTTAAAAATGCATGCAGTAGGAAACTTCCTGTACCTTCAAGTACGCTTTTGGTTACTGTTGCAAACCATCTTCACCAAGGCAGTGCCTTACTCTTGCACGGGTTCCCGAAACGTGACTCTTGAGTAGATCTGTTAGTTTTTGAAAAAGTTGCCATCTCTAAATATATACATATGCATATATATTTAACCCTCCTATTCTGGATGAGACTATTAGCAGCCTCAACAAAACGCACTGACGGAAGATCCCCATGTATTAATCCGTCCGGCGTGATCCGAGGTGGGCAGTGTTGGGAAGGCAGCCCCGCTGGTCTCCGTTTCCAGGAGCAGCAAGCAGCATCTGTGGCTGCCTGGCCTTTCACCATATACCTTCATGCACAATTTATCTTGCTGTTTTGTTTTTGGTATCTGTTTTGCTGCTGTACTCTTTGTTCTGAAACAGAATCAATCTTGGTCATAAACATGGCTTTGCCTTGTCCCTAGAGTATTGTCACTATTACCTTTCACACAGCAAGGCATGTTAAATATTGAACGCTGATGGAAAGTAACAGTCCTATTTGCTTTGTCTCAGTGGTTGTATAGTACCTTCCTTTTACGGGCCATCAATATTTGAATTCCTATTGAATTTATGACAGGGATTTACTCTGATATGGCAGCAAAAACCATAAGCAGTATGTTTCCACAGAAATGATTAAACTGGATCAGTGCATCCTATTTCATGCTTTATCTAAGTAAAGCAGCTAGATTATGAATTTATTAAAATAATAATAAAATACCAGTTCATCTCTGTGTGACTCCATTTTAACATATACCTGTCACATTCAGGATTTTATAACTCTGTCATTAGTATAATTTCTTCTGCGTATGAAAGAATAAAAACAGAGGTGGTTTTGGGTGCATATCTGTGCTCGCAGATGAGTTACACATTCTCACTGAATTACCTTGATACTTTTATGTTTCAAAGTAAATATGTTAGCTGTGATTGGGATATGCAATTTATCTGTACTGCATATAGGCTCCAAGACTATTGCTAGCAGTTGTATTTTAAATTTAAGTTATATTTCATAGCCATGGTACACCAGTCCTTCTGGAAGAAGTCTTGTATTACAATTTACATAAAACCTGTGTGAACTGTGAAATATATTTGAGCTCATATATGATGACAAAAAGGCTACTCACATTCTTCCTCTGAACTTCAATGTTCAAATGCAGTTTTCTATAGACCATCTTCTTTCTTGCTGCTTTTGTCTTCACAGACTTTTACTAATATAAGCACAAAGAAAAAGTGGCTTTAAGAGTCTTGCGGTTCTTCCCAGCATTTATTGCTAGCTGCCTTGGGGAATAAATAAGATGAAAATTCACATGCTATCTTGGAAGCATGAAAAGGTGTTACCGGTAGATACGGACACCCTGCAGTTTATCTCAGAAGTATTATGGTTGTGTATTAAACACACAGCATACATAGGGATCTTTGCATACTTCATCAGCCTTTTGGAAACTTCGTGGTTTACAAAACTTCATCAAAGTGAATTATTAACTTGCTACAGTTTGGATGGTCACTAGGGCTGAAACTCTCTCAAGCTTTCATTTTCACTAGGCTTTCTGAAGAGTTTGGTAGGAGGGATGAGAGCAGAAAGGCTATTTATATAGGAGAATAGAGGATAAGGCACTGATTCTTACATCCCCAAATTTAAAATCCTATTTTTGTACCAAAGAATGACTTTGTGTGGTTTATTCTTATAAAAAATAATAGCAGTGTTTGAACTTCAGTAGATGCAGAATTTTAACAGATAACAGGTTTACTAATATTTTCCTTAGCACCTTTAAAACTAATCTTGTTTTAACTCGTTTAAATGTTAAAACTCACGTCAAGCAGGAGTAAGCGCTCATTTTCCTGAGAATGACTGGCTCTGCATTTGTTTCAAAGTTCCTGCTTGCCACACTTAAAGGAACCTACACCATTTATAGGATAACGCAAGCGGCAGTTTCTCTGTGTTATTTTGTCAGCATAACTCAGGAAATGCATCTGAGGGACCACATCTAGCTGCACGAGAGGACGTCCCTGGTTTGATGCCTTTCATCCCTTTTCTTGTCTGCAGCCCCCTTCTGCAAGGTTGCAAATTAATGCTAACTTCAGCAGTGACTTTGATGCTGTTGGGTGCTTGTCTGCGGGCTGGACTGATGCTGCCAAGGCAGTGTCCCTGTGCAGGGAGGTGATGCTAAATTGTGGTGATCAAAATGTTTTGTTGGTCCACATTCATGCTAATAGCTTATGGATGATATTCTGTTCCCTGTTACCATTTCTTTGAAGTGTTTATTTCTCCTTGTGCTTTGTAATGCTTTCAAAACGGCAGCTGTTTTGCTGACTTGACTTTGAAGCTGACAATGCCAAGTGACGAGCTAGACTGAACGTTGGCAGCGCCTCTGCACCGACTTACGGCAGGAGCGCTGCTGGGGCCTTGGCGCGCTGCGGGGCCTTTGCAGTCCCGCGGCGTCGCGTACGCGGGACCCCGGGCTCTGCGAGCTGGGTGCCCAGCGGAGATGCTGATGCGCATGGTGCCTGTAGTTTTGTACACTTCTGGACTGTGAAAGTCAAGCTTTGCTCTGGAGCCCCGAACGCACTCCAGGTACAAGCCAGCATGCAGCCGGAGGACCAGATGTGGACGGAGGGGGGCAGCTCCTCAGCACGGCGTCCTGCTCCTCAGCTCTGTTCCTACTCGTGTGTTATGTTTCTGAATGAATACTTACCCAAGGCGACCTTTTGCGGCCTTACAGAGTCATGGAGAGGCAGAACATCCCAGTTTTAGCCAAAGAGACTGTGTCAGCTTTTATGATTTATAGTAATACAGTTCTGATTTACATTAATACAGTCTCTGCATAAAATCTTCAGCATTTCTTCGTGCTTGGCAGTCACAGCACACCACAGAAGCACACCACACATTACAGGCATCATTTTGCCTATTAGGAAGATGACTGTTACTAAGCGAGAAAGTGGTAAAGATGAAAATTATGAAATGCATGCTTCTGCTCCGTTTTTAAATATATTCATTCATATGAAGCATTTCTTCTAAAAAAAATGCTGATTGCTTCAGGATTATATCAGCATCCTCATTTTAACATTAGAGATTCATGAACCTCTTTCTACAGTTGCAAAGCGAGTGCTCTGTGGTGAACACTATACAGCGAGCGAGCTGTGTGCTGATATGCTGAGCCTTTTCCACCTCCCTCAAAGAGGGGCTACAAAGCAAAAACACAGTTTGGGATTAATGACTGAAAAATAAACCTTTGCCATCTTTCCCTCCCGGATGGCCAGAGAAATCAGCTTGGTAGTTGTAGCGCTTTGCTGTTGCTGTGTCTTAGTCTTTTGAATAATTCTGAGAATGAAATAAGCTGGCTGTGGGGTTTGATGATGCCCTTCTCGAGGCATGTGCTAAGGCTTCCGCACCTTTCTGTATACAAACTGAACACATGTGAGTAACAACATAATGATTCATCTCATGAAATTCCTGAATGAAGTTGAGTGTTACTGAGCACCGGGGGAAGATGCCATGAAATTGCTAGTGTGACAAGTGTAACCTGTTGTGGTAGTATTAAAGAGGCTGTTCTTGAATGAGAGAGAAAAGCTGACTTGAAAAATTGACAGGTAAGAGAAGTAGAGTACATGAGCACACTCTAAAAATATATCCATAGTCTGCAACAGAGTTTTTTCAATAAGTGAAAGTGAGTAAATTTTCAAAATGCTCCTGGACTACTGTCACTCACTTGTGTGATGAAGCTCATAATAATTTAACTACGGCATTAACAGTTTTGTCTTCGAAAAATCTCAGACTGCTATGGGAAGGAGGTTGGGGTCATTACTCCCATCTCTAGTGCGTGGGGAATTAAGAATATGGAGAGATGCAATGACTTCGTCAAGATCGCTATGGACAAGCTAGGGGTGTCCTCCTCCTCCTCCTTCTCCTCTTCCTCCCAGAGGTGGCCAGTGCTGACCAACTGCTACTGTGGTTGCATGCAGCCTTACAAAATCCATGTGTAATCTGGTGTTTCTGCTTTGAACTGGTTGAATGGCCTACAGTACAGCAATACTGTCAGTGTGTTGTTCCTCATTGTTTTGGAGGTATTAGTAAGTTCATTTTGTGTTCTTTGATAGCACTTGTTATCTAATTTATTTTAAATGGTTTGTGGCAGTTCACTAAATATTGGTTCTGATTTTAAAAGCATTTTCACAGGTGCGTTACTTCATTTGTATTCAAGAGGCAGATAGTGCTTCTGAATCCATTGGATCTAATCACTTGCATACATCATGCAGCTATTTGCAGAAGCAGATGTTTCTACCCACGCACCGGTGGAATTCTTTAGGATGAAATAGAGGCTTCTCTTTCAGAGAAAACCATTGTCACTGTTGAAATCTTCGGTCTTGTAGCTCCCCTCTGTCTGTTTTAAGCTCTAAAGTTGGTTCCAGAGTGTGCAAATGACTTCCAGATGGTGATAAAACATCTTTAGAAAGCCTTTGTGATTTTGGAACATGATCCAAGGGTTTCCTGTCTGAGTTGCTGGAAGCTAGATAATGTGTGTAGCTCGCCAGACAATTTTCAAACTTTAGGTCACAGTACTACTGTTAAGATTTCAGGCTTAGATTGTATTTATGGCTTGGTGGTGTGATATACATTAGTTACCAGGATCTCTTTCACACCTTTGGACTGGTGTGGAGGGTGAAGGTGAAGTAAGGATACAAGGAAGAAGACCTTGCAGTATTTTCCCATAGATCTGACAGTCTCTTTTACTGGCCAGGTGTTTCCTTGATCTCAAGTGTCTGGGTTGCATTCTCTGTAGTATCCAGTAGATGGTGGTCCTGTACTAAAAGTGCCCCTTCACCCATATTTTGATCGGAGGAAATACTGATTCTGCAGTCCTACAGGGTAGGTTCCCAAGAATTATGTGCCCCCTGAATCATTCTTGCATTTTTCTTAAATCAGTTCTAACACATAAAGCATCATCTTTAATTATTTTCCTTTAAATTAATCAAGGTGCTGCAAAGTATTGTTGCGTGCTGGTCGCTCATAATATTTTAATTTACATGTTCTTAATTACTTTCACAGCTGTTACTGATTCAGTATTATTTGCAGTACTCTTATGAAATAGCATGATGGAGGAGAACAGGGTAGGTAATTTAATGGCCCCTTCCAAGCTTCAAAATTTATGAATCTCCCTTCTCTGGTGTATTGAAAAGATGACTCGCTTTTCCTCCCTATGCTGGAAAGGGATTTGTTTGGAACAAAGACTTCCAAATGTATTTTCTCTGCATACATAAGCTCAGGGTCAACAATTTTGGTAATTGGTGTTGGCATTTTAATGTGCAAGGACAGACTACGTGGATTTCTGTGGCCTTACCTTAGTGAGACCATAAACTAGGTGCTCACAGAAATGGTTTCTAACCTGTGGTTTCTAACCTGTAGTTTCCATGTAAGTATCTACAAAGCCCTGAATTTTGGAAATAGTTGGCTTTCTAGCTACTGCTCAACAGCATGAAAATTGGGCTACATTCTTTCCATTCTTGCTAGTATGAAAAATGCAGACCTAATTGCTTAGCACTTGAATAAAGTGAGAGCAATTTTTGAAACTAGATGTATTGCCCCATAATGTCTGTTGGTCTGTATTTTGAGACATTTTAGTACCTTCTAACAGCATTATCCCAAGCAAATAATTTAGTATAAAACGAGCATTATAGGTTTGCTGGATTCTGACACCTGCTTTATAGACCCATACAGATCTTTCTTACCTAGTAGAAGATATTTATGAAGACACCTATGTGTATGCACTGTTACTAAGAGAAGTGTTTTTGACTTCACTGTTAGATTTTTTTTTTCAAAACTGTCAAAGTTGTTTTTGTAAAGTAGCTCTTTTAAAGTACTCTGAAAGGAGGTCCAGTCACTATTAATTCCTGTGTAAATTAAGTATAATCACTAGAAGAAGAGACCCTTTATTTAGTGAGTTTAAAGCTCATTATACAATTTCATAGGGGGAAAATTACCATGCCTGTATATTAGCTGCATTTCCTAATGAAATAACTTGGCAATTTTTTCAGCTTCCTTTCATAGGAGTAAGAATTATAGTGGCACTGTAAAGTAAAATCACGCTATTCCTACTGGCAGTTTTCTCAGCTGTGCAAGAAATTATAACTGTGGACTCGTTTTGATCCAGATTCATCTCCCCATGTAACAAAAGCACCTTTTGTGTCATGACTGTATTTTCAGCTCCTCTTTCACCTCTTTTTATTAGCACCTAGGTAAAGCTCCCTTCCTCCTGCCTCCTGACACAGATGCCCTGGGGACATGTAGCTTTCTTAAAAAATAAAGCGCCATTGCCCTCTTCATTTCCAAAGACAGGGTATTTCATGTCTGAGTTGTGTTTTGGGGGACCAAGTAGCAGCATTCACCACATTCATTTGCCACAAAATATCCTGCGAGGCTTGCAAAGTCAAGCACATTTTCAAGAGTTGTCTGTGCTTATCTAGTTTACCTTGGCATAGGGTTTCCAGGGGCATCAAATAGTTGGCATTTTAAGTGCACTGGTCTTTCAGGCAGATTGCCTTTCTGTTCTTGGAAATACTTTCTTGATATAGAAGATCCTTCTTGGTGATTGTTGTATCCATGAGATGGGAAAAGTGGCTCAGGCCTCTACCACTGGTAGAGCAAATTGGAAGAAGCACTCCAAGCTCGTGGTTTGGGTGTTACTGTTAAAATACAAAGACAGAATTAACACAAATTTGACACCTTTTGTGTGCGTCAAATTTAAGCTGGAGATAAGGTGCTGGAACTACTCTAGATAATTGATAATCTAATTAGATATGTCAAGATAAAGATCATAGTGCCTTATTTCTACCTTTAGTTTAACTTAATATATATGCATTAATTATCTTGGCTTGCTATAAAGCAGTCTCTGTTAGCAAAGATTTAACCAATCATTTCTTTGAAATGGTTGGGTATTCCAGAAATGACTCTCTAAGCAATGTATAAAGGCAGCTTATTTCTCAGGAAAGTCTGTGCTGCTATGTTTTTCATCTTAACGTGAATTACTATACTACGTTATTATATTGTTCGGGACAACTGTTTATGTAAGGGGTGGTGGTAAATCTCCAATTTCTGTTTGTCTATGTAAAGGTAATGATTTTTTACTTAAGATTTATGGAAACCGTTGTTTATACAGATGAAACCTCCCCTAACTTTCAATGTGAGTTAGATACTTTTTTTGTTGTCATTCTAAAATCTTGCTATTTGTTTGCAAATCTAATTCCAGAATGTAATTGGTGAAAGGAGATAAACAGGAAATTGGGATTTTTAATTATTTAAAACAAGTCATGTCGTAAAATTTCATTCTTATAGTTATTAATTATTTGCACTCCTGGACAGTGCTTTCTCTTTTCTCTCCTTTGGAAAATCTATATATAAATTTCATGGCATATGAATTGCAATTTTTATTTATTCTGTTCCTACTTCGGTCAGTTTTCATCTACATAAAAAAAAGGCTTGAAAATGGTTTGGCTTTGGAAAGTAACATTAAGCAAGATGGCCCATAAAGGAGTGTGCAGAAGTGTCAGCTAAGTGTGTGGGTGTTTTTTTCCTTTCTTTATGCAATAATTTGGTAAGATGCAATGTTCCTTGAAGTCTTTCACAGCATATTAAAATTAATGAAAGATTAAACGGGCTTGTGTTACATTTGTTCAGAATGAAACTTTCCATCACTATGAATAATACTCCTTAGGAAGTTAGGAGCTGCTACTAAAATTCTACTATCAATCAGAGTTTGTGGGTTGGTATAACACAAAAAGGTGGTACCAGTGATTTTGGACTTGGTTGTGCTCCAACATAGAAAAGCAAGGCCAGGTCTAGAATACCAATTTCTTTTATTTCTGTGTATTGTATGTATATTTCTCTGTATCAAATCACATTTAAAACAGGAGGCTCTTCATGCTTTTGAAACAGGTTGTTAGGGTAAAAAGTCATATTTCTCTTTTGGATTGTTTCCGAATTTAGTTTCTTGAAGTTAGCCTACCTAGGTCTGAATTTTCAGCACTGTCTGTATCTACAGCTACCACTGATTTTCAGTGCTTGCTGGTGGATGCTTCGTCCTTCTCAAAATTGATACATTTCTGCTCAGCATTTTTAGCATAATAAAATGGACCCCTGAAATAGATACAATTTGAGATTTCTTGCTATTTGCAAATGTGGTAAAAGTGAAATAATTTGTATTTCTAAAGACAGTCATGTCTTAAAAAAATAAATTGAGGTCAAAATGTTTATTTCGATAAAGTTGAAGTTTTTTGTTTTCAGCCTTGAAGTATTTTATTTTTTTCCAAAATTAAAGTGGAAATAAACTTGGTTGTTGTATAGCACTAACAGTTAACACTGATGAATGAAAAATGCCAGCTCAAACTAGGCATTTAGATTTCAGACTTGCATTAAAGAAGGCATAAAACACTCCTATGTTAGCCAAGCTATAGGATGGAAGGAAGGAAAAAGCAATATATTCAGGTTCTTCAAAAAATATGCTTTGAGGTGCAGGGTGTGTTGCTCCATCACTTCTCTGATAATTAGGAAGAGGGAATTAATAGTTGTCGCAATGTATTTTAAATATGAGAGTCTCTTACTGCATTCTTCCCGGGTGTAATTAATCAGTCGCAGCTGTGTGTGTTCCTAGCGTAATGGTGTACGGTAGTAGCTTTTCATTAAAAACTAGTTCAATAATAACAGGTCAATCAAACTGTCATTGTCTCGGGAAAGACTGAGAAGCTAAAGGCTTCATGTCGTATTCGCTAAGCGGAGCTGGAGAGGAATGGAGATGTCCGGACGGATTCGGGCACCCGTGAGCAGCGCGGGCAGGCTCCTTGCCCTTCTCTGCTGTGGGCAGCGTGCTTCAGAAACGGCCGGGGGGGTGCCATCAGCTGAGCTTGGTCTTTGCTGGTGTTTATTTGTTCTTATTGTGTAATTAGATTAGAAAGGGAGAAACTCTGCTGCGAACCGTGGATGTCAAGAGGCCCAGATATTGCTAATTTTGTAAGTGAGACCCAACAAAATGTTGGCAACTGCTTCACAAGCCCGTCGTTTCATTCTCGCAGGTTATAAGCGCCCTTGTGTTTGCAGGGTCTTTGGGTTTGAGAGCGAATGGAGGAGGACAATGTAACCTCTCAGGAAGTATGCAGTAAATGAAAGATGTTTTCCCATGCAGCTGGAGAAATTTGAAGTCTTGTCCTGAAGCATCTTCTACTTGTGACTTATCTTCCTTTTGAAACACTTCTCACTTGCATTACAAGACAAAATATTAAACTCCTGTTGTTATGCTTGGAATATGTGAGGAACATGTATTTTGTAGTCTGACCCTACTATTCAACGTTTTACTTGAAAATGAATCTTTTGCAATTAGTTTCTCATTGAAGCCTACAAAATATGAACACAGAAAGCAGAATATTTTTGTTAGGAAGGGGACCTGTCAGTAGCTGATCGAAGATTTATTTTTTAATCTTAAACATGATTTAATGCTCTGTGAAAAGAATTAAGAATCCCATTTTACACTGAAATGTGCTGTTAATGTGCATATAAAAACCTCAGCAATTTTATTGATAGTTATAAATTCACAGCTGCTCTTGGCAGATTTTTTAAAGGGTTGATTTCCTCTCCCCATCATTTTTTTGCAGAACATTGTCATAGTTTGCTAATAACTAAGGCAGAACCTTATTTAGCAGAAATGCATAGGGCTTCAATTTCACTGTATCCATCAGGAAAAAAAGAAAATCAATGTGAAGCCCAGGCTCAGTCTGCTGATGCCAGAGATGGCTATCTGTAGCATGCAGAAAGACAACCAGGCCCAGATTATATTTTTCCTATACTTAGCATGTTAAAAGTGACAAAATGAGGTTACTGCTAGTGCGAGTTATTATGAGGATTATTTTACATTCAGCTTTGGGGTTTAGCCTGGAAAGTGTCAGAGTGTGTATCAAGTATGTTCAGTCCTAATGTTAATTTTTTGTTCTAACTGATGGCAGGATGACTGTTAAGAAATAACATGTTCATTTTCAGTTTTGTGTTGTGCTCATCAATTGTGTATGCGTTTAGATCATTTCCAAGTACACTGGGAAATGTGTGTGTTAGGTGTGTGTGTTTATATATGTATGACTATATGTATATACACCTGAACTATTAATGGTCTATTAATGTATGTGAAGCTGGGTCTGAATGACTTTTTAAACTAGAATCAATAAAAAGTCTAAATATCTAATCTCCAGGAATATGCAGATATGAAGATTATTCTAAAACAAGGAATTCAGGGGAAAAATGCAGTTAAGTAAAATATTTCAAGTGCGGGCACTGTGAAGTAGGATTTCACCAACAATCTTCATTCAGGTCCCGCTTCAGAAAGTGATTATTTTGGGGTACTCATTAGAGTTAAATGGACTGGGAGATGTGCTTCTCCAAGCGTGTTTTCTGTGGGTGGACCTGGCACCCACGGAGAGCAGCTGGCGGAGCTGGGGCCTGGCAGGTGCAGGGTCTGTCATAGCCTGCAACCAAAAGCGCACTGGTGGCCTGAAGTTGTTCATAAGCAATGCTTATGTTGAAAGGTGTTGGTGCGTTGCCGTTACTGCTTGACCTGCGGCCAGCTTCCAGTAAACTGGCTGTCCCAAAAGTGGATCTTACAAGGGTGTTGTTCAGGCTGGTTAAAAAACAAGAAATAGACTTATAAAAAACTGAAAGCTGTTTTTTCATTAGATTCAAAAGAGACTTTTTTTTTTTTTCTGTATTTTTTCTCATGATGTTTCTTACAGAAACTCCTTTTCTCAGGTGTGTGTTGGCCAAAAATATCCTTAGTAAATGATTCTGTTTGGTGGCAAGTGGCACTCTTCAATGAAACATTTGGAAGAAAATATGAAACTGTAATGAAAATTGAATGGTTTGATTATAGCAATTTTGCTTTAGAAAAAAAAGCTTAATGATTTTTTTTTCCCTAGCTCTGCTAATGCTGCTATTCTGGCCTGAGGAAAATGGCATTGACTGATGTTTCCATGGAAATATGCAGATAGTCTTTATTAATCAACATGGAAAGAAATTTAAGGTTCTCAGTAAATTATTTCTACTGAGCATTATATTTAACAGGATAAATAACCCCATAGACTTCTATAATGTTATTTCAAATGGTTATATTTGATATTCTGTTTGTGGGATCAGGGCCTGTAAGTCTTATAAACAATTTTTTTTGAAATTTTTGTTTATAATTGTATACCACTCAATTCTGAAATTGTCACTTACAGCTGCCGGTAGACTCTGTAAAGTAACTTAATTCAATAATTAATTTTAGGGGAATTTTGAAGTATGCCCAAACTCATCTTGTGGTTAAAGAAAGGACCTGGGTTTGGAGTGGTGTTAATTCAGTGTACCTGCACAGTAAATTTGCCCAGTAAGTTCTTAATAAAAACAGATGAACTGAATTTTCAAATATGTGTAAGTGTGTATAGCTGGCCTTGGGAGCCCAGCTCGAAACTCGAGCTCCGGTTCCGGTCTCTGCGCCGTCATTCCTGCTAGTTGGCCTCAATTAGTTCATCTGATTTCTTTGAAGTCTCAGGTTCCCTGTAAAAGGTGTGTGTGTATGTTGGCTGCTTCCTGCCTAAAATTATCCCCTCAAGATGCTGTAGTGCTCCAGTTTTTAAGGTAAGTTTAAGATATTAATATACATCAGATAACTCCTGTTAATATGATTTTTTAAAAAATTATTCCCCATTCTAACTTCTTCCATTCCACTCATGATTCTTTGTGAAAATCAACACGCAATTTATTTTTCTAAGATTTTAAAACTTCTGGCATTTTTTTTTATTTTGTTTTTAATTTTTTTGTTTTGTTTTGGAGAAAAGTAATGCACTGATTGAGTGACACGCTGTGTAAGACAGAAATTGCTAAAATTCTAAGTGAAAATTACTTAATCGGAACGCAGTGATTTAAATTTGAATAGCAATCATTTTCTTTATTTTAAGTAATTCAGTCTTGAGAGATGCTTCCTTTTGGTGAACTAATTAGATCTAATCTCCCTTCTATCTTCTTTGACTTTAATCAGGCTTCTCTTGACCAGATAGTACTCCAGTTCTTTAACTTCAAAATTATAAATGTGTTTATGTGTTGTTGGGCATGTATGGTGATGTTTGGTCTTGCCTGTTTGCGCTCGCCCCAGCGTTCTCCCATAACCCTCCAAATGGATTTTGATTCTCCTGATGATCGTAAGATAGTGATGGAAACTCTGCCACAACTGCTTGTACAGGAGTTTTTGAGCAGTGCAAGTTTTGAGCAAAATGTACCATGTTCATTAAGAGCTGCTGTGTGGGATTTAGCCTTGAAGAAAGACTATTTTAGACATCTAGATAGGGACGTTTGCACGCTGTTTGGGAGCTGACAGGCTGGAATATTATAAATCCCCTCCCAGTTTAAGTTCTCTACCTGTTTTGTAGAGATTGCTTCATCTTTATGGGATGAGCTAGGAGTGCATCTATAGCAAACAGGAAATGAATCAAGCCTCTGTCTAATCTGTGCATCAAAGCAAGCTCCTTCTGCACTCTGAGCAAGTCTGCCGTATCTAGTTTGAAGAGCAAAAACCCACATGTTCTGGGAAACTAATGTCTTAATCTATGCCTCACTCCTTACTATTCAAGCACCTTAATTCCCTGAATACCAGCAGATCAAGCTTAGACTGAATGAGAAAAACAGCTTCTAAGATGAAGAGAAATGGAAAAGTCTTTGGCAACGTGATCTGAGAAACAATCGAATGTGATCATAGCACAGCATGCAATTCATCTTTGAATACAGCAGAAACACTCCTAAGTGCAGATTTTGCTCCTTGAATCATCAAGGAGAGAATATTCCCGGATCCATCCAGACTGGGTCATGTGCAGTAATTGTAGCTGCACAGTGCCACACGTATTGAAATCTTATTTGTGTAAAATATATCTAAAACAAATATTTAACCTTGCCCCCCCCCCCTTTCTTTCCCCCTCCTCATCGAAGCTAGATGGTAATACTGCCGTCTCCTCTTGTGTGTGTGGAGATGGTGAGAAAGACCTTGCTCTGCAGCGTGGCTGCTGCCGCTTCCCGGGTGCTGCTGCTCTCCTGGGGACGTTGTGGGTGCTGCGCGCTGCCGCAGCTCTTGCTCTGAGCAGTCCCTCCTTACCGGCACTAGCCTGCTCGCATTAGGTGGCCTCCTCGCTTGCTCTGAACTAGCATCATTTTGCCCCTAAATATTGAACTTTCTTGTCCTGAGGGGTCTCTGTTGCTACAAGCACCAAGTATCCAGTAGTTTCCCAACAGGGATCTAAACAAAAGTATTTGAGCCCTAGGAAATGCCGGGCACCTTCCTGAACATTTTAGAGAAGCATGATTCATGCCAAGCACCTGATGCCCCTGAAGGATGGCCTCACCTTTTTACATACTCAATTAATTATATAGAGCCATTTTTATTAACACTGTAAACGAACCATTAAAATAAAAAGCCAACAAACACCACCATTGCTGTGAAGATCAATGTTTTCAAAGAAAAGTCTTACAAGGGGTAAACAGCATAAGACCTTTTTTTGCCCCGGTTTTGTTTTCCCTTCATTCCCTTTGTTGTCTGCCTTTAATGTTGGCAAAGCTTTTAAACCCAGTGAATCAACAGTTCAATTTTTTTAAGTGCCTTTTCAGAAACTCTTAATTGTTACCACAGGGAGTGGAATTAGACTGAACCTTTAAAATGAGTTTCAGAACATAGACAGCTCCTATTGCAAAATATTTTACAATGAAATTTCTTGGAACTTCTCCTTTTCTGTTCTTTTCCGTCTCCAGAAAAGAGAAGATGACTTCTGAGCAGTATTTCAAGTATTAGGTAGTCCTATATATAAGCATTTGCTTAAGTAGCTTTTCATGCATAATATCAACGAGATAGTAGCAGTGTAATTGAAATTATTCATTATGCTAAAATACTGCAAAAAACACAGAAGACTTTATGTAATAATTTGCATGGGAATTCTGATGTTTATTTTGACCTTGATGCAGGCTCGGTTTTGTTCCCACTCACGTTTGCTTGGGTTAGATCAAGTGCTAGGAGTTTAAAACGACAAAGCAGCTCTGCGAGTGGATGAAGCATAAACAGTTGCAGACTGCATCAGGCACAGAGCTGATGGGCTGCACAGAGCCTTGCCTTGCTTGGCGAGCTGCTGCCTTCCTTCCGTTCAGTAAGGATCAGAAGATGGCACTTGCTCCAAAGTCGATCGCTGCTTTGTTGATGGCCACACACCGTCTTTCTTAACTTGCACCAAGCATCTTCCTCCCAAAGGTGCCTGCCTGTTGGAAAAAACGCAGACCAGCCTCAGCCTTGTGGCTTATTCTGCGCTTTCCTTCATTTCTTGAACAGATGTCATGGTGAGAATTAGGATGTTATTTTAGGAGGTGCTGCTGCCTGAAAATAGCATTTCACCCAGTTGCACTTAATGTTCTGTTTGAGACACCATGGACTGGAAGTTGAAGTATTTGTGCAGTGATAAAACGATCTTTTAATTAAACAAGTAGAAAAAGACTAGCATTTCAGCAAAGGGCTGGTAAATGATTTCCAGAGGAGTTAGATACCCACCATCATGCTCAAAAACAGCTTCTACTTAAAGATGTACTGAAATGTTGGGTTCTGTGCATGCATTCCATAATCTAGTAGAAATAATAGGGGAAAAAAAAAAAAAAACAGTGTTTACAGTATCTTACTGGTAAAAGAGCATTTTAAGAAAGAATGGAGGGGGTACCTTTGGATAGTTTTATGTCAAAGAATCATGAAAATGCTGTTTTGAAAGAGCTCTGGAAGTCACCCAGTGCAAGCTTCTTAGAAGCAGGCAGTCACAACGCTACGTCAGATCAGCCATTGCTTTGGCTGGGTGAACCTTTCGAAGATTAGAAATTCCACCACCTCTTCGGCAGCATATTCCCTGCTCTACTTCCTCATAGTGAAAGAATTTTCCAACTGTCCAGCTTGGGCCTCTGAAGCTATGACTTGTGCTTGTTGTCCTTGTCATGTTGTCTGGAGCTCCGCAAGCAAATTTGGTGGTGATGTCTTAATAACCACCTTTCAATAGTTGTAGACCGTTATTAAATCCCCCTGAGGCCTCCTCTTCACCAGAATAAGTGTGCCTGGCTCCCTCACCCTCTCTGCACAGGGTACATGCTGTAGGCCCCTGAACACCTTGGGGGCCCTTTGCGGCAGTCTCTCCAGTGTCGCTGCCTCCTTCTTGAACTGAGGGACACAAACCTGCCTTTCATTTTTCCTGAACAGGGATGTGACAGCTTTCCTTGGTCTGCTGGCCACGGTCCTTCTAATGGGGCTCTGCATACAATTTGTTTTATTCACAGTCAGGGCTTGCTCTTGCAGCCTGGTGTCCACCATAACATCATGGTCTCTTTTTAAGAGCTGCTGCTTAGCCAAACATTTCCTAGCCTTTGTCGGAGTAAGGGATTTATCCACTCCAGGTGCAGAAATCTTCATTTTTCCTTCTTGAAAGTGTTGAGGTTTCTGTTGGAGAAGTCCTCAAATTTGTTGAAGTCCTTCTAGATTGAAACTCTGGGTTTGACCATGTGAGCACCTCTCCCTTGCTCCATGTCCTCTGAAAGTCTGCTGAGTCCCCTCACTTCCTATCCAAATGAATGTTAGCCTATAAAATCCTGCTAGTAAAGTTCATCCTGTTTTTATTTCGATAGCCTCCTTACTGCTCAGAAAGGCTTTTTGGAGAAAAACTTCCATTAAACATAAGATTATATTCCTACTTTCCTAAGGGAAAGAAAGACTCAGATCAGTAATTAATAAAGCAAAGGCTGGCATTTTTTTTCTTATTCGATGATGATGTATAGAGGTTAACATAAAACATATAGGATGTTCATAGGTTAACATATGAAACCCTGTAATCCCTTTCTGTTTTTTTTTTCAAGTATAGCTGAAAGTTTTCTGTTGTCGTAATTTCACTGACTAATAGAAACCCTCTACTGTCTCTAGATCCAGATATAATTTCTTACGGCTGTTTTGTACGAGAAGTGTTTGGTATGTGACAAAGCAGTGTGATATCAATTGAGGAAGTTATTTCTAGTTTGATTCTGTAGTCTCTTTTAGGTGAAGAAATTTTCGTACCACATCTGGTCTTCTAAAATATCTATCAAATGTGTTGTCCACACGTATGTAGATGTGTTCAGAACAGATGTGTTCCACATATGTGCAGGAGTTTCTATTGCCCCAGGTGCTATCTGACAATGTTAGCCTAAGTAATAGACACTAGTCAAATTTTGTACTAAATTTGTATTAAATTTTGTATTAAAAATGTGGTAAGAATATGCACCTCTTCTAAGTTTTATGTACCTTTTCAGTGTTGTCCAATGATTCATTTTTCTATATTGCATTTGTTCAAAGTTACTCTTTTACTATATACATTTTACTGAACAGTTCATGGAAGTATAAAAAACGTTAACAAGCTTTTTTTTTTTTTCTGTGTATGTTTTACCTGAAATTTCTATGCATACTTGCATGTTTAAAAGGGGGAAAAAAAAAAAAAAAAAAAAAAAAAGTGCAGAAATGAATACATATTCAAATAGCATCTTACCAGAGAATGCACTGATGGATGCTGGCTAAAAAACCTCAGTGTCTCTTTCTGAAAAGTCTTGAAATTAGAGATGTTTCCATCATGTAATGTGAGGGGTACAAGCTTCTAATTTGTTGGCTGACCCAACTAGTGAGTCTATACGCAGTGTAAATTTGTAAGATTCAGATCTAAAAAAATTCCAACATAAGAATTATAATTTCTACTTATGTACACATATCTAGAACATAACACAGTTTTTGAAAGTCTTGCCTATATATCTTAATTATTTTTGTAACAAGAATGTGTATATACATAATGTTCTCTATCTGAATTGTTTTTATAACAAGAATGTATATAAGGGCCCCACTAAAGCTTGGCTAATTTGGCATAGTTCCAGTTTGCAGCACAGTGTCTCACTTGGTAATACAATATGAAATCCAATAAGCCACAGGATTTTGTGCTTGGGCAAAAGAATGAATCTTTGATACATTTTTTGTGAGCCATTGTTTATCTTACACACTAGCCCCAAGCCAGACATGCATTTATTAAACTCTTTATATTTGCAAGTTTTAATTTAAGTTAGGGAAGAAAATCCTGGCAAAACATAAAAAGCTGCTTTAACCTAATGTATTTATTATGGTGTGTTTTCTGTTGTTTAACTCTCATTATTTCAACCCATTAACTAAATGACCAAGTGGTTCGAGCTCTCAGTTTATGAGCTAGGTGATGGATGCTGTATTATTATGGCCATTATTTTGAAATACAGTGTTATTTCTTTATAAGTAAGAAACTGGTGCTTGTGATAGAAAAATGGTTGTTGTACATTATGAGCATGGTAGTGGAGTTGGAGGATAGAGAAGATCTCCAGAAATTTAGAGGAGGCCTTTGAAGGCCTTTCAGAGGAGGTCATGGTGAGTCCCACCATGCTCATTGTTCCTGGTGGTCTCCAGGTCCGTGCAGACCACTAGGGGGACTTCTGGTCCTGTGTGGAAGATTGGCATTTGCCTCAGGCTAGCACCCAAGACAAGTGAATTTGGCCAAACATAACTTTCCCTACAGGGATAGATTTTTGTGGTGTAGCTCTACCCTTTAATTCAGTTAAAGATTGCTGTTTCCTCGTAGCCCCAACATTAAAACTAACAAAGCTGGTTTGCTTACCTCTAAATTTGTCTAGCTTTCCTTGTGTGTTCAACATGCAAATTACCACAAGTACACGACTAAATGAGGAATTAATTTATAAAAGACCCTATAAGAAATATATGATAGTGTGTAAGCAGTTGCTTGCTATCAGGTTGCTGTATATCAAACTACAGTAATGATGACTGTGTATAAGACTCAGGAGAATGTTAAAGAAAGGAAACTACCTTCCCACTTACCTCCCAGAGCTACAGAATCATAACTGACCCAACTGGGCCACATCAGAAACTGGGTGATCAGGTATATCTACAAAATATAGGTACTCAATATGGTTGCTGTCCAGTATTTTTATGCATTTTGTTTGTGTGTTTTTTTGTTAAAATCCTAATGTGAGAATTTTATTACGGTAGAAGACTGCAAGTTCAACCAGATGGCAGTGATAGAGAATAGACGGCAGACTAGAGAAAGTCTGTTTTCATCATACGCAGCAAAGCTGTAAAAATCTAAGCCAGCCAAAGAACATATTGTTGTTTTTCCTGGCTATGATAATCAACAAAAATCATTTGGTTAGTTGAGATTGTAATTTTTTTCCACAAAATAAAACCTCCCACCCTTGCTGTAGAGAGGGAATTAGAAAGGGCTGTTAGTCCAGAAAAATTCTCACAATTATTCCTTTGCCAATGGTTTCTTAAAGCTATGCAAAATCATTGAGAAAATAATGGCAAATAAGCACGGATGCTGATGAATTCCTGACAGTAAAACTTCACAGTAAGCCAATGGGAGGAAGCAGGAGGAGCCGTTATCGCAGGAAGGGTTTGCTCTGCTAGCCTTGCACAGGCAGATAGATGCCAGTGCTCAGTGCTCCTTCACCTGAATGCCTGTGCAGCCAAGGAGGGCCCCTTTGCTTGCCCAGGCAGCTCAGGTGTATCCCTGTCCCCGAGGACAATGTGTTTGCTGGTGTCACGTCTGCTTGCCAGGACTCCGCGATGTCCTCTTGTCATTTATTGTGTTCTCCCAGCCATATTCGATCAGGCAAAGCAAAAGCAGGGCTCCTTCCACTCCACCTAGTATCAGCAAACAGCTGGAGAATTGGTATTCTGGCTGCTTGCTGGCTGGTAAATGATTGGTGCAATTGGTTAGTAAGAATGTGTAGTCCTACAGTGAGAGTCATCTTGATGAAATGGGGGGAAAGAAGATTCAGATTTCTTACACTAATATAATGGTAGTACTTTTACAGAGTATTTTATTCGTACTTTAGTGTGCTGAAAGGAAGATTTTTGCATGTTTACTAGATAGATTTATATCCTTAAACTGAATGCATTTAAAGTTGCATGAAGTTCATATAATATTTGAGTTTGGTAGCTTCTATTTTTTATTCATTTATAATTAAACACAGACAAACTATTCTGCAAAAAGTTCACTGTTTCTCCACCAGAGAAAAAATGTAAAAGCTATTGCACGCAAGCACCTATTGCATATTCTTCTCTCGGGTTCCAAATACCAATTTCTGAAGTCAAAATCTCAGAAGAACCGTTGGAATGTTTGTCTATTGGTGAAACCAGGCGATGGTAGTAGCCCTAAAACTGTTTGAAGGTGATAAAAACAAGTCTTCCTGAAATCCAGAAGTAAATCCCACCGCCTTTCTTTTCCTCCATCAGATTAACTGACTTCTTTAATGTTTTTCTCTTCCGCTCTTTTGGATACGGACTCCAGCTTTTGAGTTTTTCAAACCTTGAGAAACCCAAGAAGACAAAGTAAGGTAGAGCAGGTTTCTAAATGCCTTGGATGCCCTTTACAGTTTCATTATTTCTGCTGGTACGGGAGTGATTATAAGGACTATTAAAAGGCACTTCAAAATGTATTAAAGTCTTCTGACTTCATGACCATCCTCACACCCAATCACAAAGCTGTAAAAAGTTCTACTAAGTACAAAAGGCTGTTCATTTCTAATGTTACTGCTAGTCATTAGCTTTACTGTACTTCCGTGTCCTGTGAGACATGTTTTACTAACCTCAAAATTACGTGTATATAAAATGTGGCTGCCCTGGATAGTTTACAGGGGTTTCATTAGTAGATGTTTTTGCATGCTGAATTATTTTTTTTTTATCCATGTTTCCCTCAGAATTGTGAGGTAGAGCCTCCGATCAGAAAAGCACAAAATATCTCTCCATCATTAGCAAGCATTGTACAGCAGTTGCAATAGCCACAACTTCCCCTTTTTCTAGAAACAACCAATAAAGGCCATCTCCCCAGTAATAACTGTTCATATAACTTTCCATGCAACTGGAAAAGATCCTCCCATTTGGCTCTGAGGCAGCCTTTCTATTTATCTTGGTAATGCTTCCATCATGGAAGCAGAAATATATATATTTTTAGTTACATACTATACCAGGATCGGTTATATGTATTTTACCATCATTACTACGGAGTGAATCCAGTCTCTTTCCTGTGCATGTTGAAGTCTTATTTATAATGGATTTGTTCTAATTCCTCTTCCAAAGAGTGTTTACAACTTGAACTTCCTCATGTCCTTGTGTGGGACTAATGCAGGCAGTACTACTAGGTGCTACTAGTGTTCCCTGGCAAAAACTTCCCTTTTCTTTCCTTACCTTCTTTGAGGTGCTCTGAGCAGGTTCAGTGACATAGAGATACATAGAGATAATGATATATCAGTTTATCAGAGACTTGTAATGTTTTTGCTGGGCATTAGATTTTGCTCAGTAATGGGAGTAATTCAAGGGAAAACTACATGAGTCTTTGCAAAATAAAAATTTTGCAGCAGAACAAGAAGATACATGGTATTTTTCTTAGAGGCACATCGGTGAATTGCTGGTGTTCTCAGTGATGGAACAGCAGTTTGTCATCTGTGTTAGATTTACCCAAAAGGTGTATTTGACCTCTGGATGCTTTGTGAATGATTACGTTATCCTAGGCTCAAATTGTGGATCTTTTTTTTTCTCTGTTCTACATATGTGTTAGTGGAAAACGTGAGGGGGCAAGTGGTGCCATGAATTATACTTACAATTAATACAGCACTTTCTTATAGTAATTTCATCTTTCTCAGTGTAGGAAGTTTATATCCTGTGGTTTCAAACTTGTTCACAACTATCCCAGGATTTTTAAGCTATTATTTGCTTGTATTTCCGGGAAGCTATAGTAAGTAGGAAATTAAATTTCTCCTTTTAATTTGTTGGTGTTATTTTATTTTCTTCCATCTATTTGGGTCTTGCCAGAACCATTGCCAAATACCAGTAACATGATTTAGTGGAGGAAATCAGCTCAGCTGGACTGTGAAAGCTTCATGAAAAGGGCTGTTCTCTGCATGTGGTGAATATTTAATCATTACCTTTATTTTCTGCTCTTATTTTTAACGCAGTGCATCCTATTGATTTTAATTATAAAAAAACAACAACAAAAAATGCTTTTTTCTTCTTTCATTTTAATATTCCTATGATGGTCTCATTTGAATTAGTCTCTGAAATACTATCTTTTGCTGTTTTCAAGTTGGTTTTAGAGTCTTCCAGAGTCTCAAAATGTATTTTAAGGTTAGTTTTTCTAGATCTAGAAAAATACTATCTGAAATCTTAAGGCTGTTGAATTCAAGCGATTTTTTGTTACTGCCTTTAATAATTTCAGAATTTACACATTTATTTGTGTGTAGGTGATTTTAACAGTTTAAGTTCATAATAGTGTTGGTCGTTTGCAGAAAATTTCATAACAGAGTTTTCTGTTAGAACTAAACTGAATAAGTCGGTAGTACCTACTGGTGACTATTCAAAGCTGACTTTTTAAAGCCATAAGTTTTGGATTTAATTATGGATTACTTGCAAATAAAATGAATTAGTAACTTAAGTAACTTAGGAATTCCTATTTCCAGTCCCCATAATGTAGTTTAAAAATGTATTTTTAATATTTGTCATCTGATATTTTGAGAGCTATCTTTTCTTTCTTTTGTTTCACTGAAAATATTTCAAGGAGTCTTTTTAGTTCAAATTACTGATTGTACTTATATTTTACTGGGAACTGCTTAAGTTATTGCATAAACATTTTTAAGATCTAGAAAATTAAATTAGATCACTATAAAAGGTGGTAAGAGGTCTTATTTAACTTTTTTTTTGGTAGTCTGTTAGATCTTAACAGCATTAATGTTTACAGAGGCCTTTTGTTCATCCATGACCTAACAAACTGTATAAATAACAAATCAATACATGCAGTCAAAAATGGTGATTAAAATATCAGTTCCTTGAAACATTTACTGTTTAATTGCTATTACTGAGATTGCGCTGGGTTATGTTTCATGTTGGATCAGTGAAGACCAAGGAAGCAATGGAGTTTCCGGATTGCTACTGGAGAGCTCTTGCAGGAGTTAAGCTTCTCTCAGCCAGCAATAGCTGCATCTGTGCGCTGACCTGCTTACATCAGAGCAGTAGGAAAAGGATTTTTGAAATGAATTTAAAAAAAAGGAAGTTGTGTGGGGAGCAGAATGGGTTTTAAGGGTACTGAAGTTAAATTGCACATAAGTTATCATGGAAACACATAGCTAGCCCTGGAGTATTTAGAAATTTAAATTTAAAATATCAACATAAGAACCAAGGCTTACTGGGAAGCAACACGATTGATAATTGATTTGTTTTTATTGTGAGCTTTAAGCTCATATCCCTGGGTTACTGGTATTTTTGGCAAATTTCCCGTATCATGGAACTGAATCAATAATCACTAATGTGCCCCATATAATTAATACAAATTCAGATGCTGGAGTTTTTGCCTTCCCCTTCCCCTTCCCCTTCCCCTTCCCCTTCCTTTTTTTTTTTTCTTTCATCTCTATGCATTGGTTTATTTATAAATTTGACAGTTAACAAAATTAGAATTGATCCTGATGTGAAAACACGCTGGTATTAGCAGCCACTGATGATACTGAAGAACAGAAATAGTCAATATTTCTTTTAACTTTTAACTGCACCTAGAGAATGGAACATCCTCTTCCTGGGAAGTTAAACTTTGATACTCTTTTTTTCATACTGAAATTGAAATGTTATGGAAAAGACATTCTAAAATTTTTAAGTGCGAGAATATTGATGCACATTTTGTGTTCAGAAGGGATGGTACTGTGCTAAACCTGGTAATGAAAGCACTTCCACTGAACATTTTTCTGATGAGATCCTCTGCTCCCATAATACAAGCAGTGTTGCATGTTTTGTTTTGTGTGGAGAAATACTATACCTACCAAAGCATGATGTGCTGATACTGCTCTGAAAAATGTCGAGTTTTTAAATACATTTCACAGCATCAATTGTAGTCACAGCACAGTTGGGCTCTCTGCACATTATCTGGTCAAAACCCCTCCCAAAGCAAGATCAATGAGATCAGTTTGCTCAGGGACTTACCCAGGAAAGATATGAATATCTTCAAGCATGGAGATTACATATTTGAACTCTTTCCTTTTTAGAAAGATCATTTGGCTTTGTTTATTTGAATGTACTAATATGCTGAGGCCAGTTATGATGAAGAAAGACAGTTTTCTTTTAGTAACATCATTATGGAATGATTTGATGGCTCCAAAGCATTTACACTAAAAAAAAAAAAAAAAAAGGAGAGGTTTTTTAAGGGTTTTTAAATGATTACTCAAAGAGTTGCAAAAACTACTAGATGTTAAAATGCTTCTCTGTTGGTCTCTGTAGGAGGAGACAGAAATACGATCTTGCAATTACATTTGAAATGCGTAGTAGTAGCAACATTTTCCTAAGTTCTGAGGCACCAGCCAAAGAAAAATACACTGATGGAAAAGCATCTGTCTTTCTGAAGAGTATGCATTGTGTTTGAAGGTTTGCATATGTGTGGAAGCCCTGTGAGCAGAAAAAAAGAAAAATTAACTACTTTAATTTTCTCTTCAAACATTTCGTATGCTTCTGCATGTAACTCAGCCAGCTGGCAATTTTAAACACCAAGTAAACACTTTTTTTTTTGTACAAAAAGACCCAACAACATGCCAAGCAAAATCATGCAATTGTAAACACCTGATTTTACAGAGTTAGATTTCATTTGCATAATGTTTTTAAAAAGAGATTTTCTTCAGCCTCAAAAATCTTTATGAACTTATTAAATGTATTTATTGTGGACACAAAGTAATTAGTTTTGCTAGTAATTTCATATATTTCACATTCTGTTACAGATTGGAATCAGATGGCTCAATTAGCCTTTAATGTAACATCATTGCAATTGCTGGAGTTATTCCACAATTTAAATCAGTATAGGCTGCATGATTAACGTATTTATCTTTCACCTTAGGAGATTTAATGAAGACCTGTTTTGAGGGTACCAAAGAAATGTCATACTCAACCATGTTCAACCCTGTTCTGCAAAAGTGAAATCATATACTTCATTTTTTAAGACTCTGAAGGAAATCAGACTATGCTTGAGTTCATGAAGTCCCAAAGAATTGCCAGCAGTACCTCTGCAGTCTAATTCGTTTGATTTTAGCTAGTCAAGAGAGAACATCTAACACTCCGAGTAATACCATTGGTGATTGTGCTTGCAGAGAGTAACACTGCCATCTGTTTTTCCACAGTCTGAATTTGGGTTGCTGTATAGTGGTGTCTTTGCCCTTTTTTTTTTTTTTAATTGACCTTACTCTGATGTTTTATATAACTCTGAGTTAATGCGTGGGACGCTACTGTCTCTCTGCCTGTTCCTCCAGTGTAGGTACGGAGTCGGGATGTCGGGATGTTGGGGTACCTTCATGTTGTAGACACTAATGAAGCAGAGCACAGGTTACTGTTTCGTACAAGTTACTATTTTTTGTGGGTTAAAGGGAGGATTTAAAAAGAGCAGAAATCGTAAGTGAAGTTACATTCATTTTCTGCATACATTTTTCATTACCTGAAAAAAACCCTGTCTTCGCAAACTAACTTTTTAATGAGAAAGCTTCTAGTGCTGCTTGTAGCAATGAGCAAGTGTCTAAGTACTTATAGCACTTCTTATTAGTTCATTAAAAGGGTAGCTGCCCTAATTACATTTGCATGCCTTTCCATAATTTGTACGGACCTCAATAATTAAATAGGTGATAATCCATCAGCAGACTTGCGAAAGGCCTTGAGCCCTAAATATGCGTTCCCTTTGGCACTATTTGCAGTTACGCAACAGCATGTTGCTTTTTTTACTCAAATTTGAACTGAAGCTTAGAAGCTGTTGCTCATGTTATCTTCACAAATGGTACATTGTGGAATGAGTAAAGATATCCACAGAAGTGGATTTTCTTCCTGAAAAGTATGTTTTGGGCTAATACAGACATTCTGTCCTGCAGTTCCCTGGTCTTGTCAGAGATGGAATTCATATCTACTTTAGGTCTTTGAAACTGCCACTGCTTTTATTTAACTGTAAGTCATTCTGAAATCTGGAGCAAATGTTATTTTTCCTTATTTGAAATCCTGTTCTCTTTGTGATATTTGGGTGGCCAAAAGATGCTGTGTAAAGCACATATTAGTCACCTGCAACCTCATTTCTAAAGGTGCAGAGGTGAAAGGGAATTAGTGCCCAACCTCTGAAGGTCAGGTCAGAGATTGAGCTTCACGGCTGGAAAAGCTAAGGGCTTGCAGTGCTCTTCTAAAGACAAGCACCTGCTTTCTGTTTTATTTATTCTTTCCTTCGAACAAATAGAAAAATGCACCATCCTAATGTATTTTAATTTAGTTTTTTCCCTAGTCTTCAGTTGTAGAGCAATTTACCCTCTTCTTCAGTATTCCTGTGAATTCATAAATACTTTATACTGATATTTTATTTGGAAAATGCTTCCAGAGGTGTCCATTTAAATATAGCAGTTTCAGTGCATCTCAGTTGGAATTAATTAGCCTTTTCCCTAATAATTAATGCCAAACTGGGCGAATGCTATACGGGCTTGCCAGTGCAGCAGGTCGCTTCCTGGTCATCTGGAAAGGCTTCAGATTTACCCTCATGAGATGCACAGTCCCCAGTGCTCAGGTTTTGACCGCTTGCCCAGGCGTGTGTGGACGATGTGCTCTTGGCACAAGGTGCTGAGCACAAGGTGCTGGACAAAGGGATTTCATCTGAGATTTCTACTTTTGGAATTGTCCCTGTGTGGTTTGGCAATTGTTTGGAGCAGTGTCTTTAAATTATTTGTGTTTGTTTGCATGCCGTGAATAAAAATAAGCTAGGAGAAAAAGAGAATGAGTATCCTGTTTTCCAACAGAGAAGTGTAACCTGTGACAGATTCCCCCGAATCATTCACAAACAGGCAACCATATGTTTTAAGTAACACACACAATGATGAAACAGCTGAGAAAGCTTAGGTAGGACACATACGTTGAAGAAAGGCATTTAATAAGCTCTGAGAGTGTAAAACCACGCATTTTGTAATTCCTAAAACTTGATTTTAAATCAGCTTCCATGAAAAAGTTGGTTTATTATGATGGAAGAGATGCATCTGCTGCTTATTACACATCTGTGTCTTATTCTGTGAGCCTTTGTGTTGCACTGCGTTTCGTGTTAGATTGTTATGCAGTGCCACCACGAGCTTTAGAAAAAGGTCTTTAAAATAAAAAAGCACAAGCAGTATTGGCTATTAACTGTAATTAGTGAGGTCTTCTGCATCTCTGACAGACTTTAGTAATTCTTCTATTATTTTTAGGCTTACACTGTTTTTTTCTCTCATGTATTGAAATGACCATATCATTGATACACGGCTGTGGGTATCTGGTTAGGGGCTCCTGTTTTCCAGGATTGTCAGAGCTCACCTGCATCACTGGTAGGAAAGCAGAAAGAAATTCAGTCTTTATTTCCTGTGTGGTGTTGATAAGTGAATAACAGAGCCTGATAATGACCAGCTAACATAACATGACATTAAAACTGTTGTATTATTTGTAAAGGGTAGGTTTGGCTTTTTTTTTTTTTTTTTTTTTTTTGGATATAAATCAAGTGACTTGTAAGCAGATGATATACAAAATAAACTGCCTGCCTCAGTACTTTCTCTAGCTCTGATGTGAAAGTGACATGAGAGTTCTTCACTTCAGGCATTTTAGAAACTCGGTTATTTTCAGGAAATCAAAAATGCTGGAGCTAGAAATAAAGATTGTGTGCTTGTGTGATAGAATTATGAAAAGGATTGTTTTTCAAATGAATCTGGAATGGTATGTGGTATGATATATTTCTTAGAAGGTTGAGTCAGAGCTGAAAAAACAACTCAAAAAATAAATGTTTGCTTAGATTATACATATATATATATATATATATTAAATACCTTGTGACTCTTCACTCAGCTTCATAGGTAGAAGGAAATTCAGATAGAAGGAATTCAGATCAAGCCTTTAAGAAATATTGTTACCCAGGCTAACCTGGCCTTCATCACATGGATGTCTGCACTACATCAGGTCTTCATATAAAATGCCTAGAGCCATTCAGAGTCACACTTCTAGAAATGGCAATAGTATTGCACAGGTAGTAAAGGTGACATCTTCTGGCAGTTTCCTAATGGTTTCCATCTGTGATTTTCAAGGAAAAACTTTCTATTTCAGGTTTCTTAGTGCAGTAGGTGTTGACCAAGGTAGTCCTAGAGCTGTGTATGTTGAATACTATTTGTGTTATTAATGGTTTTCCAGGAATCAGCAAGGTAGTTGGCAGTAATTAGAAGGAGCAGCTAGAAAGTTGGCTTTTGTGCCTTAAACTGACTTCAGTAACACTGGCTTTTGAAATTTGCCCACATTCCGTTTTCTTTATATTGCTGTTTTCTCCTTGTTTGGGCAGGCTTGCTTTGTTTTTCCAGGGTAGGCAGAGCAGTGCTGCTGGCGCCTTCCCCCGGGAGGGCTGGCACGGGTTCCTCTTGCTCCGTGACACTTGTGTGGTCCTCATGGCCTGTCCCATCCAGCACTGCATTGTACCCAGTGCTCAAGTTCATATGGATTTTTTTTCTTCCTAAAATTAATCCAAGGCATTTGAACAATTTGGTGTCAAGGGCCTGGTTGATTCATATGAGAGACTTTCAAAACCAGAATGGTAGTAATGTGCCCAAATGATGTTTTCCTTTTATGAGAATAGGTCACGGAGAGAAGTCTGTGCCTTTGAAAATCCTTTGCCTTGAGATCAGTAATTTATTTTGGTTTTGATTGCTTAGTTATTGTCCATGAAATATTGGACAATAATAGTTCTTGACTTAATTATGAATAGGATGGGCTGAAAAGCACTGTTTTGATAGGTTTGTTTCTTTGTGGCATTTAATAGCTGTAATCTGATTTGTAAACTATACTTACAGTTTCTTCTTGGAGTTTCATGACATCATCACATCCATAGATTTACTGTTCTGATGCAAAAGGTGATCTGATTCTGTTAAAATGATTAGTTTGCCAAAACATTAGTGTGTTTTGTATTTTCTTCATCTGCTATATGCCTAAATACATTCCAGTACTTCATTTATGTAATGGACTTCATTTTGAATTATGTTCTTATGCTTGTGTTGTTCTTATGAAACTTTCTTCTGGTATATCACTGTTTGGAACAGCTGGTCCTTCATTAAGCACCTAATACTTCTGGAAATCCTTTTGTTTATTTGAAAGAATTAGATTTCTGTTTTTTGAAGCCATTTTAATGATATATTATTTGTAGTCAACTTTCTACACAGACAAAAATGTATGAAAGGGAACTTGGGTTTCGGTCAGTTACTGCCATAAATTCATCCCTAATGAAACATCATTGACTTAAATCTGTGCATGCTGTAGATCAATAGAGACCTTCATTTTAATTTGTGCCTACCTGTAACCAATCACTTCTTTATAAACTGGACATTGAATTATATGTGTTTCTTCTGTGACAAGCAGGGAATCCTGGGAATGAAAAAATCCTTGGATTTCATTGTAAGAATAGTCCTAAAGGGCGACTGCTTGACAGATGCATTCAAAATACTAAACATAAAAGATGTTAAAAAAAGGCCCTTTACCATGTACTCAAATATTTCAATAATGTCTATTTTGTACTCCTGCTGCAGTACAGAATGTAAGAAATTTTGTTTAGATTGCTAGCAGTACTGGTGTGATGCGCCTCAGAGTAGACGTACTCCTTCCTGGTCAAATCAAACTGTTAGCAGAAATGATGAGGATTAAGGATTTTGCTTTTTAATATAAAAATCAGCCTGTGATTCTGTTGGAAGATTTAGTTTGAGTGCTGGTGCTGTAATACTGCACTTAAACAAAAATTCATGACTTCAGAATGACTGAAGTAGATGCAATCCTTGCTTATGCTTCAACCGAAAATAACCTTAAATGAGATATTTTATTGAATGTTAATAACTTGGGGGACTTCTGATTTCTGCTTAGGCCTTTTAAGTAAGAGTTTCCCCGTGCAAAAAGATGCTAGCACTATAAAGAGGGTGGAATGAGTACCAAGGGATGTTTCTGAGTGTTTAAACCCATTTGAGATTCATTAATTTTCTGGATTTGGGTTAACATGGTTCCATGAATAGGCACGAGGCTTGGAGAGTGGGATTAGGAAGGTTTCCAGAGGCTCTGAACTCATGTCAAGAAAAACTGTCATGCCAAGTGGTTAAGTCAACTGAACAGGAAAAAGCCTTCAAAGTGCTTTATCAGTGGATAATGTTTGTAAATTTTATTCAATTAATTTACAGCTGCAGGGCTCATGAGGTTGAAATGAAAGTTTTGTAAAGTTTTGATAAGGAAGCAGCCAAAAGCAGACAAAAAACTTCGATTAGCTCTGAATGTTTTTCCGCAAGTTGGCAGAAGAACAAGTTCGCAAGGAAATGTTGCAGAGAAGATGTGTCTGGTCTCAGGAATTGCCGTAATCAGCTGGAGCAGCAGCAGGATGCCTGCTAGAACCACTTGCGAAGTACCTGCACGCGTGCTTTCCGTTTGCTTTCCCTTATCCTGGCAGGTGCCTCAAGGAAAAGTCGTGTTCCAAAGTCATGTGCCTCTGGAAGCTAGTCCTATTAAGCATATTTAACAAATAAACCTTCTTCGTAATGTTGTTATTGTTTCTGTGACAAGAAAAAATTGGATTTACTTTAGACAGTAAACAGTAATGAAAAAAGGGATATGCCAGAGGACAGCTGAAGTACTAGACTCGGAGTTTTACCCAAAGCATCAGTGTCTGTGTTTCAGGTTTGAAGGTGATTGAACTGCTGAATTGACATACATGAATAGATAGATATACAGTTGCCATACTGCTGCTTTTTTGTTGTTGTTGAGAGCAGTCAAGGAGCTTTCAGCTTTCCAGGGAGCTCCCATGAGAACGTCTGAGTTCAGGCTGCCACCCCACATCCCTGCTCCTCGAGGGTGAGTTAGGAGAAGGGATCGTGCCCACCAATATCCCATTTCAGCGGCTCCTGTGGAGCCAGGGTGGAGCAGGAGCCAAGCTTAAGGCTCGTCTTCCCTCCCATGCACAGCATAGCTCACTGAAGTAGGTGATTATTGTTTTCTGTCATGTGTATTTATTATTTTAACTTATGCTTGCATTAGGGGACAGAGCAGTATTTTTGCTGTTTTCTTACACGCGTTATTAATTTTTAGAGTACGGTTCTTGTTCGTCAGTATTGTTTTTGGAATCAGAAGCCCAGCAAGGTGGATTAGCCAGAGAGCTTGTTCACATCCAGTAGTTGCACGGTTTGTATTTTATTGGGAACCTTCTGTCAGTGTGTCTGTAGTGAAAGGGTAAATTGATGTGTCTTATCGTTTAAGTCCTGGGATGTCAAGCAGGACTTATGGACAACAGGAGGTGTCTGGGAGTGGTGGTGGTGGAGGCCAGTAGCACCAGATCTGCAGAGGGCACAGCTCCCTGCCCACCCTGCAGAGCAAGAAGCTGCTGTCCTTTTGCCACCAATGCTAAAGTAACCCTAATGGCATCTGAATGTCAGTGAATTGATTTCAGAGCTTGGGCTGGTTTCTGAAATTCCAGTATCATTGTGCTCTTTCTGGCCGAACTCAAAGGCTTTGTAAGTGTAAATGAGGCTGCACGTTCCTGGGGTTTGAAGTCATTGGTTGTGGTTAGATGTTAATTGTGGTTCTGCAGTCTTGTTTATCTAAGTATTTGAAGGCAAGCAGGTCTTCATTTAATAAGTAATTAAGAAATTCTGCAGATATTTCTCAGGACTGGAAATAGGAAAAAAACGTCTTTTTTGATCTCTCGAAGGACACTGGGACTGAGCAGGCTGACTTGAGCAGCCTTGCAGCTGGTGACAGGCATGCAGGTTTATACCTGAAGCACTATTACAAAGCTTTGAAAGACGTTTTTAAGTTTCTACTTAACTTTCTTATTTTTTCCCATGTCCTGTACCCAAATTCATGATTGTGGAATCTGGCATCTGCATTCATTTGCGATCAGCTGTATAACTTATTTCAGGATTTGTAAGCAATTCTTGAAATTAAAGAAGCGCAGAAAGAACCTTGATTATTGCAGGATGTTTCCTTTTTGTATAACAGTAATAATTCTCTCAAAAATCTGTATCGATAATACGATCTTTGCTGAAGATCAGGGCTTGGCTAAATTTTTAGAAGCATATTCTTAAATTTATAGAAGCTGTTAATGGGTTTTGACTGCAGTCTCTACAGTATAGAATAGACACAAGAAGTTCGTTATCTTTATGGCTTGGCATGACCCTTTGTTTTTTTCATAGGTTATTTGCCTGGTTTAATACAAATTTTTCAGTATTTTCTTCATCAAATCTGTATGTGGATTGATCCGATATGATTCTGGAGGTTGGCAAATCGCTGTCTTAAACTTGAAACCTGAAACTTGTGACACAATGTGACAGTTTAGCCATTGTTCTCTGCTGTTTGTCACAGCTAGGAGCAAAGCAATCTTGCAATACTATAAAATCGTATACTAAAAATTAAGTGCAAGATACTTTCCATTTCATGCTGTATTTATATGGAGCTGTTACAATACACAGTATCAAACTTCGGACCACATTTTTTTTCTGAAACTTTTCTTGGAAATAGGAAGTAGACACTTTATTTAAAGTCTCTGAAAATATTTGGTTGATTCATGGATGTTTGTATGAACATATAGATAGTTTCTGCACTTCAGTAAAAAGCCCCAGAAACCATATTTCTCTTGAGTGTTTAGAATTCATCAGGTTGGCATTTTACTCAGGTGACAATAAGTTTTTAAAGGAAGTGATGTCATCTTGAGTCCTTTATCTCAAAACTACTGGCAGATGCTTTTTTCAGTGGGTTGTGGCCAGCCTGTTTCTTTTTCATAATTGTTTCCATATAGGATTCATAAATGATGAAATACGCAAAAGCTCTGCAATAACAGGCATCTATACTTAGAGTCTCAGAGTATTAAAAGCATTGGAATAAAACTTGTTACATAAACCTATGATTAACCTAAACCCTCTCATTTTAAGGGGGAGAAAGCCTTGATTCGTCACGCGGGAGTACATTATCTGCCACTGAAGCTGGTTATTTGATATTATACGGTATTCAGTGACTCTGTGAAATGAAGAGAATTTTAAAAATAAAGATATTTAAAGAAGCAAATCATTAGCTGTTTGAAATAGCAGGAGTCTTGGGAAAGATCATTCCATTCTTGCAAACAGTGATTTGGTCAGGACCTTAATGAAACCAATTTATAGCTGCAACACTGAAATGTGTGTATTATACTGAAAATATCATGAGATGAAAAATCTTCTATCCATATACAACATGCCTGCTTTCTGATTGCAATTGTAACTTGTCTACAATCTATGCAGTTATTTATACTCTCTTTTTAAAACATGTATCACAAAATGTACCTCTCATGTTGTTTTTTTTTCTCTGTAGAAAAGCAAGACTGTAGTCTTGCTTTTTCTTTGAAGTCTGCAGCTAGAAGCTTGGAAAGCATTTATGAGCTTTTAATTTGATTGTGTTTGTCTATAGTATTCCACATGGCTTTAAAAATGAAGGCTGGGGCTAGCGGGAATAGCATTCTTCGCAACTTATCTCCTGCGATGAGCTATATGTCCCGACAAACCTTATAACTAAATCAGAAGAGACTGATTATATGGCTGAGGACTCCCGAGCTCTCTGCTCTGCAGTTCCTTTCGTCCTTTGGAGCAGCAAGACCTGCTGGATGTGCTTTACCTTTACACCTGGAAATCCAGGAAGATGCAGGTTCAAGCACGTGTGGCTTTGGACACTTGTGCTCACTCTGCCTTTACCCTCATGCTCTGCACTGTTCGTAAGGCTGCTACTTGTCCAGCTCTGACCCTCAAACCATGGAGATTTGGGGGGGATGTCAAAGAGCTGCCGTGCGTGCCCGCCTGCCCTTCATGTACCCAGCCTGTTGCCCAGCAGTTCTGCCCAGAGGCCTTTCGAGCGGCAGCTGTGCTTGGAATTAAGACTGGGAATCAGTAGTGACTGTTGGAGGTTTGGACTGAAAGTGCTTTGTTTAAAAGCAGGTAAGGCAGGCAGACACTGAACACGGACACTGCAGGCATCTCTTCTGTGGCAGCGGGATTTGACGGAATCCGGCTTTCAAAAACGCACTCGCGTACTCAGTGAATGAGGATGCCCACTGAAGATTTTCCATCTTAGGGGTAAACAAAAAGGTAGGAAAATAAGCAGCCAGACTGATGGTATTGAAGGAAAGTGGTTTATTGATTAATGGTGTCAATTAATATTGTAAATTAAATAGAATTGTGTTGGGACAAAAGCAAGAAACCTCTTCTTCCTGGGCTGCCTAACACACAGAGTTGAGCTGTAATGTGCCAGGTTGACTTGTAGCTGGAATTTCACCTTGTTTTATTACTTCTCTTTAAGGAATATTGAGCTTTTCATGGGATTTCAATCGGTCAGTGTTTTGTAGCCATCCTTTTAACTTTTTTTTTTTTTTTTTGTAATCTACTAGTACACTCTTACCAAAAAATGCCTGTTCATGGGTGGTAAATAATGTGAGGAAGATATAGTTACTTGCAGACTTTCTCGTAGAGGAGTTTAACTCTGACTTCAAGGAAGTCTGAATGAAAACAAGATAAGTCATAGTCGAGGTTGTTTTTATGAATACAGAGATCTTCCTGCTACAAGGGCACTTGACAAGAACCAGAGAAGGCATGTGAAGAACCAAACACAGTGAAGGATTGCTTGCATCTCCATGAATACTTCTGCCTTGTGCCTACTCAGAAATCATGAAATTCTTGGTCTTTATTTTTCTCTATGATTTGCATAGCTTAATCCAGGATCCCTTAAGGCAATATATTTTCTTTTTCTAATGAAGTTGGTTTTAGACTCTACTAACTAAGTTTTCCCTACTGAATTATTTTCTTACCTCTGTGTAATCTTTGCCCTGCCTCAGAGGAGGATTCAGAGATCGGATATACCATATATGCTTTTCATGTCTGTCTGCAAAAGTCTTTTATATTGCATAGAAACTGAGTGGCTTGGAATACTACTATTGTCAACTCTCTTGGGAAGAAGAAAGCAAAGATTAACATACTATACCTAATATTATCCTGTAAATGGTCTAAGTTTGCTGGCCTCTGTCTTGACATTAGTAGTTGTATCCTAACTAAAGCAAAACCTTTGGCTTGCTCTCAAAACACGTCTTGTCTAGCAGCTATAGAATCAGTTACAGTACTTCCTTAGAAATTTTTGATGAAAGCTTTTCCCTGAAAAGCAGTTTAGAAAAGAGTCATCTTCTTCCTAGCACATTGGGCCATCTTCCTGTCATTAACTAATCTGTGAAATCTATTAATTGAAATTATAAATTGAGTCTGTTTTCATTTAGTGATTGGTTAGAAAAAATAAAATAACTGGCAAGAACAGAGAGTAAAAAGCCCATAACTTCCTAAAGCAGTGTATACCCATGATAGCTTGTTGGGTATACAGCAGTGTGCCTGTGTCTTGCAGTTTGCCATGTGCTTTTCAGAGCACGCTTCCAAGAAGGTGTGCTCTACATCGTACTATTGCTGTGATGAAGTGGGGCAGACTTAGAAAGTGTAGTAATGGACATGCCCCAAAGAAAGCTAGTTTGGCATTCAAGAGGTTAATTACAATGGGAAAGAGCAATTAAAGGGACTTGAGGAAGTCTTCATAAAGCTGTAATTGAGCTTTCTTCATTCTGAGGAGCTCATTAAACTATGCACAGGATATTTTTTGTTGTTGAAATTTTGAACCTCTCATTAAGATCTTCTAATCAGCTTTCTGAAAGAAGAATTATTGTAATACAATAATTTCTGAAACTCTTTGTTCTCAAGATACTGCTGTGCATGTTTTACATGGCTGTTTTCTTCAAAATGTGGAACAGGAAGCAAAAATATTGCTTGGGTATGAATGTCACGATTCTATTTTTATTTGGCTAACCTGTGAGACAAATGAAAATTTAGTTCTTAGTTTCAGTAATTGCATCATTGTGCTATGTATATTGTGTGGTAATTGCTATTTCCATTTTTAAATGGGTTGCTTTGCTCTACACACACAGAATACAAATCAACACCTCAAAAGCAAATAACTGATGGATGGCTTCTGTGAAGGAATTTAGTCGTCCATTTATTGATTGTTGTTAGTAGTTTATTTTAGCTGAGACCTACCATAACTACTGATGCCAAAATAAACATCAGTTCATTAGTGGTCCAATGAGAACAGGTTCTTGTTGTTTTATTTGATAAGTGCACTAGTGTCGACTGCTAGACTGACTCTTGGTTGAACTTAAGTAGCGTGCTGGGATTCAGAAAGAGATAAATGCCCAGATGCTGAAAGGAAGCTGATGAAATTACATTTGTATTGGTATAAAATATCAGCTATCATAAAGAAGAAAATTATTTCCACTCACAACAAATAAGGCCTGCCAAGGAAAAATAAATAAATAAATAAAAAGGAATCTTGTGAAATACTACTGATTTAAAAGCCAAGAAACAGTAAATAACAACTATATTCAAGTTGCCATTCATATCCCCTCTGTAAATGCCTTGTGCCCATGGTTTCTGTTGTGTTGCTTGCCTGCCTCCAGATGAAAGACCCACAGAGCTGTGGGAGCGCATGTGCAGGCAGGACAGCTGCACTCCGCGTTCACAAACTAGTGTTGATGTAGAAAGTTGGCAAAAGGAAAGCAGAGGAAAAGGATATTTTTGCCTAGCACCCACAGTCACTATGAGGGATGTATTGTAACATTGCATGCCCACATAGTGGTTAGATTAAAGAACGATTTTGGTGTCCTTCCAGAATCTTTAGAAGCTGTATATACTCATGTGTGCAATACACATCTCATGGATATTTACACTGTCATTTTGGTTTGCTCCCTGTTTTGCTCCTTGGGCTCTGATTGCCTGGTGCTGGTTATCTTCTGGTCTCCTCTTGGCACCGAACCAGCTAGTTCTCTCTTAGAGGAAATCCTGGCTGCTTAACACAAATATGTTGACATATTTTCCACATATCCACTGGGATCTGCTTTCTACAGAGTTATAACCAGCCTGGAACAGTTGCCTGGCATGCCATGGAATGCAAGCCAGTATATGCCATTTGCTATCAAGATTTCTTACATATCACAAAAGCAGTCCAGGGGCACCCACAGTATACCTTTACTGTAAACTGGATTGCTGTCATTAGTCATGGCAATAAATATTCGTTTTTCTTCAGGGCCCTTCAGGGATGGAAAGTACTAATTAACTTCAAGGATTTGTGAATCGACATTGTGTAACCTCTGTTTTCTATTACCAACGTATGTAATTTATTGAAAGTTAGTAGCTTTTAGTTTCAAGAAAATGTCTAGGCATAAACAAGAAAGGATCTAGCACGAAACCTAGTTTTTATTTTTCAGTCACTTGGAGATGCTGACAGATATTTGCCTGCATTTGCTTTTGCCCTTTGCTCTTGAAGATCAGACGATGCCATTTCTGGTCAGTTGCATTATGCATTGGTTATGTTTGTGTCCTCAAAGTTTTGTGAATAAAGGAAATTATAGGGAGAAGGAAACAAATGAGAACTATATTAAGCACTTCCTTGTCTCTTTTCTTTTAGCATTCATACCCGTAATCAGTTTTATGTAAGCAAATACCAATAGGAACTAGGCATATGCAGACTTGTTTAGACCAGCCAGTTGCATGATAAATCAAGGAAATGTAGTGGGTTAGTATGATTTAGTGTATGGGGGGTACCCTGTGGAATGTGGACCGATATAGAAATCAAATACAAAAAGGGAAAAACAAAACAAAGCACAGAGGCTATGGTTTGCATCATCACTGTATTATGTTGTGAATTACTCTTATAGCCAGTTGAATTTGACGGAAAGGTGATTGGCATTGTGCTTGCTCTTGGCCTTTCTTTATCTTTTGCTGGTGAAGAAAGAAGCTGCTACTCCATCCTTGAACAGAGATCTTGAATACAGGAGCGAGAGGCATAGAACATATAAAAATTGGTTGATTGTAATAAATAAAAATTGGTACTTCTCTTTTTCTCTGAATGCCCTTGCCAGACACTCTTTGCTGATACTTTGCCAGCTAATTAGCATCTTGTGATAGGCATTTCCTTTCAGGGTGATAAAAAAGCTTAATTTGTGCTGTTAATTGCTTTCCATCAATTTTCCTTTTTTTGAATGGATGGTATAATATAATATCTATCCTATTACTGAACAGAAAAAATCCTCATAGATAAAATGAAAAAAAAAGAAATAAGTACTTGTCTTCTCTCAAAAATGTGCATGGTTTTCAGCAGAATGAGGCTCTATTATGACACAGATTTCATTTTAAGTATAAATGCTAATTCAAATCAATTGTACAATCTAGCTCAAACATAAAGGCAGTGTGTAGCTCAGAGGAGTGTTTCCAAATTAATTTCTGGAATCTTTCTATATGCAATTAAATCATTAAAATGTTTTAAATTTCTAAAAGCAAAATGTATTGGCTTAAATAATGAATCTTTATTCAGTCATTAGCCAGAAAAAAAGTTAAAACAATGAGATCTGTATAATATGACCTATTAATGATATCTAATGGAAATAATTGAGGAGAGAGTATAATGTAGCTAGACAGTGAATTCTCTGGAATATCTGATGATCTTAAAGTTGACATGGCAAGATTTATTAAAGAGCCATATGAATATGACTTGACTATGGAGTGCAGACATAACTGGGCAGTTTCTTTCATTGTAGGTTTTGATTTAGCCCATCTCTTCTCTCATCTGTGCCTATGTCTTTTGATAGATATAGATGTAGCACTTTGTAAGCGTGACTGTTTTATAAGGGTCTATGTGGTAACTACTCTGCTGAGGGAAAGTGAGTAGTTGGGTGCAACTGGGGAATAATCAGAGGAAGGCTGCCAAAGTGATTTTTGTTGGTGAGATCATTACAAATCTTACGGAGACTCCTGTGGAAGTGTTACCAGGATGGTTAGGGAAGTGAACTTGTTGTATGAGCCAGCGGGTGAGCAGGCCACTCATCCCTGGCCTGCTGCTTTGCACAGGGTCACTGAGAGCTTGCCATATGGTGCGGTACCCATTCAGCTGGTGACAGGTCCTCCCGATTTCTGATAGGTTTGCAGTAGACCCTTAGCACAGCAGGCCCTTGTTTTGTGCAGGTACATTTAGTGCTGCTGCCATCTGCTTCTAATTTTCTCTAACCCTGCAAAAGATATACGTAACCAGAATTTCTGTCTGTGCACGTTGCAAATGTCAAAGCTAAATAAATAGCGCAGGAAACAAATTTGGCAAAAGCCAAAGCAGAGCGGGAGCAGATTTTGTCTTCATAACTGATGTGCGCAGGGAGTAAGAGGGCCACCAGCCTTCGCATGCTGGTGATAGAACTGTTGAAGTGGAGCAAGGCAAGCTATTTCTAACAACTCACTTGGCCCTCAGAAAGGGATTGTCGTCATCACAGGAAGGGACCACTTCCTTGATAAGCACTAGAAGGGTCCCTGAAAGCAGTGACTGAGTCCTGCTTGTTTGCCTGTGCAGGTGGAGGGCATGAGACCTGCCCCAGGGGAAGGTTGAAACCTTGGGCAAGGGGATGTTGATCCAGGGATCCTGAGCAGTGCCAACTTAGGAGAAACAGTTATTTAGATTGCTCTGCTGTTAGTTACTTGTCCCGTTCAGTCAAATCTAGGTGAACAAAGAGGAGTTTAGACTGCAACAGTATTTATCCTTAAGAACACTATAAATATCAAAAGATGGTGAAGGATGTCAAATGAAACTTGCAGGTGGTCATTCAAAGCAAACCCAAGAAGCTAATTCTCTGCATGATGTATTGTTAAGTAGCGGAAATCCTTGACACAGGACATTATATAGGTTCAAGGTAAAAGTCAAATTCTTCAGAGATGTCTGTTGAGAACTGATAAATGCATAAAAACATGCTTGTGTTAAGAAAGTCTCTAGCTGTTAAAGTGTAGAGAATCAGAGAGTACTAGGAGGAAGTACAGTTTGTGCTCTTCATATGCTCTTTCACTAGGCTTTCAGTTACAGCCACTGAGAATATGGCTATTCTGGTGTTTTTGCTGGAAGTCTGGCCTGCTAGATGGCTCACATATTTTCTTCCGTGGTTATTTGCTTATATAGTGTTGTGTATCCAATTGTTTCTAGTCCTAACCAGATGACTGTGTTTTTTGTTTTTTTTGTTTGAAGTAGGATAATATCCTCTCCAGATGAACTGTTGGAGAAACTTAATGAGAATTTGGGAGACTTGTTGTCCTCAAATGTTCTAGAGGAGACAAGTCTGGTTAGGAGAGCATGAGAGCAGCAGCTGTACTCAGGTGCTGTTTGGAAGAAGAAAGCTGGGATGGAGAGGGCTCAAGGGCTCTTGAAACTCTCCTTCTGCAAATGCAGTTCGTGTCCTTGCCACAATCAGGCCCGCAATATAAAACCAAACAAAAAGACTTTGCAAGTGGTAATCAAGCTAGAAAGTATTTTTGAAGGATTCTAAGTATTTTAAACAATATCTTGGTTGCACCATCTCACATAAAGAACTATTTATGTATATAATTATAAGAACTCTTTATATTACCATAGAATTACATCAGAAATTGTTACAGAAAGAAAACAGAAATTGTTACAGTCTGTGGCCAACTAACCATTAATTTCATATTCTTAAATTCTCTGTGGTCTTCATTACAATAATATTTTATCTAATAGGGCAGTCAGTCAGTTTCCTTTATGCTTATTGGTTTATATTAAGACACTTTGGAGGAAGTTTTTTTTTCTTTGTACTTAAGCCTTGCAAAACTGAGCTATCTAATATGGCCTCTGTGATGGGGTTGGAGTAATTTTACAGGCTTTTTTTGTGTTCACTTCCTAGCCCTCCTTCCCAAACAAGCCAGGTTTTCGCCAGATTGTGATAAACAGGCAGTAGAACTGTTGATGTGTAACACCTGTCACTCCAACGATCTCTTTATCTGAGTCACTTGATCAATAATAAACTTGGAATATAGTGAGTCACCTTCTTTAAAAAATGCTTTACAATGTTTTAAATGTATTTAAAAATACCCTAGCAGAAATCTCTCTCAATATGGCAACTCAGGTTCATACTTAGGCTTATTCTTTTTAAATTTTCTTTATATTAATTAAGAAATTATTAAATAGCAATTATTAAATTGCTATGTTAGGCCCTTTGATTTGTGGCTGAGTTATAACAGACCTTTGGAAAAGATAACCGGCTTTGGTTTAAAGACATCAGGCAAGTCTCTGCATTTTCAGTGTGTTGTAGCGATTAAACTTCTGTCTTGAACTTGTTTAATTTCAGTTTCCACTTGTGTGAATTGTTATGACTTTGTCAGAGAATAAAGCAAAGAATCTTTTACACACTGAGCCTATGCACAAATAGTCTCCTTACCTTATCTTAAATAAACTAAACAGACTGTTTGAAATAGAGGTGACTACAATGTGAGTAGTCTGATTAAGGTTCCTAGTGTTGCCTATGGAGAGAGATACCATTTCACCCTTGCTGGTGTGTAAGCAGTGTTTGCCTGATGGTGACCAGGACACAAATATAGCTTGAGTCCCATTTTGTTAGGTATCACTGTGGATTCAGAAGGCTCTCCAAGGTGCGAGGGTGAATTAGTGGTGCCCAGGAAGTGCAGAGAATGGAAAGAAGCTTCCCAAAACATCTCTTTTTAGAAAAGAAGGGTATGATCATATAGCAGGACTCAGACTTTTGCAACTCGGAGTTGCCTAAAGTGGGCGACTGAAAGGCAAATTTTCTCTCTGATATTCTCTGTGGATGTCCTATGTGATCTGCTTGTTTTAATATTTCCTAGACTGGAGATGGTAAAAAACATGACTTTTGTCATCTATATGCTTAGTCCTGATGCCCATCTTGTCCTAGGAATAGATTGGGGCAGTTGGCCCATAAACTTTCTCTGAGTCAAACCTGGTACCAACTGTGGTGTTTCTGCAGCAACTCTGATTTCTCCATGTTCCCCTTTTAGAAAGTGGGTAGAATATCATAGGTAGCAGAGAGGCTTAGGCACATCTCATGTCTCTTGAAATCAGATGTACATGGATAATGGTGCAGTGTCACAATGTTCAGTAACTTACGTAGCTTGTGTTCTGCTTGATCTGTACTTGCTAACATCAATTGTAAGTTCGCAAAATATTTTTGTTTGTTGTATTTCCAAATGATGTATTTAGTTTATATATTCTCAGCAGAGTCTTGATTTTTATAAATGTTTGTTGGCCTTGGCAGTGTTAAGTATTGTGCAAGCAGATCTATTTGTGCTCTTCATGTTTTTCATTCCTCTGCATAGACCACTCAAGCTTGAGTGGTCTATGCAGAGGAATGAAAATGCTCAAAGTGCACAATGCTGCAACAATGTATGAAGTGTTTATCTTTAAATTCATATTATTGCTCTTTTTTGTTTTTGTTTTTGTTTTGTCACACTGAGGGAAACAGATCAAAGGGGCAGGTTCTTTGTTTTCATTACCCTTATGTTGCATGAATTCTTTTTGTGCAAATTCTCAATAAAATTAGCATCATGACCAAAACAGGTGTTTGAAAGATCTTTGAAGTTTTAAATATATGGGAGGAAGAATAATTTTGTGACAGTAAACTCTGCTTGAAAACAAAGCTGGTAATTAAATAGACAGTCTGTATTATGGAAACCACTCATATGTAGAAGCATGGACAAAGCATCAGTTCTTAAAGTTCAAATTCTATCTTAATTTGCACGTCATCATGTGTCATCATGTCATGTCTTTCTAAGTCGAAGATTGTTCATTTTATTGAGTTGTTACAAAGCACAGCAGGGTATACGAAGTGAGAAGGAGTTCTGAATATTCAGTGTGCTTTTAATTCTTGAAATCACTAATGAGTGCTGAAAGTCATGCTTTCAGTTAAGTCTGGATTTTCTTGGAAGCTCAGATCCTTGAATTTTTGGTGGGATTTTCATTACCTAATGAGCTAGACTGTTTTTAAAACTTTATTTCTGATTTTGGTGTCTCTGAAAAACAAGTAAGTATAATTCATAAAATGATATATTGTTTTATCTATATGTTTTGAAGTATTAATTTATCATTTAGAAGTGTAGATTTATATTTTAGATTTCATAAATGTAAACTAAGTATATAGTCATTTTGTGTTTTTGTTTTCCAAGGTTGTATGGACCTGATTGTAAAATCATAAATGTAACTCCAGGCCGTAATTGAATAAGAGAATGAGATACAAAAGTAACAGGACAAGTGGCAGTTTGCCATTTCTAACACCCTTCAGAGAAGGCTTGACCTAAAATGAGAAGTGAGCTAACTGAAGAATTTTAAAGTAGTCTTTTTATACTCAATTTTAACTTCTCTGTCTTGATTCAAGGTAAAATTTTATTTTCAGGTGTGTAAGTTGTTCCAGTGAGATCTCTGTATGTCCAGAAACAGAAAAACTCTGAAACATTTGATTGATGAGCAATCTAGGCCAAAAATGTAATTTTCCATGCTTGCTGCTTTTAAATTCAGAAAAAAAAAATATTTTTTGCAATATTAAAACTGAAAATAGATGTAATTTGGCAAGTCTTATCCTTATTCTGATCCCACTTCAGATTACACTAAAACTAACTTTAATACCAATCCTTTGCCTGGTGATGTGTTTTGAAAAGAGCAGTGTGTCTACAGTAGTTTATTGCATTTTGGTATTTCTGAATGTGGTTATATGGTGTATTACAATAAGCAAATTAGATGTTATATATTTTCAGATAATGAAATTTTAATTTTGTGTATCTATCTTAATCATAGATAATTCTCTCTCCATTTGCCACAGAAAAATCTAGAAAAATCTGTAATCCTTTCTCCCTACACGTCCAAACGTCACCATCTTTCCACCCAAAGAATATTATCTCTTTTAAAGCATGTAGGTCACCTCGCTCCAATGTCTTCTCCATAGTTCTGTGTTCTAAATAGTCATGGGAGTGCATTTACCTTTAGCTGGAGGTAGAGGAAGTTCTCTGGTACCTTTGTTGGTAGAAAATACGAGTCCATCCCCGATTCCTGTGGAATGATGAGATCATGGCCTACTTGCAGAGGGTTGGCCCCCATGCAGGCAGGGCTTTATTTTGAAAATCGAAGTGGGTTAGAGTGGTCCTTTATCTTGTGTTCTCTCTGCACAGACAAATGAAGCTTTGAGCTTTCTCGTCATCTCGTTTGTCTCCTTATGTTCTTGCTAGGGATCAGATTAAGAGGCACACTGATTTCGAGGTTCTCGTCTTGGGCCAGACAGGTAGCCAAGCTGCTTCTTACGCTTCTCCAAAACTGTATCAGACTCCCTCTTTATTCTTTTCTGTATCATTCATGCTTCATTTTCCAGCTGGGTAAGAAGCAGAGCACTTCTGTCCTTCATGCAACTGTTGTGAAGATGAAGGTCCTTGCAAGATTGCAAGGATTTCATGCACTCAGATATCTGAGTACCAGGGACGAAGGAAGTAATTAACATTAATCAGTAACCATTTACTATGTAAATGTTTGCCTCCATGCCACATATTTTTTACATGCCTTGTCTGTCATCTTGATGCATTCCCTGTGCCTGCCTCCAGAGCCTTCGTTCTTTAAAATAAATGACCCCATTCCTTTAGCCTCTTCCTGCACCATGCGGGAGATCCAGAACAACATGACAGTGTGTGTCTCAGGATGAATTTTCCTGTTCTTGGCTCTGTGGACTCTTTGAAGATTTACAAAATGAAGGAATCCACCATTCATTCGTAAATAAACATACACTTGCACTGTCATCATGTCACCTAACATTTATGTGTTTCTTAGCTCATTTGGATGCATGCATTGCACACCAAGCATTTTTTAATTTTTACTGGCATATAGACACATAAATTTTGAACAGATTGGGGATCCCCTGCCTATGTGCTGCAAAGTTCTGTGGCTTGTCACCTGCACAGCAGAGGAAAAAAAAAAAAATGCGCATGAAGAATTTTTTTCCAGATGCTCAATTTTTAGTTTACTTCATAAATGCTGTGTTTATATCTGAACTTTTTGTTCTAGTTTTGTTTTGATCTCCTGGACCACTCCACTGCAATGCAATTTTGGTGTCTGGTTTCCGACGTGTATGTACATAGCTGTCAATTTCAGATATAACTAGTAAAATATACACAGTCTGGAAATTTGGAGACTATTTACAGATTTCTTAAGACTTCTGAAGAATTTTGAATTTTCTCAGCAATTTTGTCCTCTGGTAGTTCTAGTGTAAATGGAGGAAATAGAGATGATATGAGATTAATTTGGAATATATTTCAAGTGTTAATTTTAACCTTTTTTTTATTGGATCTGTAGGAATTATTCATGCTTATTCAGTTCCTTAATTTTTCCTGCTATATAAAGAACTAGTGTTTAACTCAATTAAGTGCCCCCAAATACTGACTTGGATCTGAATAAAATACAGCCACCATAACTCCTACCTGTCTTGAAAGGAGTTCAGGAAGACTGATCTCCGTCTGCGCCATCTATAGTCTGTGGAGGAGAGGGCCTTTCTTTTCTGGAGAGGGATTCAGAGCAGCTAAATAAGGCTTCACTCATGCAGTTTTTGTCTCTATTGACTGTATTGGCTGTTTAAAAACATTAGGCACACTTGATTAATTGCTCTTGATGAGTATCGCTTCTGATGGGCTGGTCTAACAACTGCCTTCCAGTCATTAGGAAAGCAGATATCCAAGTGATACCTTTGTATCTTGGACAACTTCACCCCAAGAAGGTGAAATTAAGCAGCATTATGAAGTGGTTAATGGATCATTTTGTTATTTCATAGTGGACTTTGACCCATAGACAAGGCAGTTTAATAAACACAAGAAAAAAGGAGAAATAGTGGAAAGAAAGAAATAGAATAATGGAAAGATGCCAGGGAAAGGAAACAAGCTTCCTTGGACCATTAAGTTTCTTACACAAGATCTTCAATTTGTGTTTTTTCCTTTTTAAAAGAGATGTGCATATAATTTTCATTTACTCAGGGAAAATTAAAAGATGGTAAGTGTGCACTGGTAACTGAGGGCCTTTTTCTTGCTGGGGAAATTATCTCACTCATGTTTGGAAACTCTTCAGGTAGCAGCAGCTGCCCCATATCTGACAGTGCTGACCATGCATGCCTGCGAGTATTGCAAGAGAGCATGGAGGTAATAAAACAAGGCTAGAGTGCTGCATGCTAAGGGATGATAGATATAAAAAACAAATTTGTGCAACATGATGACTGTAAGTAGAAAAAAAATGGAAAATGCAAGAGAAGCTCATTCATAATGCACAGCTTACCCATTAATTACATTGTTTTCTACTGGTGGTGATATATTTCCTTGCTACAATACCAAGGCAAAGCAGGTTTTATCATTTGAACACATTGTTCCATGGAGAAGAAATATTTATATTTTCTTTATTTGAAGGTTTGTCTGTTACATGAAATATTGTAGCAGAACAAGTTCAAGCAACTCAAAATTACTCGTTTCCTATCAGTTTTAAAAAAAATGAAGTTGTGGTGTTTTGCTTAATATTGTGTTTTGACATTCTCACTCTTTGAGCACAGCTTCCTTCATTACGCAATGCAGCATCGCTTTCCGAGGGCGTTACGGGACTGCCATGGCCAGGGGTATCCCTGGAGGCTGCTGATGTCTGAGCTGTGTGGTGTCGCTGCGGGGAAGCCGGGCTCACTCAGGGAGGTGAGAACGCTGCCCCCACACAAAGCTGGTGCCCCTCGATGGGCAAGAGCCGTTTGATGATATTGTGAGATATTCCTCGGTACCGGTTAACGGGGAAAACTGTGTCAATTCCTGTAACTTTAATATAGTACATAAACTTGCAAATGTTAGACCTGGTGAAAGGATGAGAGGCTGAAAGAGCACTAAAAGTCTTCCTTGAGAATGCTAGCCTACCAGAGATTGTCTCCTTAAACAGGTAAAAACCTGATCGTTTGGGAGAATTGCACTGCCTTCCTATCCTTAAAGGATCTGGATGCCAGTACGTGTTCAAACTGGCTTGCCATAAAATATTTCAGATCCATTAAAGAAAGAAATATGGAGCGTTACCGCTGTAGGAATGCCGCATTACCTTGTTTTCATTAGGATTAAGCACTCGTTACTTATTTGAAAGGGCTTTGAAGAGTGTAGAATACAAAAATATCAGAAATTGTTCTTCACGTTTGCACTCAGAAGAAGGAAATGTCTCTCTCGCTCTTTCTGTGTGGGGGGGTGTATGTACAGGAAAGTGCTTGCAATTTAGTGGCCTTAAGACTCAGTTCAGGTGCTGAATGCTCTAAAGCGAAGCCCTTCAGCAAATCCTTAAATTACATGTTTGAGTTTTTGCTGGGATTACAGCAAAAGCATTCAATGCCTTGCAAAGTAAAGATATTTTTGGAGACATCCAGGAGTATTTTGCAGATCCAAAGTTTTGTATAACAGCGTGGCCAGCGCACACCATTGGGAAACATATAGAGGGCTACCTGTGGTTCCTGCTGTTCACATGAGATCCTACAAAGATCCTGTGAAGCTGCCCCATTGAGTCTGATAAGGAACCAATGAGTGGGATTTTCACTCTCTGACATTTCTGTCTTCTAACATTAAACATCTCTATTCTCACAGTTCTACAGTATTTCACATGACCAAATACCCTTTTCAAACAATGGCTTAATATATTTTGATTAAAAATCAGAAGGGCAGGAAATGAGATGAGACACACAGATCTCAGCTCTCACTATGAGGAGAGTGTTTCTTGTGTAAAATATTATCCCAAGACAAGTGATTTAGGTGAAGGGATAACTATATAAGCAGATTTACCTAAGCAAATGCAGCTCATCCTCTAAAAAAAAAAAAAAAAAAAAAAAAAAAAAGTCACAGAGGCTGATGAACACGTTTCTTTTTAAGAACAGATGAAAGAAAGATAAAATGTGAAGACATTTAAATTTAACATTTGTTCAGCTCACACCACTTATTTCTCAGAATGCTTTATAAGATCATTTTAAGTATTCATCAGGCAAATATTTAGGGATGTAAAAATTGTTTTCACTGTGAAAATCACATTAATACAAAATGTCTGCCATGAAGAAATTGAACTAATAGATTAAGAAATTAACAGTCTTACATCTTTGCAGGGCTCATGTGCTGAAGGATTAGAGTCAACATACCACGCACATCACGAGGGAAATGATGATGCTCAGAAAACACTGTTGACTTTTATTTTTATGTTCTAATTACGTTCCAGAAGCAGTTAGAGGTTTTGAGGGTGCAGTAGTGCCACACCATGCTAGCGCTTCCCACACACCTTGTGTGAGGTGGGCTCTGCCTTGAAAATGCAATGGAAGTAGGGCAAATAACAGATGGGAAGAAACAGAAAGGTGAAGGAAGGTTAATAATCTTGCTGAAGGTCGACCCAAACAGATCTAATGCTGGGAAGTGATTCTAGGTTTTATACCTGATTTTGATGCTGGCTGAAAAAAAAAAAAACAAAAAAAAGACACAAAAACTTAGATTCTCAGTATAAAAACGCTTCATGAAATCATCTGATGGATTTTTTGAGCGCCAGCTCACAGAATACAGTCACAGCAGTTCTGTTGAGCAGCTGAAAACTAACATCGCAGTTTATTCTGCTATATTGTGTTCCCTTAAAAATACATTAGGACCTGAGACACCTGCATATTAAAAAGAGCATCATTACAGACAGAGGGCAAAGTTTTGATTTATTTTCTTTAAATTCTTCAAACACATAAGTGTTTAAAAGAATTTCTGTTTGTCTGTGGATGTACTGCAAATACTTCCAATACTTGCTCTTCAGAACAAGGGTTGCTTTTCTTTCCATCACAACACATTCCTTTGAGACATGAAGATTCTTCAGAATCAGAATTTTAATGGGAATGTATTTCATGTCCTTTTGATTTCATTTTTGTACCATCAAAAACCTTTTGTTTTGACTTTTATGTTACAATGTATGTAACATAAAACTAATAAGATTTTGTTTTATAACATAATAGGTAGACACAGTGAAAAGTTAAAAGGAAAATTTTTGATGTTTCTGAAACATTTGAAAAATAAATAGTCTCCATTATAACAATAATTTCCAGTCTGCCTTAATAATGGCTTGATAAAGAGCAAAAAAAAAAGATTGCCAAATAAGTATTTTAGAATTTTCCAAGTGCTTAGAGTGTCTCAGTTTTCACTTGCAAGCACTTGCAGTGATGAATACAGAATTTGTCTAGAGTGAATAACAGCTTAAAAATTTGTCTTGATGATGTATTTCCTAGAATGTTTGTAGAAGTATTTAGGATGTGGGAATAAAGCTTAAAAATATGACTGCATATTTAGAACCAATTTTGCTCTTTTAGTACAGTTATCGTTTAAGTTGTTAAGTACAGTTTACTTTTGCAAAGCAAATTTCTAGTCCTTTTTTTTTTTTTTTTTTTTTTTTTATCTCTAAGGTTCATGTAAAGGAGGTCAGAAAGAAAATCTCTTTCTTAAATACAAGTTGTAGAGTTAGGTATTCCTTGCTTCCATGCTTTGTTAGCACAGCCTAGAATAACCCCAGAAATCAATGTTTTTAGACACATCTAGAGAGGTGTGCTTATTCTTAGAGGGTGCTGAGGACCCAAGATACACAGCAGTCCCTGACTGTCCCTGCTTACAAGTCAGATTAAGGGTGGCTGCTAATAATGATACTGCTCACAAGCTATAGCTTGGCCTGTGGTGGCACTTGTTTTCTGTTTTGCCATGCCCCATCATCTAGCCAAAGTCAGTTCCCTTGTGCTCTCAAGCCCTCCGCCTGTTTGGATTGTAGGCAAAGCTGAGGCTAAGTAAAGTTCTGGCATGCATCTGTAATACAAATATACAACCAGCCTCTGTGCCTTACCTCACTTGGAAGTGATCTTGTACTGCTGCTTGATACTCTAAATGTTTGAAATACTTGTCTTCACCTGCTTTGTAGTTTATGGCTTGCTGTAAAAAACATTGCAATTGCCTGCAATCTGAATTATTCTTCCAAGTAGTGACCTACAACCCTGTCTGACCTTATTTTCCCAACCCTAGATAATAGAACTCCTAAGAGAACAAAAACTCTGCATACAGTATTACAGAATCAGCTTATCAGCTGAGTCTTGTCTCTGGTCTATTAAATTTTTATAGCTTTTAGAACACTGCTTTTCAAAATGCAGCATAAGTTGCATGTAAATACCAATTTTAAAATGTTGTTGTTGTTGTTATTTATGAATATGGGAACTTGAAGTATAAAGATCTTATGGTTAATTTCTGGACTTAATCCTCTGAAAGAATAAGAAGGGACTCATCCTTATTTGACTTGCTAGTACCAGATGACAAGCATCATTCCTGAGTGCTCCTGTGCAGGAACAGGCAGCCAGATATGCCTTTTTAAACTGTCCTTTGGTAAAAAAATTCAATGGACAGTGAATAAATTCTTTGAGCTAGTGCCTCTTTTTGCTTATCAACACACTCAGCCAAAGAAAAGCATGGTACTGGAAAATCTCTAGCTTCTTTAAATTATTGCTGAAATGGAACATTAGTGATATTTTTCTTTTAAACAGAGACACTTGCTTGAGGCACTTGCTTTGTTATCCGGCAAGCAAAGCTGTATGGGGCCTTCTTTTACTGTATTTTTTCATAATCAAGTATGAGTATGGAATTGCCTTGATGATCCCTCCCTTGTTTCTCATCCCTTGTCCCACCTCCAATATAAATGTATTATTATTTTTGACATAATGCTGCTGTACAGGAGTACAATACTGTGATAGCATAGACTACTACAGTTTTTCTAAAATTAGATAAAGGTTTCTAAAGTTTTTAGTGATGGAAAAAATGGGCTTATAATGGATTGAGTATCAGACTGCCTTCAGGTATCTAGCACTGTGTTTTCCCAAGTTCACTTGAGATGTTATTCATATTTATTTGAAATACTTATCGAATCTCTCTGAGTTCGGAATCTTTTATTCTTCTCTGTCCACATAGAGTGTTGAAGAAATCTTTTGTTTCCAGTATGTTATGCTATTTATAATAATACTTGTTCTTTTACCTTGGATATCAGATTGGCTTCTATTTAGAGTATTGTGATATTTTGGCACATGAGTTCTTGCTCTTTAAAAATGGATCGCTTGGAGTTGCTCCAGATGAATCTTTTCTTCTCTAAGCTTCAACAGGGAAAAAGGGAGTAGGTTGGATATATCGAGAATTAGCAGTTTCAGAACTGAGGGATGCACAGTCATGTACCCTTGTGATGAGCTATGAGTTCTTGGGCTCTCCCAAAAAGATAGTCAGAGTCTTAAATCTCTTCTAGTCAGAGTGGGTTGCCCTCTTCCTGGGACAGTACATCTTCATTACATATAGCATGAAGTATGTAATAAATGCTTCTTGGCCGATGACATTTCTTCTGCTGATTTCTCTGTTCTGAAACCTGTCCTTACCCAACACTCTCACATATGCAGCAAATATGGAATCTTCTGTGCTCTGTGACCTTTGCAGGAGTTTTTAGTGTAAAATTTGAATAGGAGTAATTTTCACATTCTTAAGTTGAATTTCATGATTACCGGCATTGCAAATTTTATTTTTAAATCTACAGTAGCAGGTTCAAAACTCTTAATTTGAAACTCTCAGTAAACTACAGAGTCTGCGTAGGTCATTTGGATATGGATAAGGAGGAAACATCTGACACTCAGATGTTTCAGTTAGGTATTTCTTGCCATCCATCTTATGGAGAACTAAGTAGTGTAACAACTGCATGTTTTTAGAAAGATAAACCTCCAAAATAAGGATATACTGGAAGACTTACTTCTGCTAAAAAATAATAATAAAAAAAAAAAGTAGCCAAAAAATGCGGAGTTTTTATTTGGGGACTTCACTGGATTGCTGTATGGAGCAAGTAAAGCTCAGTGGTGAGCAGCTCTTGCCAGATCAGTCTGAGACCAAGATAGTAACCAAGCATGGGCTACCAGTATGTGTAGTATTGCTTCTTTAATTGTTTTTAGTGTAGATGTAGTCTGAGTGTGCTAATAGATTTAGGAAAATTAAATATTGAAAAGAAATCCTCAGTCCTGAGTCAAAAGTTTGTTGGTTTTGAGAGGGTTGTAAAAATATTTCCCATGAGGCTTTAAATTCTTGAGTGCATTACTATTTATCTGTGGTCATATGCATGTTAAATAATTATGTTAAATAAATTACTCTCCTGTTGTGTTTTATGAAAGCAGAGCCTTGAGCTATATAAACAACACTTTATTTTTCCAGCATTATGGGGTAAAAGCAGGAGAGGTGGCCTTGTGAGTTGATTGTCTGAGGTTCATCGCTGAACAGTAATTTCCAACGCTAAACCCAACTGTGTTGATCAGTTGTGCTTTTCTGCTATGCCCACTCATGCAAATGAAGGCAACTTTTGAACAACCTGACCATTTTAAATTTCATATTTGATGAACCTTATATATTTCCCATCATGTTGGATAGAACTGCCAGTGTTTTAAAAAAGCAATTTATTTTGCCGTCTTTGAAGTAGCTGATGCATTAGTAACCTTGCCACCTTTGAAATTAAACAGGGTTTTGTCTGCAGTTTAAGCACTCTGAAGTGCCTTCTATTTTATAATCTCATATGATTATTGGAAATGCCTTCAGCTCTCTTGCAAATGGGTTTTGTTTAATGATTGCTGTTGTCTATAAATGGGCCTTGGCATTTTTAGTCAGTTTGTGGTGAAGCAGTTATTTTTGCTAATTGAACTTGCACAGGAATCACATGGAAGGGGAAGCAAACAACATCACATAGTAATGGGCATTGTGGGGTTGCAGAGGTCTTCCAAAATGAGGGATTTGTTATAGTGTATAGGTATCTCCACATACAAATATTTTCAACATCTGTGTTCCGAAGTCTTCGTTGCTTCCTCGTAGTAAAAGAGAAATATTCACTTTACACACATAGCTTGCAACATAAGTATCCTCAGTGATGTTTGTCAAAACACACTGTTCTAGGCACACTGCTCATGTTCGTTATCTACTCAAGTCCCATGTTGATGAGTACAAATGCTAGAAACTCTCTCTGATCCTTCTGATCACCTGAGCTTCATTCACCACAAAATCAGAGCAACAGAAGGAAAGATGGCTTCGAGCCAGATCTGTAAGCCTCAAATGATTGCAACAAGAGTAGGTGTTATCCGTGTATACGAGGAATATAAAAATGGCACGGTCTTCTCTATCCCAGTGCTTTGCAGACTAAATAAACCTCGAGCAGTATTAAAGGTGCTGCACTCCCAGTGCAGCTCTGGACCTAGATCATTACCTGTCATGGCATTAAGTAAGCTTCAGGCTGCATTTACTGTCTGATCCCTTTAAAGAGGGAGCAAAACATACCAAGTTCTCCTGAATTGTACTGGTATCAAACAAGGTAGTAAAGAAGGGATCTTACCCTTCAGTGTACCAACTGAAGAATGCTGTAACAAACCTTTGGGGAGAATATGAAGTCAACAAGAGAAAACTAAGTTGTTTTTAGGGAGAACTCATTCACTGAGTTGAGATAGTCACAGTCAATGGACATCTGGGTTGTCAAAAACAGGAAAACAAATAGGTTATATTTAGACTTGCATAATGAATAATATTGAAGATATCATAGGGCTAATGGACAAAATGAACTATGAGGTTAATCCGTCATGGAAAATCCCATTGATTATGTTGGCATGTGCCCCACAACATCAGCAGTAGAGAACAAGGGAAGCACAGCTATGTTTACTCTAGTGTGTGGCATGAGAAACCTGGAGCAGTCAAAAAAATCTCATTACTAAAAAATCTAATACTAAAAACATCTGTTTACTGAAAAGTTGTGTACTGTAGTACACAACCAGATGTCATATATTCACTAAAGCATCACGTGCTTGACAAAAGATTTCCCTCATTTCCCTCTATAATGACTTAGTCTGTATCATGGCATATACATCACTAAATTTTCTTACATTGCAAAGCAATCTGATGAGTCCTGTTGGGGAGCTTCTAATTGTGTCACACTGTGAAGTACTGACTCTCAGAAACTGCTAGAAAAAAGGGTTTTAGAAAAAGCAAAAGAATATCTTTGAAATATACTAAAGAAAGCAAACAAGGGAAAAATCAGCTGGTAGAAATTTGATTTATTTTGGGGAATAGGCAAAAATGAAATTTTGCTTTAGGCAAAATGATACTTTGCCATCACTTAGTACTACTATTGCTGCACTAACATTCCCTGAACAAACTCTCTTTGTCAATATGTTTCTGCTAATTTGGCAGCCTGCAGTAACATTCAGATCTCTCTTGGAATGTAAATATGTCCTGTGCTAAGGTGAATAGTGTGTGTGAGCACAGATTATAGTTGATTTTTAAGATAATTTTCTTCTTCAGGAATAAGAAAGTTATGTACAGATTGAACTTTTCACTACCCAAGTAATGGAGGATGGAATAAGCTCTGGAAATGGCTCTGCATCTCTTTGCAGTGTGTCTTTACAGCGCAATGTCTGGTTGTGGGAGGCCTTTAATATTTGACTGTAATGCCCTTAAATACAAGAAACTGCACTGTTGCAGAGTAAGCATCTGCAGAGGATTCGGTGAAGGGTGTCAAAGCTGTGACGTAGTTTTCTGCAGCCTACATGGGGATGTAGGCAAATCCCCAGGACTAGGGGTGAGTGTCTTAACAGCTGTTTTGAAAAAAACTGTAAAAGTGGGCTGAACAAGTGACTAAGTCATCATCACCTTAAGCAAGACTTTACAAGTAACAGTTTTGTCTTCCATCTGATAATCGTGCTCTTGCTCTTCCATTCGATTCCCACACTGGCATGAAAATGATGTTGGGATTTGCACAGGAATCCATTGTCACTGGTTTCATATTCTTTCCAAGGTACTTTTCCTCTACACATCATGGAGCAGAAAATGAGAGCCTTGCACTATCCCAATTCTCAGAGGGCATCATCAGGATTCCCTGTTGGTGTCTAATCATGTGCTGTCGTTTTGATGTGCAGGCAATTGGTAGGGTAAATGTGTCTTGGGCAGCAGATCTCTCTTGAACGCAGCTGTGTTTTGTGTTTAGCTGCCAGGTGAAGCCAGTATGGCTTTTAAGCATTTAAAGCAACAACATCTGGGTTGTTGCTTTCAACAACAGACCTTTCTTTGCTTTGAAAGTTATATAAGCACAGATGAGGAAGGTTATGTAATAGATAAAAGGGCATTTAAGATGCATGTGTTTGTAGATGGACTTTTGTATAGAATGAGTAGATTAGATACCAAAGTAACTGAGTTTTTAATTTACGTAATGCTGGAAGCAGTTTACAGGCTGTAGGTTCGTAGAGGCACCCGCATGGCAGTCATAGTGGACCTGCTGCAGGATATTCTGGATTCTGGGGAGCTGAAGCCAGCGCCCTGAGCCCTCTTGGGTGCTGCAAGGGCCAAGCACCACCAGAGAGAGCTTGTAGCAGGGTGGAAGAAAAGCCATCCCCGAGAGCGCTCACCCAGCCCCTTGATTATCTAGTGCATAAGCGCATCGACTGTGAGCTACTGTCGTTAGTGCGTGGTGGGTGATGGGAGCAGGAGCGTGGTTGAAGCCATGCTGGTTACACAGGTCACCCAAGTTACACAGACCTCCCTGACTTTTGTGCCACTGCAAAGGTTTCTCTGCAGCCTGGCATGCCCCATTCAAATTTCCAGGTATTCAGGCATCAGGTGAACCATATTTCTAGACAAGCTTTTTCTCCATAAAAGCACATTATGAGCATGATTCAGGGACATGTCGCTTACTTCACATGTGTAGTGAATATGCTGGCTCTGCTGACTGCATTCCCTATGGCCTCACACACGGGCCCCAGGACCGCTTCTGTCTTGTAGGGTTTCCCCCGCAAGGGGCCATGCAGAGAGACAACCCTCCTGTCCAGCTGGGATACCTTAAAGTTGTTATTTCCTGCCACCTCCTTGTGATATGCTGATCTGGTTTGTTTTGAAGCTAGTGATATTCTACTCAATTACGTTAAGCCACGAGCCACTTGCTCATGCAGAAGTGGGACCATCTCTCTAGAGCTGCAGGGCAGCACTGATTAGCCCCAGTGTGAATATGAGAGGCAGCACTGGAAAGGTTACCTGATGTTATTTGGGGACAGCACATATGTTTTGCAAACTGCTGCTTTGAAGGTCAGCCATTTATGCAGGCTGCTATTGCCAGTTTTATTGCTCAACTTCCACTCTGAGCCAGGCTGGCCATGGTTCTCTCATTACAACTATTTTTTTGAGACTGTATTTTGAGATGAAGGCAAGAAGTAAGGCGCTCTGTCAGTGACAGCTGAGGAGGTTGTTAGGATATGCTATTAGCTAGGGAGAAGCAAGAAGGAAAAAAAATTCCTTTTGTTTTCTCGTCTCTTCAGTGATGTGCCAGTTTCTGTATCTGTGAACCTCTGTCACTAGTAAGTCGGTGTGCCGAGAACTACTACTAGGAACTTATAGAGGTTGCCGAGGTCTTCCAATTTCCATTTTATACTGGGATGCAACTCCATAGAGTAGCCACAGTCTGAAATTGTGAAATCTGCTTCTAGCAAGTCTTCTGTCTTTCTCTAATGTGCTTTGTATACTTTCCATTGCAAAGCTTCAGTGGCCCATGCTTTTTCTTTTAACGTACAGTGTCTTTCTGCAACTGTAATGTGCAGGTAAGGCAGGCACATTTTTTTTCTAAATGTTTCGGCCAATCCAGGAAAAAGGAGTGTATGGTGACAGATCTGGTATAGAAAGCTCAGAGCATCAGAAATTAGCAGAAATTAAACTTAAATAAGAGCTTTATAACTTGTATGTAAATTATGGTTCTTTTTGCTTTCATTTTTGCTTTCATTTTATTTTCCTTGCCTGTAGTGCTGTTTCAAAGATTCTGAAATTCATAATAACAGATGTAAGTGGGCATAGTCCTACTGTTAGTGATCAGGCAAGAGTGCCATGACATCTACATGCCTTTTTTTTTTGTGTGTGTGTGTGTGTGTGTGTGTGTGTGTGTGTAAATTTAAAGACTGAATAAATAGGTACCAAAAGTTCCATTAAAATTGAAACCAAAACCTCAAACTTGGCTAGGAAAATTGACTTCCTAATTCCTCAGTGAAGTTCTTGTTACTGCGATAAGGTAAAAGTGTTTCAAATCTTATTGTAATATCATTGTTTATTTTATCTGGATGTAAAATCACAGTATTCATGCTTCATGAAAAGGTGGCAGAGTGATGGAAGAGTAAATATGATTCTGTATTTTCATTACTTGACAGAGTTGTTGAAGGGATATGGCACTACCATCTGGCTTTGGAAAACTAGCTATCTTTAGAAAACATAGGCATATATGCCAAACAGAAATGTGTCCCCATTGTTCATTGTGAAAATATCAAGGCAACCCCCAAGTCTCCATCCCATTCCCACTCATTGCCTGCTAACAAGTGCCTAGTTATCATAGCTCATAGCTTTCCTATGTGCGTGGTTAGTTATCACCTGATTTCTTAATTAAAACTGTTAATTTGATGTGAACAGCGTTCTTCTTGCCAAGAGCACTTGGAGGTTTACAGATTTGTCACAAGTTGTACACATTCTGTCTTCAGATTGTTGTAAGTATTTTGTTGTAAGGATGAAGAATGTAGACCATTACTACCTCATGAGAGATAACAAGACCAGCCCATTAAGAGGCATGCCTGTGTGTTTGAAATAGCTAGCATCCTAATTACAGCTTTCTAGCTTTGGGGAATTCCAACATGTTTATCAATTGTGAAATACTGAAATCAAAAACAGTCGGCATTTAGCATTTTCACATTGCTGTCACCATCACCACTGCCTTTTTTTTTTTTTTAAGTCATATGTTACATGACTAGTTGCAAACAGGAGTCAGTTTTCATTGTGAGAACAGCTGGTAACAGCAGATTGGGAATGCAGGGAAGCAGAAATGAATTGCCCAGGCCTATCACTTGTGCAGCAGAGGAACGGAGGAATTAAAATGTCACTATTCTGGGCGGGTGTGATCAATGTGATTTTGAAGCCTGCTTCTGATGACAAAATATTCATAACATAAGTGTTAAGAAAGACACTTGTATTACATCACCTGTAGAGTGTTTGGACACTTTTTTCTTTTGCATCAAGAATGAAAACATCTCATGAGCTGCTACTCCCGTCACACTCTCATCGGAGAATTGCAGTATTATTGATACAAACTCACTGAAACACAGCATTTTATAGTGTAGACAAAAATGTAAATCTCAGGGGTAGACCTCCGCTGCAGTGAAGTGGCTAAAGGCTGCTGAGCCCATCTCACTCTGAATGAGAGAGTGCTCAGGCTTGTCAGCACTTATGGTGAGACCTCAGGGTAGACGCTTGAGTGTGCACCCAATAAATTGTCATCTACCCATTAGGAAAATATAACAAAAATATGTGAAGTATTGGGCTTGGTATAAAAGTATATCAGAGTACCTAAATCTCTAATTTTGAGATCTTACTATATAGGGAAATAAAAAATAAATTTTAAAAACGCCTTTCTAAAATGCTGCCTGACCAAAATCCCTGTGAATTTTCCCTGTGAAATCCTGCAGTTAAGATTCCTTCCTTCTAAAAGGAAGGATTGCTTCCCTCCTTTCATGCCTGCCATTGCTTATGTCTTTTAGGCGATAGCTGTTTGACTGATATTATTGACTCCAGTGTAATTCCACTGAAAATCATATAGCTTGTACCTTTTTTTACCTAAATCAGATTATTGACATGAAGAAAAAGATGCTTATGTATTTCATCAACTGCTGTGGCCGTTTGTTCAGCTACTAAAGGAAAAAAAAAAGCATCTTAGCAGGTAGTTATCTTCAGATATCTTGAGATAACTATAATATTACCATTGAGAGTAGTTTCTTGATGCCTGTTCTCTTCATTCTCTTTAATACCAACACTAACCATAAAAAAGAGCATGATACCTACTGGCCAAAATAAACCATCCTTGTGATATTCTATTTTTAATGAAACTCGGTTGAATAAACAAGTTTTGAAATTATTGAAAAAGCTGATGTGGTTGAAAGACTGGCTGAAAGAAACCGTTGATCTCTTGCAGTGGAAAGAAAGGCAGGAAAACCTTCCAACCATCTCCACTTACCTCTTTGGTGAGGACAGTGCTTTGGGTTCCTACACAGTGGAAATTTGGCAAAAAACAAGCCTTGACTTTTAAAAAGGAAACCTTGAGCATGTGTGTCAGTAGATTGGGTTGGGTTGGATTGAAAATATCAGGAAAGCGGTGGCCAAAGGTCTGCTGCCTTCAAAAGACCAAAATGATTCAGTTAGAGATAAAACCTGCCCTTTGCCCAGATTGAGCTGGACATTGAAGTCACAATTCCTTGTACATTAACAGCCCAGGAGGAACGAGGAAGAAGGGCAGTTATGGGTAACTTGCTTTGGGCTAGAGTACCACAAAGCTAGCAGATCAAGCCATCTTCTTCTTGAAATACCAGTCAAATGGGCTGCCCCTTTGCAGGGACTCTGCCGTGAGTCACAGCGTCCGTGACCACAAGTGGCTGCTGCGGAGGTGGTGGTGAGGCTGGACCACCACCAGGAACCAGCTCATGCTCAAGGTGCCTCCGTGCTGTGCATGAATGAATGATGCTGGGCTTCAGTATAGTCCCTGTGTCCTCCAGAAAGTACATATGCAAGTCTGAAAATAAAGCAGGACAAAAACACAAGCCTATATAAAGGCTTGGTTGTATTGCCATACTGATTAGCAGAAAATTTGCTCTGGGTCTTTCTTGTTTTGTTGCTTTCTGGGCACTACATGCTTTGAGAAAGTAGTGATTTTGCCAAGTATTGTTACTGTTTAAACATAACTGTAGTTTAAGGGAACAAGTAATAGGAATTAATGTGTTCGCAAGAAAGAGGAATTAATGTGTTCATAGTTTGGAGGCAATATGTTGCCTCCTTATTAGCCTTTAAGGATTAGACACACTTAACAATATACTCCTGCTGTCACTTCATAACTATAAACAGAGCTCAGAATTATGAATTTTTGAACATCCAAACATCTTTATTATAATTAAAAAAAGAAAATCTTTATTCAGCATAGGGACAGTTTGACTAAAATATTTGTACTAGTAAATATTTGCCTAAGTGTTTGTACCAGTAAAGTTTCTTCAGATATTATCAGGGATTTCTAGCTGAGCAAGGACTAAAAGATATGGTCTTACTAATGCCTATAGATTTTGAGGTATGTCATTGTCTCATTCTGCAGGGATTTATAGTGATGGTAACTCTCCATAAGGCAGTAAAAGTATGTACCCTGAAATAGCCTATTTTCTGTGAATTATTAGTGTATGCCTACTGAACTCTCTTGTCTAATATTCCCTAAATTCAGGGCAAAAATGCTGTATTTTTCAGGTATCTGTTTCAAAGGTCAGCATGGACTTCTGTATCAATTTATTTTTTAAGAAAGAAAAAAAAATAAGGAAATGCTGCTTTCTAGACGCTTTTCCACATAGCTGTTCTTTAGTGTATTCTATACACTTTTCCACATAGCTATTTCTACTTCATTTACCATTTCGGATTTCAGAGCATAAAGCCAAAGTGGACCATTACATCTGCTAATCTCACTTAGTGCAACAAGCCCTTAACTTTCACTTAGTCATTCCTTCATTGTGCTTCTTAGTGTATATTTGCCTGAAAGGTTGCTCTCGGTAAGGCATCTGAACGTTATATGAACATGCTTGGAGATGAGAAGGCAGCCTGTTAATTTGTTCAGAGTTCCTCATCTCTACTGTTAAAAATGTCCATCATTTTTAACAAATCTGAATACCCCTGGCTTTGGCTTTCACCTCTTGGTTCTTGCTGTTTAGCAAGAGTTTGCAGCCATACTAAAATTTGGGCTGTGGAGGAAAAAGAAACAAATATGATTTGAATGCTAACTGAGCTTTAGATTTTTAATACATCTTACTATAAGCCTTTTTTTTTTACCTTGTTGCATATAAGTCCTTTACCTCATTGCAATTCTCTTCTAGTGTGACTTGAGCAGGGGGAACGAAACCTGCAGCCCCTTCTGCTGAGGGACACATGTTACTTTTTATTTTTTTCTTAGCACTATTGGAGCCTCTTAACAGATTAAGTGTTTTAGACACATGCATTCAATAACAGGAATGTCATGTGTTCTGATCTCAGTGCCCACATGTAGTCTCATGGAGATCAGAAGCAGTGCACAGCTGCAGATATTTGTACACATGAAATGCCATAGAGGATCAGTGCTTAATTGCCTGCATTTTACATGCTTTCATTCTGATACAGATCTCAAGTGCCAGCAACAGCGTGGGAGCAGCAAAAATGAAAAGGGAGGGGAAGAATGTTTTCAATAAAACTCTGCCTCCCTTGCATAGTCAAAATGACAGTAGGCATTCCAGCTTTGAGGGCTTTCAGTTGGCATCATATACAAAAAATATTTGGAACTGGAAAGGAAAAGACAGCTTTAAAGAGAGGGAGAAAAGGACTGCGGCACCACTGGCCTTCGTTCGGATTTGCAGCCAAGACTTTGTGTGAAGAGGGAAGTGATGACAATATGAGGCTTGATGTGCGTAACAGCAAAGTTTCCCACGCGTGTTCTCCGCTGCCTCGCAGTTTGGGGTGCGTGGTGACTGGGCTTTGGGCTCTAGCCATCAGGGAGGCAAGGCCGGCCACAAAGCTCAGCTCTGGATCCAAACTGCTTCATGCGTGGGAGAAGTTAGCCCTCTGGTTTGAGATTTTACTTATCCTAACTGGGCACCGAAATAAGTGAGAACTTTCTTTTTTTTTTGAATTGCAGCTTTAATACTGCAAAACCTTTAGCAGTTTATGATCTATGGTGAGGTTTTACAAGTTTGCACTTTTTTTTTTTTCCCTTTCTTGTAACAGATAGTTTGTTAAATGCTGAAGGAAGCCCCAGATGTGAACAGCACAGATACATAGGTCTTGATTTCTGGATCCTACTACTTAAGCTACTTAAGCTACTGCAACAGAAAGGCTCAGTAGATACATGCAATAGTAGTTTGGTAAGAGAAAGTCCTTTTGTCTTTATGCAAAGCTACGAAGAAATTTACTCTAGAGCAATGATAAGTCTTCAGGCTGACCACTGCGTATAATCATTCAGCACTGTCTGCTCTTTTTTTCTGCTATTTCTTTAAAAACATAAGTGAAGACAAAATGAAGGATGAAATTAGAGAAAATGGAATTGTGTCAATTGCTTTTCATTTCAGTTGAATCGCCGATAATTCCACCAAGGATCTATGTAAACAACCTTGTTTGTGTAGGTTGGGCTCTGAAATTTGCCCTGTACTTAGTGCAATAGCTGTAGTCATGGTTATTGATAAAATGTAGTATAGAATACTGAGATTTTAAAGATATGATTTGCTTTATTGTTGTTTTCATAATAATAATAAAAAAAGGAGCTGGCAGCCCTTCTTTTTAAAACCTTAACAAGTAACTCAGTGAGTTACAATCTGAAATGACAAATGTTGTCTGTCCTATAGACAAGACTGCCCCGTGTTCCTCAGGTCCTAGTGCTTAGGTCAGTTAAATAGACAATCAGATAGACATACTACCAAAGTATGGTGATAGATAATTGTCTGGGAGAAGTTGTTCATGGTTTAAAACAGTTTTGTAGAGCAGATTCTTTTCAATGGTAGAAATACTATTTTTTTCTTCTGGTCATTCAGAAATGGCACATAGCAGTAGTCCTCCTGCTCCTCCTAATCACGCTAAATTCTAGATCAATACAAACTGTTCACCTAAAGATGCAATTGAAATCAGAATGACCCTATCTTATGAATACTATTATACATGATATAATTTAATTAAGCAGTAATCCCTTTTGAAATCAGTCATTAGAATTAGTTGGCAATTTACTTTGTTTGCTTCCAAAGGTTAATACTATAGCTATGGTAAGCAATACCTAATTTCATGGGGATTTAATGCTATTAAAAAGCATAATCAATTTCTGATAGCAATATTTTTTTAAATGACTATAAATTGGTTGAGTGCACTCAGATTACTTTAAAATGGGTGTTTTTCTGGCAGATGAATAATTCTCAGCTAGTCAAAATTCATTTTTGAGCTCTCAGATTTAGCACTTCAATTATGCATTCTTCATTTGTTTTATTAATTGTTTGGTTATATTTGACTATGCTGAACTATAGATGCATGCATAATATATGACATATTATTCATGAAATTTTCCAATGTGACAGACTCTGGTTACTCATGAGTAATACAGTATCTGTCACATAATAAATAGAGTAATGCTACTTTATGTAAGCTGGTTCTAAGTTCTTAAACATAATTATCTCAATTGTTGAAAGGAAATAAGTGTTTAGATTACTTTGATGTACGATGCAGTAATTTGAAGAAAGAAATTCTTACATGTCAGGTCCTAAATACATTTCTAACAGGAACAGACGAAATAAATAGATATTCTTTACTTAATACCAAGTTTGACGCTGACTGAGATTATCATGTCAGTCCTTGCTCTTACTAATTAGCTGTTCTTTCTTTCGGAGTCAAATTATCTATTTCTGTAAATTTATGTGGGTTTATTGGTTTCAGTAAACCTGGATTACCTTACATAGGCATTGGATTTAGTTTAGGAAGGAATTCTTGCCTCTGCTTGAAGCTGAAGTTCCTGCAGGATTGGCTTTTTATGAGAGGAAATAGATAATTGGCCAATTCTGTAAGAAGCAAAACTATCAAGTTTAGTTTCTTAGTGTATCCTTTAGTCACTGCGTGCAGTAATCTAAGTGGGCTCTCACAATGCCTTTACATGCAAGGTGTTCTGCCATGAAAATCCTAAGGAAACATTCTGGCTTGGTTTGAAGCAGGCACAAAGGAACCATTTTGGTTTGCTGAATTGCAGGGTCTCATTTCAGGTGAGTTTGCCATTATGTGGCCAGCACGTGCAGTCGCCGTGCCCCGTGGGAGCCGTGTCCAGGTGCCGTGCCCCCTCATGCCGCCAGCCTGCGCTCCGGTTCTCTTGCTGCTCCATGATTTATTGGAATTTGGCAGGAAAGTGAAAGTCTGACTGTTGAGTCCCATGGGCAAAGGCAGAAGTGGAGGTGATAGCTCGCAGCAGGCAGCAGTGCTCCAGGAAGGCATGTGAAGCCGAGTTAGTCTCCTCTAAAAGTTGCAGAGAGCCTCAGGGAGATATATTCCAGGGTCAGCATTAAGTGTTTTGAGGTTTTAATGTCAAAACAGCTTTGTCTGAATTGAAAGTGCCAGGAGAAAATACTGACCTTTTCAAACGAGAAACTTCAGAACATTTTGTCCTATAAAACATTTTGATTAAAATATATAAGGAAAAAATATAAAAAAGGTTTTTCTTTGGGTGCCTAATGTTACATTGATCTTGCTTTTGCAAAGTAAATTTTTTTTTTACTGAATTCACTCACTGAATTCAGTAAAACACATATCCTCCTACTTTAAAAATATATTTTTAATATTTCTTAATATTTTATTAATTCTTCTGCTGCATTTTTTAATGCTCTAGTACTTGGATTTGCATTAATACCTTAGGGCTTTTGCCCATCTGTTTAAAACCTAATGAAATTTTCAGGTAATTTTGGCTTGAAATGGCTAGCAGAAATTAGCAGAAAAGGATGATTTAAAATGAAATCATAGTGCTGTAATCAGTTACACTTTGTTACCTGTTTCTGGTTGTCAGTAACTTGCAGAACACTACGTTAACTTGCAGGAGAAAAACGGACTTCATTAGAAAGGGCAGCAGATAACCTGTCAGGGACAACATTTCTCTAAATTCTCTACTTTTCGAAGGGTAAGCACAGCATCCGTTTTGACATGGTTATACTTTCTGTCATTTTCAAGCACTCCAGCTAAATGTGCTGTTACTTTAAGGCTAGCAAAGAAAAATTGGGTTCTTGTCCTCAGTTATACACCTTGATGGCTTTGTTTCCCTCTTTGCCCTGAATTGACTAATAAAAACAAACCTGGTTTGTTTTTTTCCCCCAGTGGATAACACCTAGCTTTCATTATATCTGTCCCTGCTTGTGGTTTTTGTAGTTAATAGGCCAAATTTTGGTTGGACAGTGTTGCGAGCCATCAGGTTTATGCCCAGTTAGACTTGGTCTGTGCACGTAGGCCGTATCATTGGTGTAAAAATTAACTGTGTGACATCTTACCTAACCGCCTGTACTGCTTTAGGGTTGAGGATTTGGCTAAAAAGTGTTATTTCACCATAGAGAAGGAATGCATCAGTTAGGGGCAAGCAATTAGATTCAAGGCTGGTCACAGGCTAGATATACCTGCGCTGTGGGTATATCCCAAGTGCTGTTTTTCTGGCATCTTGGGCAAGGTATTTGCAGTGCTCTGCAGCTCTTTTGCATCTGCAAAAAGCAGGAAAATCATGTCTGTTCCTTCCTTTATATATCTTAAAATCTTTTGAAGAAAGATAAGCACTACCAAAACTCTCATTTACAGAGTAGTTTCTCAAGCAGAGAAAGATTCCAACTGCTGAACACTCAGCAATTTTAATTGTCGTTCTCCTTTGGGATTGCTGTGCTTAAATGACCACCTGACAACCTTCAAAATGAAACATAGCTCTGCAATCAACTGTTATGACTGTAATTTATGTGCATTCATTAATACTGGAAGTTAGTTTTGGAAAACTTCAGCTATATAAAGACATCCTCCAGCAATGTTGAGGTATGCTGTTTTTGCTGTGTTTTCTTCTGGTATTAAAACCACCTCCTAGGCTGTACGGTGTAACATACAATTTTGCCTTCCTAGTGCAATACAGAAAGAACTCTGTCTTTCCCAAAAATTCCTTTTATGCAAAGGGACTTCTGGGACACTCTAGTGGCTTTTTATTTTCTTCTTTATTGCAGAATTATGCAGAATTACAATACCATTTTTAGGCATAAATAGCACAGTGAGTTATGGTCTAGTAGGAAAAAATTATGCATGAAAATACCCTGTAAACATATCTCCATTTCCTCCTGGCATGGTGTATTTTAGCAGAGCAAGGAGTCTGCAGTCCAAGGAGACAGCAGTTTATACAGCACTAATGATGTGTGTTTCCAATTGTAATCTCAATATGCCAGATGTATGATTTAGTCAACATCTCTGCTTTGGTTTTCACTGTATGGGTTGCTGGTGTATCCGTTCCAGTGACACAGATGTACCAGCGCATTCAGTACCTTGACTCTTCTGACACAAGTTTGTATGTGGTTGTGGAGGGTTTTATTGTAAAGAGCATATTGTTACATTAGTCAGGAAGTCACCCTGCTGCACTATATCTGTTGTTTTGTAGAAAAGTTCATATGAATGAAACATGCTGCTGGTATTGAATAGTGGTGATCTTCACTCTAGCAATTTTTCTGTATCAAGGGAATCAGATGAGATCAGTCTTTCAGTAACCTCTGAGTAATAATCTTGAAACCTACTGCATTCGTAGTAGAAATGCAATTCCTGGAGCTGTTCTCTTATGCTGAATGCTAAATATAGTCTTCTGAGACAGAAGAATAAAATCAGTATTCCAAGAATATTAGTATTAGAGTTTTGAAAAGATTTACATTCCAGTCACCACCAGCATTTTTTATCTTACATTTCTCATCCGTTTACCTACAGACTTGCCAAAGGCCTTCATTGTGTGCCCTCTCCCTCACGCAAATGTGCTGGCTAACAGAAAACCAGCAAGAACATTACTGCATTGATTTTCTTTCATGCCTACAAGCCATAAAGTTTCCATGATGAATATAAATCAATATTTGTAGTAGAGCAGAAGGTGATCTGCATAATTGCTGATGAAAGAGATAACACTGAAACTTTCATTCACCAATCTCGGTTACTTGTAAATACGTATCTTCAGAGAATTCCCACAGCATCAGGCTTCTTACCCCAGAGCCTGAGGTTTTAGTGTGGTATTGGCAGAATTTCCTCAACTCTGATAACTCAAAAATTTTTTTGAAAATATAAATTACTAAGTAAGAAGCCAGCACCTGAGCCAGATCCCCAGCATTCACACTGGGATATGCAACAAAGGCCACTAAGTCATTTCTTGAAGACTGAAAATTGTGTAGTTAGTGACAATGCTGGGCTTTTGGCAGGCCAAAAAATTGCAATCCTACCTATTCTCCAGCTTATCTCATCTCCTCCATGATAACAGAAGACGAGTTTTTCTCCTAGCTTTCTTTTCAGTATCTCTCCCTTTTCTTTTCTTTTCCGGCACTCTCCAAAGATATTAAAAAAACGCTTCTGCAAACATGGAAATTGTAACTAATACATTTCAGTTTTGAAAGGGTGTGTTCATATCTTGCACTTATACAAGTGGGCCCAGTATAAGAGTGTTATTCAATTGGCAAGGGGGAATGAATTTGAGGTCAGCTTCTCCATATACCCCTTATAGATGTGATTCCAAACTCAAGCTTCAGCTAAGAGTCCATTAAAAGTTTTATTCTTCCCATGCTTTTTTTTTTTTTTTTTTTTTCTGAGAAAGAAGAAGCTATTCCTGTAAATAAATGTTTTGTATAATCAATTTAATGCTTAACGGGAAGTTTATGGATTAAAAAAAATTAGTTATTGGTTTTCAAAATGGGAGAGTTTCAGATCCACATTTTAAAAAGTCCATATGTTTACATTGTAAATGTATAAGTAGCTCAGCAAAACCAGTAGCTGTATGACCTAGTAGCCGAGAATGCTGGAAGTAAATATTGATTCTGCATTTCAATAAAATTGCATGTTACTTGAAGGAAAACTGTATTACAGTTTAACTACCTTGTGTAGGCATCTTTTCTAATGGAACTAATTATCAAAGAAGAATTTTGGTTCTTTGTTCCTGGTGTTGGAAATTGAAATTCAGCACAAGTAGAATACATTATTAGGGTAAGGATGTAGTATTGGTGCAAGTAATGTTATTTGGTGTTAGTAAGATGCAGACTTTGTGTTTTTGAATACAGTTAAGAATGAGAAAAGCAGAAGGTGAATCCTTACATGCTACTACTGCAACTAATTGCATGAGGTGTGAAACAGGTGAATTACACATTACTCTGGGGAGTGATAGCCTTCACTTTTTATAGTGGGAAGCTCCCTCTAGTAAGTCTTGTATTTATGGAGTTTGTGAGGGAGTTGTAGCAACCAGTGCAATGGTGTTAACTGCAGGTAACAGTTTAGCTTTGGGATATGAACCACAAGCTCATGCAGAATAACTCTTCAAAACTCATGCAGGTAACTGTGCATCGCAGTGTCCTGTGAGCAAGTGATTTGCCTCTGATAAACACAAGAGGTGCAGAAGGAAGTCTGTGTAAGCCCCAACAGCCTGCACCAGTTATTTGGCTATGAAGACACCTGCACTTTCACTGTTTTGTATTTGTCTTTTGATAGTGATATTCATCCTCCTCCCCAAATTTGTCTGGATGGTACTTTGAGACCACTGTGTACCTGTTTTTGGTATTAAGGACTGGTGGCTGTGCAGTTTCCAGCCAGGAGAGAATTCTAATGGATTCTACAGGACTTCTGACTAGGCAGTTGCCACCGTGACATGTTGTAACAGCCTGCCAATCTCAGCATTTCCTATAAAGCACATTTCAAAAGGAAAAACTATCCACGTGCCGTACACAAATCCTCCGCGAGAGTCGCTCTTTGATGATGATAAATTTTGGACCATCACTGTTTACACCATTGCTGGACTTATGATACTTTTTCTTTTATTAATGGACAAAAGGCAATCATTTAATATTTTCTTCCCACTGCCCAAGTGGGGCAGCGCTGTGCACTCTGCCTCACTTTTGGACGCACTTGTTTATTCTTTCACAAGAATAAAATCCATTTCAGAGATGGCATTTGAATAATCATTGGCAATGCATCAAAAGTATTGTCACTGTCTCATCAAGACTCCATAGACCTGCATATACCTGCAAAGTCTAATCTTATTTAGCAAGAATTTTATATAAGTTTGTTAAGTATGGATCTTAGTGGTCATAAACGTGACCTGGAGCCTGGATGTGCCGGTGACAGAAGTACTGTAAAGACTGATGTTTTATATCCTACCAGATGATGGTACAATTCGTAGATATAACATGTGGAATCAGATACTGTTTCCTCACTAGATAGTGATGTCTGTCCACCAACATTAAATCAAATGAGTAAAGTGATTTTCTGATGTAAAACAGGGAATGTTTGTGTCACAATTTATCCTCAGGCCTTTGGGTAAGAAATCATTCATCATTTACAGTTTTGAAAGGATCATAGTATTTTTTCTTTTGCAGTTTGACCTGATCAGCAGATTTCATTGCAGAAAAGTTTTTCTTTCTGAAGAGGTCAAGTCATCTGAGAATATTTCTGTTTTACGTCAGCACTCTGAGGAAGTGTTCGGCCATTTTACAGCTTTCTACATTTTCTGTTGTATACTTGTATAAGAGATCTGTACAACTCTGTGAGATAGTATTTGACTTCATAGAAACAAGATGAGCTAAATCCCCAGCTGGTATAAATCAACCCTGTTTTATTGAAGTCAGTAGATCTATGCTGTACAATAGCATTATTACTGTGTATTAGTGGTAATTTTCAGTGGCTCCAAGGGATAAAATAATAAATTTTAAAATAAAATTAATTAAAAGAGTAAAATGAATTTAAAAAATAAAAGGTAAGGATGTAGTTGTGCTCAGCTGCCCCTGGAAGCCCACATCAGATATTTTTCTTTTATGTATCACATCACTCATTCTATAAATTGTCAGACTTTGCTGTATGTTAGTTTTGTGCTTAATTTTTTTTGTGCTTTTGTTTTTTTTTTTTTGTTTTTTGTTTTGTGCTTTTGTTCTGCGTAAATTAAGCCTCTGTTTTTTGATTGAATGATGCTATAAGTAATACTTCTGTTTGTAATCAAGGATCTTTTGTAGCCCGATATTTTTTAGTTGCTACAATTTTGCCTGGTGCTATTTCTGCCAGTACTGGGGTACTCCTGATCGTGCGCAAAAAGGTCATATAGAAACTTACACTTTTTCTTTTCTTTCAAGGTATAATTGTTCTATGTCTGGAGAAGAGATTTTTTTCCATCAGAGTAGGGTGTTGCATATAGTGGTCGTTGAACAGATGTTTTAACATACTCTGGCCATCCTGTCATCTTAATAGTGTCTTTTTTTTTCCAGGAGTAGCAGACAGTTCAGCATGGTATTGGTGAAGACCACAGGAATGATAAGAGGAATAATCTGTTTTCTGTCTGGTAGAAATGCCGTTGAAATTCTAATATGCAACAATACTAGGCATTAAAATCCTCTTTTCTCTACTGAAGCATAGGATGAATTTCCTCTTCATGAAGGAGATGGGATCATGTTATCCTATTTTCCATGCCATAATGTAGTGTACTCAGTTTAGAGCGGACCTTGTCTGGACCTTAAAAAAAAACCTTCCCTTTTCATTTTATCATCCAGCATCAATCAAATTTTACTTTAAAAGTAAGTAATTCATTTTGGATCATTTTCTAATCTGAGTTAGGGAGGGCTTTATACATTTAGAGTAAGGGATATTGTTAAACACTGGTTTCTTGTCTCAAAACTAACTTATGCTCATGTCAGTGGTGTATTGCAGTGTCGTAGTTTTTTTTAAGGATGTCTGAAACAGAGCTGATCTCCTACCATTCACTGATTTAAAAAGCAGAATGCAAGGGCTCTTGGTATGATCTTGCTTAGAAAATCTGTATGATGAATCCTCCTACTTGCCAATAGCAAAAAACTCTACTGGGGAACTCTTGTGCTCCAGGCTACTTTTCAAGTCTTGATGTCATCAGAGATATAAGCCTTGAGGAAGAACTCCAAGCTCACCATTTTGTAGAAGACTGTTATTGACGATATAATGGGTAAAATTTAAAAACAAAACAAATTAATCAGGAAGTGTTGGAGAAGAATCAGATCACGTTTCTATAAACTCTTATGTACTTTGATCTATTGTCAAAAAGCTTTAGGTCCTTTGAGAACTGTAAGTCTCTTTTCTTAGCTCATCAGCCTGTCTCAGGACTCACTGGAGAAATGAAAAAGATTACCAGGTCTACTACAAGTGACATGAACTACTCTGTCTTGTTGGAAGTCCCGTCTGAGAACTCCATCACTTTTAAACAGTGACAAGCTTATCCTAAAATGTCCCCCATTAGTGAACAATGTATTGCCCACAAAACTCTAGCTTTTTAAAAGGTTTAGAGAAATTAGTGAAATAAAATAAGGGTAAAGGAACAGCTGTCACATTTACTTGTTTTTCAGTATAATCCTAAAATTAATCTAGGTGCAATCTTTTCCATTCTTCTCAAAAATAGAGGAGCGTTGTGATGGTTTGTTCAGGGAACATTGGGTTCAAGGAAAACATGGTCAGGGCACTTCTAAGAAACACCTCTTGGCAGTGTGTTCAATGAAGTATCTCAGCAGAGGATCTTCTCCAGCAGAGAAAGAACCAAAATGTAGATAAAAGTCTATTATATCTAGCAAACATTGTTTCCTCTAGTCATTCTCATTGCCCTACCTTTTGGATTGATACAGAGGTAGATTAACTAGAGAGCTTGTGTGAAATGGGAACCACTAGAAAGAGAAGAGATTGGTGTAGATACAACAATAAGGAGCTGGACAGAAAGGGAGAAAAATGTGTGCATGCATGAACCATAAATTAATAGCAATAAATCTGTGCAATGAACTCCATGTGTTCAAGGATGATGAAAAAATACTTCAAATATTTTCCATTTTCCCTGTAGAGTTATACTTTTCTTATGTCAAACCTTGATATATAGTTCTGTGGACTGAAGAAGCATTTGCAATGTTAAAACAGCTCTTTTCACTTTAGATTTAAAGCAAAATGATGGAAATCTAAACAGTGTATTAAGCAATATTGATTTTTTTTTGTTCTTTTTGGATGGGGAGAGGCAAAGTATTGAGGGAATCTGAATGCAGGTCCCTTCACACTCATTCTAGAGTAAAGTCTTTTATAAGAAGGATGTGCCAGCTTGACATTGTTGAATGCACTATTCAATGGCACATCTATTGAATTAAATAGAGAACGATTTCATCGCAAGATATCAAAGTAGTTCTTTATATATGAGCTCATTTGGTTTCGCTTTTAATTTAAATTGAAAGCTTAAGAACTTCATTGTATCCTATAAGGTTTTCAGATTATGCTGTGGAGCAGATAAACAATTACAATTTGGAATGGACTTCAAGAAGAAGAACCTAACCAAACTGTTCAGACCTTTTCCTGCAATATTTTGGATCATTTGCTTGTTTTTTCTGAAACTCATTTCTTCTGCTAGAATTCAGTTACTTCTACTTCAGGTTGATATGTTTTGACCTATGTCTATTCCACATCATTTCTCAGTACATTTGCAGATAATGCTTTTTTATCTTTGTAAAAAAGTTACATAAAATGTATGTGGGAGTGAATTCGGCATGATGGCTCTTGGCTGCAGCATTCCTGATAGCAGCATTGATGCAAATCAGAACGGTGCAATTTGCTACAGTCAGTCTCTCAAAGAGCAGGCAGAATATGTGATCTGGAACCAAGTGTCCAACACACGATTGTTTAAGTAGCAGATAGGTTTGCACAGTTGTTTAGACCCAGCTGATAGGTCTAATATATGCCAGTATTTATATGCAGTTATTTCTTTTCAGGAAAGAGAAGCAAAACTGAGTTTTACCAGTCCATATTTATTTTCTGTCTGGGAGTCCTCCTGCCTTGTGAGAATCCTACATGCTCCTTCCCATCATCTGAGGTTGTATAGTAAGCATCCTTGATGCACCCAATGTACATGTAATCTAAAGTTGTCTTAATGGTGTATCTACACATAGCTGGGAAATGTGAATGTAGCACCTAGATGCAGCAGTTTTACCTGTCAGAGCATGTACTTGACGGTGTACAACTTTACCAGCACATAGCTGGCTGTCCAGCCTCCCAGGTCAGCTGCCGTGGCTGGAACTGAAAGGAACTGAATTGCCTATTAATTGCTGAAATCAGTCTGGCTTGCTTAGCTGTGCCTGTGCAAGCTGCAAGCCAACTGTTTAGTAGAGAAAGTGTTAGAGGACCTCTGTTGAGGTATGGTAGACAATCCTTGCAATGGGACTCCCACCTTGCTTACTTGGAGCACGCTCAGGAAACATCTAACCACAAATTTTGAGACAGAAACAGCATTCTAGTCACATATCCAGGCAAAATGTTAGAAGTTATGTTAAATGTTGGAATGTCCTATTCTTTTGCCACAAAGGTGTGTTCTGTTACTGAAACCAAGATCCTGGTCAAGTTTACTATTTCAGTCACAAGCTGTACGATTCCCTGCTGGACAGTACAAGTGTTACGGTTGCTAAACTGGCTATGTACTTAGAGGATAACAGTTGTTAGTGAAGAGACTACAATAAAAGAGTAAGTAAATTTGACAAATTCAGGATGCTGAGGATTGTGTTATGGCTGGAAATAGCTATTGTCAAAGATAAGAAAGATTCTCTGAAGGTATGTTCTATCTAATCAAAACATTTCCCACATGAAGAAATAACAAAAGCAATAAAGCGATAAAAGAAACATTAAGCTCTACAAAGAAGTGATATATAGATAAAGAACCACTCTAGAAGGAGGGGTTCCAGTTATGCAAGACATTATTATGGCTGTTTGATCCCCTCCGAGTTCATTAAGAAACACTTGGGAGTGCTGATTAGGGTCTGTATCTTTGTTTTTTCAGTGGCATAACAGAAATAATTAATGGCAAAAATGTAAAAAGTTCGTCTAAGAACTCTATTGATTCTTAGCCTTAAGCTAATTAAAATGAAACTCCATAAAACTCTGCAGATCCTCATCAGCTGGAAATTTTCTCCTTTATGTCATTAAGAGGCCCTTAATAATGCAGATTATCGTAAGGGAATAGCAGAATGGTCATGTAATTTGTTTACTCCCTTTGCTGAAGGAATGGCTTTTGAGACCTTCACTGATCAAGATCTTTACGGAGCTGTCAGAAGCCACAAGCATTAATTATGTATACATTTCCTCTCTGTTATCCTGTTTTGGTTTCAGAGTTTAGTCAAAATGTGACCAAAATGAGAACTCTGGTTTAGGTTTTCTTACAAAACAATGCAAATTTGTTAAAGAATCTGTTCAGTTTTTAGAAACTTCTGTTTCTGCCTGTGCAGGATCATCATTCTGTTATCAGTATGCCTTTTCCCATGGTTTATGTGTTTCCAGTAAACTACAGAGAAATATTCCAAGACCACGGGTAATCATTAGCACCATGTCAATTTAAACCCAGACCATAATGATTATTAATTATTTTAAGTGCTGCCTCTTTAGAGGTCATTTCCAATGTTGGCAGGCTGTGTTTGAAAAAAGCAGGTGACCTGACTGCCGAGGAACGCTTGCAACTTAAACTGGGGAATTTGGCAGAGTTTTTGCAGATCTGAACAGCAGGCAATTTCAGGATGTTTAACTTCAGGAATTTGTCTTTTTCTTCACACATGGTTTATGATTTTGAGGGCCTAACTCAAAATTCCCTACGTGAACTGGTTCACCACCAGTCTGGGGGAACTGGATTGTGCTAGCAGGCAGCAGACACGTTCTCGCGTCCACGGATACTGCTACAGAATTGGGTTGTCTTCCCAGTAGGTGTTGCCTCTGGCAAGGGCACGAATACTTGTCCAGGGCATCTGCCTTATCCAGACTTGTCCCTGCTATTCCCTTTGCTGCCACGTATACAGACTTAATTTCCTTAATATCCTAAAATAGGTGTTAGACCTAGTAGGAGTGTATTTGTAGCTGGAGTAAGTAGTATGGGTGCCCCCTTGGGGACAAATGGTTCCCTCTCAGTGGAATAAGTGCAAGTTAAGGAGAAGTTAAGGTGAAGCAAAGTTAAGGAGAATGATAAGTGGTGTGGTGATACCAAACTGGGAGGAGTAGCTGATACCCCAGAGGGCTGCGCTGCCATCCAAAGGGACCTGGACAGACTGGATAGCTGGGCAATGAGAAACCTTCTGAAATTCAACAAAGACAAGTGCAAGGTCCTGCACTTGGGGAAAAAACCCCGGTCACCAGAACAGGCTGGGGAC
>VZSV01000152.1:240021-315386 GCA_013398735.1 Nothocercus julius
CCTGAGCCACCTGCTGTAGGTGACCCTGCGTGTGCAGGGGGGTTGGACTAGATGATCTCTAGAGGTCCCTTCCAACCTTAAGCATTCTGTGATTCTATGATTCTATGATTCTATTACAAATAAGGTTTACATAGAGGAAAAAAAGTTATGCTCAGTTGTGCCTACAATTTGCTCCTCTTCTAAATGATGTCACAAGGCTCTTTTCTGAGGCGCTGCACTCAGACACCGGAACTGAGGGTGCTATCCATGCACTGCCCCAACGTGTCACCCCTCCTGCATCTGACCTCCAGAAGGGCCACTGTAGCTGCTAAAAAAAAAAAAAAAAAAAAAAAGTCATTATTTTCTTCCAAGCTGTATCATTTGTTCTGATGGAAGACTTAAAGCCTTGCCACACTTATATATCTATTTATATACCTACAGCATTAGTGATGCCACCCCTTGACCTAAGAACTTACCATATTCCTTAGTCACCACTTTCAAGTTTTGGCTGGAATGACTTTGGCTTGCTCTGAGATTTTAGGAAGCAAGTGAGTGGCAGAGATTCCTCCTTGGAGCAGCTGCTGTTCTGAGCTCCACTCCCTTTCTTTCTCTTTTGTTCCTCTTGGCATCCTTGTTTTCAACTTCCTTCCTAGAGCTTTTTCAGGAGGAAGGCTGCCTTGGGACTTGCACTAAATAGAGATGTGAAGGATCAGTATTTCCCTCCCCTGCTAGCTGTGGTTGGGCCCTAGGATATAATATGCAAATCTAGCAAGGGATATGTTCCCTCCTTCCTTCCTGTTTGGAGCCAGATTTTTCCCTTCTCCTTAGCTGGGTTCTTTTAATTTGTGCTTCACTTGTATTCTTTAATTAGCACATTCCTTCTTAGCTTGACTGGCTTTTTCCTGTTTACAGCTCCACAATTGCTACTTAACTTACAAATCATATACTTTATGAGACATATTCATTGTAAATACACATGCTACCAGACTCAGCATTTTTAGTTCACTGTGAGCTGTCATGTATCAATAATGCAGAAAATAACTTAGTGTATTAATAACTTAGTGTATTAATAACTTAGTGATTTCCTAACCTGCTTTCCTCTGTACCACTTTTTGGGGGTGTTGTCATACCTGAGTGGGTATTTCTGCAGAAGGTAGCATGGTCCAAATATAAAGATTCAAATAAATTATAATTAAAATGGAACTAGTCATTTTGCAAAATCTGTCAGATGAAAGTGGCAGAATTTGAGAAGGCAGAGGAGTTCTCCGTTCTGTTCAGAGGAGAACTGAATTATGTAGTGGTGTGAAGATACATACTAAAGATTTTGAACTAAAATCACAGATTAAATTTTGAAGCAATGGCCAAAGCAGGAAAAGAGGTTAAGGATTTGTTTTTCACAGTCTGAAAAATCACAAGGTATCTTGGGATACTGTAGTCACTCTTTTCACAAAACACAAGCCACAAAATTTCATTTCTAATTGGTCATCAAGACCAATGATTTAAAGCTGAAATAAAATACTATCTTTTGGAAAGATACATGCTCCAGATCTAAGAGTTCAAATGCAGGAGAATTTATCCATGTCCCTCAAATCTTTTCTAAAATTGACTCTGCTGACTTGAACTTACAGCCATTAGATATTGCATATATCTATTGCATTAGATATCTTCTCCCCTTACACTGAGAGCTGCCAAGTAACAAATGTTTATTGGTTACAAAGGTGACCAAGCTATCTTAAAATTTCTCTTCTTCATGAAACTAGAGTTTCTAGCACAATGATTTTTAATAACTTCAACCTGCACCTGTGCAATTGAAACTCTAATCTCTACATGGAATACTTGCATGCTCCAACTGTTAGTCTTTTTGTGCTGCAGGTGCTCTGAGCAGCCCAGATCTTCATGCAATGCCAACTAAATGGCAGATACCAATAGTAATTGGTAGAGCAGTAATGCTGCTCATTAAAAGAGCTGAAGTCATCCTCAAATCTTCCGAGATGTTGTTGAATTTAATGCATGTTGTACATTATGTAGCTCGACATGGATCACTGGCTGGATTCCTGTTAATTCTGGTGCATGAAACATTGACTTATAAGTGTGATCATGCTTGAATCTTCAGCTTTCTTGTGACCAAGACTTTCAATAGTTCTTGCATCATGCTTCCCAATTACTAGATTTTTCCTCAGTTATTTAATAGTCTGGCATCTCTTTTAATGAAATAAAAATAAAGAGACAAATTTATGTTTTATAATTACATATAGTATTATGGATAGAAAGGAGACTTTGAAATGTGAAGCTTTCACCGTTGATTTGAATGTTCTATCTGCTGAGTGAATGTCAGTTACAATCACTTCTTTTCCTCCCCTTCACACACTCAATCATCCTCTTTTCCCAAGAACAGTAATTTGAGAAATTAAACTAAGTTAAATGTGGTGAACAGATCAAAAGTTCTGTGAAAGAAGTAGATCATTCTTTGAGAACTTTGAGGAAGAAACAGGTCTCAGTGAGGCAATTGAAATCGGAAAAAATCATATAGCCCCTGACAATTGGGAAGTGAGACAGAAAAATATAACACGACAAGAAAAATATGTGAGCAATTTTGCTCTGGACTTTGAAGGCTGAAGAAGAGATCTTCATTCCTGCCAGAGGAAAGATGAGAGACAGTGAAGGTTTTGCATGGGGACAAAATGCAAACAGAGTGGAAGGAGAAAACAAAAAGTTTATCATGTTCTGCAAGAGAGGCAGAATATGAGAGTAGAAAATAGATACTGCTTTGTAGGGAATACAGAACAAAGTAATAATAATTTATTGTCTCAATTTAACCCTCAGTTCAATATAATGGGCCAAATTGGCCTTCTTAACTCCTTTCATTTCAGAATGTAATTATGCTGAGAATTGGCTTTGCCTGTATAGTTCTCTGCTAAAGTTCACTTTATAAAAGGGAAAAGAAAAAAATCAGGGCTTTCGAGGGCTTTTGTTTTTTAAGCATCTGTATATGCAGTGCCAGGTATTTGATAAACATGTACAATTTGATGTAACCAGTTAGAAACAGATAATTTACTGAGTCCAGTATGATTCTGATGAAGCTATACTTACATTTAAAGAAATGATCAAGCTCCGAGGAAGATTAAGCTATTTATGCACAACGTGGTTGCAGTAAAAAATCCCAATCACTTTAGTGTAGTGAGGCAGGAATGAAAAAACTTCATTCACTTCAATCATACATCCTTAGTGTATCAAAGCCCACACAGATACGGTGAATCATTTGCAGCCCTGCAGGTGGGAGCTGCAGCTCATAGGGGAAGGAGAGCAATTAGGGCAATTGTGTGTCCTTGCTTTAAGAAGCAGCGAGCAATGACATGTGGAGAGGAGCAGCCGTGTCAAGTGGCTATAGTTTAGCTATGTGCTGCTTTAACTTCAGTGAAAGTAATAGTGAGATAGAAGAGCTGTGAGCACTTGGGAACATAGAGCAAGGCAATTTTTTTTCTTATTTTGTCAGGGTCTGGAATAGTTACTTAGTTACTGCCTTTTACTGTACAGGTTAAATGACTGTACAGTTCTATGCTTTCTAACTCCTGATGTCTTATTTCCTTTAATAACTATGTAATTGTTTTGTGGTAACAGATCCTAAAACACTGTGTCACTGAAGGCTGTTTTCAATCAAGCAGAACCCTGGGAAAAATACTGTGCAATAACACCAAGGTGCTGATTCTACATAATGTCTCACAATATACTTTTGTATGGGTGAGAAATCCCATTAATGTCCAGTTTTCTTCGCATGCAGGTGAATGAAACACATACGTAAGTGTTCCTAGGGCAGGAACCTAGGGCAGGAACCTGGAACAGTGATGGATCAGTTAATAATCAGGTTATAAGCAAGTGGAGCACAGTGGCAAGAGGAACATGTTGCAGAGTTATACAGGTTAATGTGTTGTCATTCGCAATGTGCAATTTAGCAAACTGTCCTTCATCTGAGTGAGTTTTCTTGCCTTTTCCTCAGTGACTGTCCTGCCACATGCAATCAAGTAAAAGGAGTCTAGAACTTAAAATCAATGCTGTAATAGGGAGAGGTATATTTGAACCTGCTTGTCACAAACATTTCTAAAACTAGCATTTTCCTGTATTGCTGTAGATTTTATTAAGTTGAAGCAGAACCACTACCTGGCGTGAGATGATGCTGCTTACAATTTTTAATGAGAACACAGGTATAGTCAAGCTAGTCTCAGTAGTTGACACTGATATGCAGGAAGGGATGGCAGAGCTGGACCTTATATCTTCCCCAGCAAAACACAGGGAGTTCAACACTATTGATCTTCCTGGTGCTGCTTTTTTGTATTGAAAATGCCTTTGAATGGACCTTCCCTTGAATAAGGGTGGTAATTATGAATATACAGGCAACTGAGTATTTCTTGGCTTAATTCAGTAGATAATTTTAATACTGCCCTAAAATATTGCTGAGGATGATTTTAACCCAGAAAGCTTTATTTTTCTTAAGGACATTCTTTGTATATGTGATTGTTTTTTGATAAGTCATTCTTTTACCAACAATTGTGGAAATGTTTAATAGGATAGCAAATATTTCATGGATTGTAACCTCTGTTTTTTACAAGGCTGACTAACTGTTAAAAAACAAAATAATGTTTTAAAAATAGTAGTTAGAGGAGAGGTCCTTAAGAAGGGAAGGAAAAAGTCTTCTTTTCAGAGAGCAGATGTTATTCTGTCAAATAACTGAATAAATAATATTATGAAAAAGTATTCTCTTTCTTCATTTTCTGAAAATCATGAACTCTCTCAGGCTTGTCTATGAAATCACTGGATCAAACACTTTGAAATCAGAGAGATTTCACTGATTCACTGAGCAGTGAGCGTTTTTCCGTTGAGTGCCGTGAGCTTTGTATCAGAGACACTTGTGGCTTATAACTTGTGCTGACGCATTGGAAGTGGGGAATAATTCCTTTAATACAAGAAATGGAAAAGCAATTTTTTCTGTATCATAGGACACAGAAGCACAGGCAGCTTGTAGCTAGTTCTGTGCTGATGACCTGGCTAACTCCATGACTGCTTTTAGCCTGTGTAGAGCCCAAGCATAATATTTGTCCTTCCAATGCCAGAGCATAATCGTTTTGAATATTATAGGCCAGATGCTAAAGGCAGGATGAGCTCAGTCGTGACGGTATTGGGCATCTGCCTGTGACAGCAGATGTTGTTGTGCCCTTCCTTACTGTTTCTGGTGCCATTGTACCTCTTATTGGAAAGACCAAGGATGAAATCAACCTTAGAGACAGACTTGTTCCACAATAAATGAGCTGGTTTTGTTGGGAACATGCCTGGCACACATCAGAAAGCAATTTCTTGTAGGAATTTAACTCCAGCACTTCCTACCCACCCCATACTCAATTAAAAATGTAAAACTTTGTTCAGAGATGGCATTGTTTTTACATTTCTATGTTCTTATTAAGGGCAAGGGAACTTCTTGTTTCAAACGGTTTCAGGCAAGCCAAATCCCAGCAAGTATTTAGGGGCTCTTTGGAGAGAACTTTAATTCTCACTTTCATTTGAATTCATCCCATAAACTACCAGGAATTTCTTTAGGCACATCATGTTTGACATTTATACTGTTTTTCCTCTTGGATAGAATTATAATTGAGTTACAACAGTCTTTCGCTGATGAATACTTCATTTACAATAGGCATAAGTGTAGCAATTTTATTTGTCATTCAAGAGGCTACTACCTTGTAAAGCTGCAGTTAGTAAACCCTGCTATTTTCTTCCCTAGACTAATTGGAAATAACAGCTGGTTAAGCAGTACTGAAGGCCACCATTCTTAAAAATGAATAGTAGGGGATAGAATTAGTCAAAATCGTTGAAGAAAAGCCTTTGAATATCCTTTTTCAAATAAAAGTAAATTTTTATAAAACAGTGCTTGAGAATCTGGTCATTGAGTATATGAGACAATTTAATCAAAGAGTAGATTCTGCTTAACAGTTCAGATATGTTTGGTATGCCTGCTACTTAATTTGTTTGTGTTTATATCTGAGGAACAGTTTTTGCATTCAGGGAGGATTCGCCTTAGCTTGAGTCTGGGCTCATTTATTGCAGAAAACAGGAGTTTTATTTCTAATAGCTTATAACTAGTTCTTTATGCCAATTACATCTTAATAGGCTGTATGACATTAGGTCAAGGTGTGAGGAACAAGAGGAATGCTTTGACAAATAGAGCCTGTATCACATTCTTGTCTGAAAGAGTACATTTTGACCATTTTTGGCCTTCTTTTCGTTACCGTTGAGATTTTAAAATTTGGTGTGAATTGCAGCATGCCTATGATTTTAATTGTTGTGAATAAAGGGTCTGAATGTTGTGGCTGTTGCTCCTGCATCACATTTGTATGAAATGGCAGTATAATCCTCATTGGACAGAGAGGAAGCAAAGAAAACTGGGATCCAAAGCAGCTGACTTTCATGAGAATATTTCTAATAAAGGGGGAGCTTTGAGTTACAGGGATTTGCCCAAAGCCACAGAGGAAGTATGTGGCAAGTCTAAGTTTTGAAATTTGATGTTCACATTCTCCATTATTCTTCCCTAACCACAAGAATTAGTGAGCATTCCAGCCACATGACACCATGTCTTCTCTCTCACTCTCAGTCTTCTTCGTTCTCTTTCTGTACTAGATACCTTCATTGCAAAATTTTTGGAGGAGGATAGTGTCTGGTATATTTTTACTGATGTGCCACATTTTCTGGAAGCCCTATTTGCGGGTTGTATATTCTACTGTGCTACACTAGGATAATTATTTGAGACTGAATGCATAGCCAAGGGCTTGTCCTAATTTGCATTATTAAAATTTTAACTAATACAATAATATCCCTGGAGGTCATTCGCAACCTGCGTAATCTATTTGCTGAAGCAATGTCATGTAAATTAGAATTATGAGTGGATGATTGTAAGTGATTAAGTTAGCATGTCTTACGAAGTTACCACCCTTGAGCTGAGATGCAGTAACTGATTGTTGCACGCTTCCATTTCGTAACGTGTAAACCTTGGTTCATTAAGACTAGTTTAAGTCACTGTACAGTGCAAGGTGGTAGTTGACCATACCTTAAAATCTCTACTTTTAAATATCCAGTTATTTATTCTCATACTGAATTTTTATACAGCACAGTGCCTGAAACTCAGATTCCTCTGACAGTGTCAATGCAAGGTCGCACGGTGATGTTTGGAAGTTTCAGTAAATGAATTTTGTATAGGAACAGACATATGACACTGGAGGCTGTTGCTGGATTTAGATCCTGTTTCTAGTGCAGATACATGGCAATATACTGGTGAGTCTGGCTGCTCTAGCAAAGGAACTGAGCACTGTGCCCTTGGCCTCTGCACCCTCTCCACTGCCCTCGAGTTTTTGGTGTTTACTGAACTGAGTAGGGTGTTAGATGTTGACTTGCGTTATATTCAGTAAGTAATATGATTACAACTGAAGTATGGGAGAATTTTCTTGGAAAGTCTTACAGGTATTCATATTACTTATTAAATGAGTCTATATACATATAATTTTGACCTGTTTCAGAAAGGAGCAGCAAGGAAGGAGACAGATGGCTTCTTTAAGGCTCAGTTATTCAACGTGAGACTGACCCTTAGGCACTGTGTTTTGCTGGAGGTCACTGAAGCACTGTGTAGCTGCAGCATTCTCCCCAAAGGAACCAGCTTTGCAGAACAGAGACGAAAAGCAGGAACATCAGAGGAACTTTTGGGGCAAGAGGGAATTCCAAACTGCAGAGTGCATGCTGATATTCAGAAAGTGATATTTGGCAAATACTGCTGCCAGATAGGGCTCCAGCTAGAAAGTATAAGAAGCGAGATAGTGATTGTTTCATTTTTAGAAGATAGTTCTGCACATTCTTGTGGAGATTTAAGATGAGATGGATGCCATACAAATTCATCAGGCATTTTGGTTTAGTAGAAAACAAGCGATGGTATTAGACCCTGGGAACAGGGACATCATATCTTTTTGAAAGTTTCACAGACAGATTTTATTCATCCACCCACACAGTCTGAGATAAGCGCGAGAAAATTGTACTTATATTTCAAGACAGAAAGCTAACTGGTTTGAAAAGCCAGTTTGGACATCAGGTCAAAGGCATCTGTGATAAATTTCTACACTTTATTTGATCAATTTGATGATGTTTCTTAAGGTCCATGTAGAGCTGATTGGTTTTATGATTTAATGTTCTCAGAGCACAGTATTCACATTTTGGTAAAAGTACTACTATACATTAAAAAAGGATGCTATCATGAATCTGCTGTCATTACCAATGCATTTCTTATTGCTGTTTTCTTTCTTGTGATAATGTTTAATTCATGCTAGCCTTAACAGAGATTTCTGATAAAAAGGAGAGAGTTGCATCTCTGCAAAGTTTTCAATGAATGAGTTGGGCCTAGGTAGGATATTTAACATTACAAAGGCAGCAATAAGTCTTCTCTCTAATTATGTTACATTTTCATCATTTGATGGATTCTTAGCTGTCACACTGCTATCTGAAATCTGCTTGAACTATGCTGATACCCATCAGTTGAGGAAGTGATTCAGTACTGTCATCACCTACTGGGTATCAAAAATTTTATGGGCGTCACCTACAAGTATAAATGCAGGAGTTTCCAGGTTGTTAGCACACTTGAGAAATTAAGCCAATCCAGTAATATGATAGACAGTTTGTTTAGCAGCACTGTTTGTTGTATTTTGTGATACTTGCCTTATTTATGTTTTTGGTTAGATATGCTTCTTAGTGTTTGTACTGGTTGAACTCTGACTGCCTCGTGTCAGTTTAGAGTGAAACTTCATTTAAAGCTTTTCTTAAAAATAGGAAACTCCAGGAAAAAAAAAAAAAAAAAAAGAAAACAACAACAGCAAAACATAAAATTCCACATATCTCTTACAGTATATTGCTCAAGTTAAATAAGCCCTCCAGTGTCATAATTAGCAGTTTTATGGTGTTTCTGCAAAATACTCAGATTATGCAGCATAGCATTTTCTGATGAAACTCCAAACAAATCTAGGTTACAGATTATCCATAAGGTATTCACTATCAAATCCATTCTTTCCTTTCCATGGAAGCTGTTCTATGACTTGGCTAAGCCAAATATGCTTTCTGTCATCATGTCCAAACCAGATATTGTCTGAGTAGAACATATAGAACATCAGATACCCTTCTCAATCTAATTGAAATAATTATATTTTCATTAAAAAATGTAGGGTTTTTGACAATGAGGTATCTGCTCTGCCAATGAAAATGCTTTTTCCCTTCTTTAAATTCTAGGTATCTGCAGAGTAGTTTTCAAATGCCTTGTGTGAGGGCTGAGGGAGAGCTCTTGCAAACAACATAAGTCATGCAAGAATTTGATTTCGTCCCTCTCATGGTGCTATTGAGGCTTATGGACCATGCCTTGAGGAAAAAGCTAGTATTACAGTTCCATGATAGTTACCTTTTGTGTGTCAATTTTTTTTTTTACCTTCTACAGGGAAATATATCCGTTGGTGAGCAGTCCTATTGCTGCCAGTGAGACTATGATTTGTGTGAAGCATGATTCAACTTGACTATACTAGAATTGCCCCATTTTCCTGAAAAAAAAAAAAGCCTTTGTTTTTGGCCCTAATAGCAAAAGGCTGGATAGCATGCTTGATAACAGTAAGCCTATCTGTGAAGTTGTCCATAAGCAGAGGACCAGGAATGTGTACACATTATCTCTTTTTTTTTTTTTTTATTTCGTATTAGCGATATTATGACTGATGTTCTATAAGCACCATGTTTTTTTCCCCCCTCCCGATACTTTGTCTCCTCTGTCACGGCAGCCCTGAGCTGCCGTTTTTTTTTTTTTTTTTTGAGATGTGATGTAGAATTGAGCAAGTGGATAGTTTAGGTATTTTTCTCTTGTTTTTTAACAAGTTGCATGTGAATATGAATTAAGAATCATTAATTGGGACCTACTGGGAGCCTCCTTCATCCCGACCTGCTTCTCCTAAAGTGGCATATAGCATAGATTTCATGAAAAACAGCTCAGATTACCCATCTACTAGCAAAACAGCTCATATTACCTCCCTGCTGAAAATATTTTCCTGCATGCATTATTTTCCCACATACATTAAGTTTTGCAATGTACATTGAGTTACGTATGTCCTATGTGCATTAATCCTCTTGCTTTCCAGACTAAAAAAATACTTTCCTTTTTTCTAAATTTCATGATAAGCCACTTCCATTGGAGCTGGAAATTACACATGCTTTCAATACAGAGAGAAGAGGATAATTCTGAAAAATACACATTTTGTGATGAGTGCTTTTTTTTTCCTGTTATAGCAGGGGTTTGACTACCAAGGTTTTTTTCCTAGCAAGGTGAGAGGGAGGAGCAAGACAGCCTTTCCCAGCCTGTCTCGTTTTATCCCTTCAATAAAAGAGGCTTCTGGTACCAGAGGCTGCCCATGGTGGGGCCGGAGGCTGCTGGGGCAGCCCCATCCCCGGGGGCTTTGGGCACTGCCATGGGTCAGGCTACTGCTGCAGAGGTTTCTTCCCCAGTGCCTGTCCTGCAGCCGCCCTCGTTGTCCCGCATGGGCTGTGGTCACGGGGAGGGAAGGTTTTTAGGAAGGTGATAATCCATGCAAACGCGCGAGGTCTCGAGGGGGCCGTCAGAACTGCCCGCCTGTCTTATGGCGCTGCACAGTCGAGGCACGAGACACGAAGTGATGCATGTGGTACGTGTGGTTCAGTTCTGCCCTTGGTCCTCCAGAGCTGTTACTCTGCCCAATTATTAACATCTGCATGTTGTCTGATGGCCTTGGGCAAGTCCAGTAGGTAACTACAGAAGTACAAGCTGATAATATTTCAGGTCTATCAAACCCTGTGGCAGTTAGAAGAACCGCACTGCCAAAGTGGTGCTCACAAGAAGATGCGAAGAGAAAAGGTCCTTCAAAGGTATTGTTACCTTTTTTTTTTTTTTTCCCAAGCTGAATGCAGTGTTCCAGTATCTTGCTTCATGGTTGGTATTACTATTTTTTGACACTGATACCTCTCAGAAATCATTTAAGGAGTTGTAACTCCAGTAAGGAGAAGATAATGGGAGATGAGAGAAAAAATAGTCCCTCACAAATATTTAAAATTATGATTCTCTGGATCCCCTGAGTGGTCAATGCTATGTGGGCTAGAGAAGTAGAGAATTAATATTTTCCAAGATTCATGGTTCTATTAGCTTGCTATCTCTCCTTTGATTTCTACTCTTCCAGGACAGGGCACTCCTCCTGAGGGGTTCATTTTGGGGGTGAAATTTACTTGTAGCATCTGTGCTGCAGTGCAGTCACAATGATATCACCTGGTATTTTCAGTTTTTAAGTCACCAGATGTGTCTTCAAGCTCAGTGATCGTAACAATTTCAGCATTGAGATGTGAATTAAGAATCATTAATTGGGACCTACTGGGAGCCTACTTCATCCTAACCTGCTGTTCCTTAGGTCATGTTTGGGAATAACAGAAATAACCAAAAAGAAAGGTTTGAGCTGTTTCTGAATGAATTCTGATATTAATAAGCTACTCCCAAGTGCTCCAGAAGTAAAGGCAGAAGCTGCTTTTGTGGGGTAAACGGTTTGGTGAAAATGATTTGCTGAGCTCTAATTAGGATAAACATTCTTATTCATGCAAATGACAAAAATGAACAGGCTCTGTTTATTAATTTAAATATGTAGCAGTTTCATTTCTGAGTATTTTGAAACTGATAAATGCCACATTCAGTTACTGTGCAGTCAGTTACTATGGATACTTGAATTGCAAAATGTGTGGCTTTGTGGCTAAATTTTTGCCAAAGACCATGTTGGAGTGGCATGGTAATATGTTCATAGTCATAAACACAGCAGCTAAAAGTCAGGCTGGGTAAACACCAGTGAGTTCTCTTTTGCAGTTATCTCCTTGCCTGTTTCCTTGGAGCAGATTCGTCAGGTTTGTGTACATTGGGCTTGTTTAATAATGCCTTCTGCAGAGGAGTTCAATCAGTATTTTTGTTTTGACAAAGTCGTCCCTGTTTCCATCTGCCCATAGGTCTAAACTAGTGCAGCTATCTCCTAAATCCCTGTCAAATTCCTGCCGTGCAGTGATGCTGCCCAGTCTTCTGGACGTCTTGTTATAAACAAGTCATCCTTTAGATATCAAGATCAAGTGTACTACAGTGTTTCTCACTTTAATGTATTTCCTCTGATAATGGACCTTTGCTTTGCATTTAATAAATATTACCAATATTACTTGAAGGCATATTTTCAATATGAAGGGTACAAAAGCAGCCTCACCGTTATTACTAACATGTCCCATCCCCTGCGCAGGTCCCGGAACTGTCTTTGGCTCTTAGGATTTGGGAATCCCCCCAACGGCTAGATTCTGCATGCAAATCACATGGCTGTACAATGAAATATTGGTTTAAGATTAGCTTTTTACAGGAGTCATGCTGCAGGGCCTTTGGACACAGTAAGGTGCAACTGGTGATACTGAGGATCTCAGCACTGAGGCGATGAGCAGTGTAGGGGCCTGGGCTGCCGGGGTGGTTTCTGAGGCAGGCAAGAAACGCCAGCAGTGAGCTGTGAGCCGCCCTTTGAGGCCGGTGAGAAAGCTCGGGGGAAAACAAAAGATTCTTTCTAAATGCTTGCAGTGCTCTAAACGCTGTTTCTCAAACAAGAACAAACGGCTTTAATTATTTCCAAATCTTCAAATTCCTGCACCAGAGCTGTGTTCCCTACTTGGGTTGATGAGTGCATTAAGATGCTGTAATAGCTTTTAAAGCCAAATTATATCATTTCCTAGTATTCTAGTGGGGCCAGTGTATTGTACCACTTTGGGGGAATTAATTGTGAAAATTTTGCACCGTTGGCATTGATGGGAATTTTGCCAAGTACTTTTGACCATACTCTCACTGCTTTTTCTCATTCACTTTTTAAATATGCTATTTCCTGTATTGGGTTTCTGTTTTATTTGTCTTTACTTAATTTAGTCATTTTATAGTTTTATTGACTTTTCCCTCTCCTGCTTCTTAGCTCCTTTATTTAAAATCATGGTTTTGTGACTTGGGGACTTGGAGAAACAGATTTAGAAGTAAAAAATTGTCCTTGAGGGATAAATTTCATATTTTATATGCACATACATATATATTTATATCTCTGTGTAACATTTATTTATATACATATATATGCATCTTAAGCAAGAGAAGTGATTGATTTAAATGAGCCACCAAGTGGCTCATAATAGCTGAATAACTAACTGTTTGATGGGATGCAAAGAGTACACAAAGAGTACAATATTTTAAAAAATCTAATTGCAATGAAATGTGAGGGAAGGCCATACTTCCTTCATGGACTGTAAGAGCCCATCCAGTGAAAAGGGTACCTCTTTCAGCTTCACTGCGAAAGTAATGTTACTGTTTATGGGAATAGCCTCAGACTCAGTATGGAAATAGTGGTCAAAAATCCTATATCATCATTCAAACTTTCTAAATGTATAGTATTTTCAGTGAGATTAAAAAAATAGATTTGGAGGATTTCTAATTCCGGATTGGTATTTGAAATTTGTCTTGTGAGATGATGGTTATAATTTTACTATTACAATTTCACTCAGCTGATTTGTATTTGAAATGATTGGCTGAAAGTAGCACAGCATTTGAAATGCTAACTAATTTTTTTTAAACTGTGACTTGAAGAGGAATTAATGGAACAAATTACCAAATTACTCTTTTCTGTCATAATGTGTAAAAAAAGAATTCCAGATATGCTGATGAAAAAAGATATACCTTCACTTTATTTGTTCTGATGTGGTTGTCATCATTAGCAGTTGCTGAAACCTTACCTAGTAAGACATTTTTTGTTCTAAATTCATGTTGTTTCATGAATGGAAAAAATAAAAAAATATTGGTATTCATCAGCCTTCTAGGGTTTTCTTCTGTGTGCCTACTGAGAGGAAGGTGCAACTCTTTCTACAAAGAAATTTTGGTTCTTTTTGGTAGGCAAAAGTCTCATTTTCACATGAAGGCTTACAGGATTATGGTTGTGTCCTTGCGGAGGACAGTGTATCACTTGAATGCTAGGAGTCCACAGACATTTTTGCTAAATGCAAAGTTTCAATCCTTTTCAAGTTATGCATGTTATTTTTTTAAACTGTACACTCAAACTCTAATTTTGACTAGTCAGGTTTCTTACATTTAATGGTATCATCAGTTCTACATTTATTTTTAAAATTCTATATTAGATGTAAGCTTGAGGCATTTGTAGTTAAGGGCTTAGATTAAGAATGAAGCAACCGAAAGCTTGCAAATGTTTAACAGCATGGATTTGTTTTGTCTGAAATGTGCAGAATTTTAACCACACTGTCTAGATTACCCAATCTTGATGCTCATAGCAATTTTAATTCTAGCTCAACTCGTGAGCTTTCTTCCTACCTCATTTTTGTAGGATGTTTCCTTGCTAATGAGTATATGGAAGGGCAAAGGTGAAAGAGTGAGGAGAATTTTTTCTTCAACGTAAGTATTTCCTGTAGACAGTGATTACATACAGGTCTGTGAACTTTAGTCAGCTACCCACAAGCATTTGAACTGTGAGCTCAGCTTAGTGTTTGTCTGACCTTGCTTTTTTTTTTTTTTTTTTTTTTTTCTGTATTTCCAAGACATCTGGCAGACACTTTTGAAAATGAAATATATGTTTTTTTCCTTTGAGAGTGAAAGATCTAATGCTGTAATTTTGAAAGCGGGAGATCTTTCTTCAGAATCTCATGCATGTCACAAAGAACAGTTAAATGAATTTGAATTCCATATTATTTCCTTGAATTACAGGAGTATATGTTCCCAAATTATTTGCAGATTTCTCTTGGTTCTTTTTTTTTTTTATTTATTTTTATTTTTTTGTTAACTTCTTGCTTAGTACTCCAAAATGATCGGGGTTATTTCCCACCATTTCTTTTCCTTGCATCTCAGAGTTCTGTTGATAAGGTCCTTTTGGTAGTGAAGGAAACATTTCCATTGAAGGAGATCAGTTGATTCCACTTGACTCACTTCCTCCTGCTTTCGAAAATAAACATTTTATATCCAGATATCAAAGTAAATCAAAGTCCTTACTCATTTCGGTGAAAGTTACACAGTAGCATCTTAAATGTTGTCCCTGGTAAATGAAAAGCACGAGAGACTGTCCTTTTCTGTCTGCTTCTCTCCTCCATATTTCAACAACATCACAAAAAGTTGTCCTGGCTTGGTTTTCATTTTCCAGAACACTCTGGTATGCAGCCTTCTTCAGGAGGCATAGAAGGAGCAGGAAAAATTCAGCAAATGTTTTGTTGTCCTGTGTGGAGCTTGGAGAAGAAACTTAAAGGCATTTAAAGAAACCACTGGCAATCTCACAGGGAAGGTCGTTTCATTTTCTGGCCCTCTGCCTCTCATGATAGCATTTTCCTAACAGTAGATTGCTTAGTTAGAAACTTTGTAAAGAAAATCTCAGGAAAAAAATGTTGCTTTTATGAGACGATGTCACCTTTTTTTTTCCTGAAAACAGTAACCTCATACCAAAGAAGCATTTATATAGGTTTATATTAAAAAAAAAAAAAAAAAAAAAAAAAAAAAAAAAAGGTCTGAAATACATTATCATGAAAATGAGAAGTCAGTGCAGATGGAGATGGAGTGACACAAACGGTTGGAAGAGATCCTTGGATATCATCCAGTGCCACCTCTGCCCAGCACAGGGCCAACGCTGAATTCAGACCAAGTTACTTAGGGCTTTGTCCAACTGAGTTCTGAAAAATGCCAGTATCCCAATATACCAAAACTCCTGGTATACCCATTTACACTACCAAGCAGCCTCTTAGTAAACTTTAGATTGATCCTGCTTTTCTTTGGATCAAGGAGATGGTTATATACTCCAAGTGGCAGACCAAGACTGATGGAGTAAGATCATGGGAATGAGAAAACTAGTAACTAGAAGTGTATGTACAGTGTTGAGACTAAACATGTCCAATGTTGTGGAATTCCAAAAAATAAATTGTTTCAACTGTCTGCTAATCAGAGCAATGTTTGAAATAGTCCCAAAAAATAGTATCATAGGAAAAAATAACAGAAATGCTGGCTAGAAACCCTTGTGAAGTTGATTTTCAGATGTACTAAGAATGCAGAGGTCCTATGGAGATCTGTAAATTCCTTGAGTACTGAGTACTTGAGTAACACAGGCCTTAAATTGATGCTTTGGTTTTAATTTGTTCTGTATACCACATTTTTTACCTTACATGTTGCAATTCTTTTTTGTCATGAAAATGTTTACTGCCTTCCTGGAATGTGCTATTTTCAGATATGGTCAGAACGTGCTGTTTTCAGATATGGTCAGAAATATCTTTTTGTGCCAGCAAACTTCAAAAGGTTTTGTTTGTTTTTTGTTTGTTTGTTTGTTCAGACAGATAAGTGTCTTGAACTGTGGTCTGGATTTCGCCATCTCTTCCAGGTCTGGATTTCTTAAAACCGTCTTTAATAGGCAGTTACCCTTTTCTTCCCAAAGGCATCTAGTTAAAGCAACCTGATGGGTATCTCAGAGTATCGAGGTCAAATACATATTAGGCTTTTTGTACATCTGTTACTCCACTACTCACTGGATATTTGATCTATCAACTATAGTGTATGTTTGCCATTTATTTATTTACAGATTTTCAAAGTCTTTTAATAGATTTAGAAAAGGTTTAGACCACTGACATTGATAGATTTGCATAAGGGGTATGGTTGTGTCACTGATTTTTGAAGGGAGCACTCTCACCCAATTTGAATGACAAGAAAAACTTTAAAGAAAATTTTATACAAATAACTCTCATGCTTTTTTTTTTTTTTTTTTTGGTCTTTGCTCTAATAGTTTGATAAAAAGAACACTAGTTACTCCTTTGTATAAAACTGTGTCAAAAGAAAAGCAGTAGTAGGTAATCTGTAGGAGAAGGGCAAAAGGAAAAGGAAGAAAATGGCAGTGATACCAATATTTTGGGGGGCCTCTGTGCCCAAACTTAGCGATACCCTGAGATTTTGTTTGGTTAGTATAAAACAGAGCAGGCTGTAGTTATCCTTGCTTTGCAGTGTCCATTGACACAAACAGCTTTATAGTGTCAAATGCTGGCACTGCTTGTTTCCACATGTTCTTTTACCATATTAAGGAAGAAAGGTGGTCTTAGGCTCAGGTCTTAAATTCCCCAGGCATCTCTATTTTAAGGTGTTTATCAAGTAGCAAGCTGAAACTTCAGCTGGTTCAAAAATCACGTGCTACTTAAGAAAAAAAAAAAAAGTTTTGTTTTAATTAAAGTTGGAAAAAAGTGCTTTCTACATTTCTAAATGAATCAGAAATAGAGTTTTTGTTCCCCTTTTTGAAAGAAAACTCAAAATCAAAGTTTCAAATTATGTTTCAGTAATGAAAATGTTCTTTTTATGCCACAAATCTTTGAGAATGAAATCTGAATTTTATTTTCTTCTCTTTTTCAATTTTCTTCCTCTTCAAACTTCTCCAGCATTTGTGCTTTCGATTTTTTTGTGTTGGAAATAATTTTAAAGAAATGGTATGAAATGAATTTTCCTAACATCTTCTCCCTCCTCCCCAATTTTTTTTTTTTTCCCAGTAGAAAAAATGCTTTGGGTAATAAGAGTGAAAAAGGAAGAGGAAAGTGAGGCAAAAATCCACCAACTATAGTAGACCAATTCAGAAGACTTGGTTGAGGAACTTTAAGTGTTGAAGGTCTAGGTCTAGAGAGAAGAGCAATATCAGCAAACCCCAAGATGTAGACTAGGAATCATCTCCCCTAACTTAAGCTGTCTAGCAGTAAGGAATCAGGCATGAGGAGATCATCTGTGCAATGCCAGAGTCATTAATTCCACACACGCTATTGGCTGAAATTATGTGGGATTAATTCAGAAATGTTTTGATTTTGCCTATGTCATTTTCACATCAGCAGGCATAGCTGAATGTCACCTTATTTTTCACTTCTAGTCCTCTATGTATTTTGTCAATTATTCCATTACAAAACAGATAAAGAGCAATCCGTAATAGGGATTCTGGCAAGATAGATGCAAAGATAGCTAGCCATTCTTGGACACCCATGAAGGTTGGTCTGATTTATTAAAACAAACAGTTTGTTTTGAATAGGTGGGCATGAACTGGGTTTTGAAATAAAGCTAATAACTTTGCCACATTTCACAGGAGTGGAGGTACCAGTAGAAAAATAACGAAGAAGAGAAGGATGTCATGCCCCTACTCCGCTCCAATTAATACTGCCAAGTGCTGCATGCATACTGTAATATGATCCATTAGCGGCTTTGCAGCTCCCTTTCTCCAGTTCTGCTTCACAAATAGATACATTTAAGTTCTGTCCCCAAAAAAACACTAGTAATGGCAGTATTCCCCACACCAAGTAAAAGCTAGAATTTCAGCAAAAGGAACATGGCACTTGCTGATTGTTGTCAGAGGAGAAATTTGTGGAAAAAATAGGACATAGTTTGCCTGAATTTTTAATGGGAGTTCTGCAAAACTTCAAAATATTTCATTTTACCTCCAACATGTGGTATTTTTGTGTGTTTCAGGATTTCGCTTTTCATCTCAGGTTTCTAACTACATCTTGCAAATACCGAAAAAAAAAATGCCCATAGCAAACACATTTGTCCTAGTAATGATGGCTTTGAAGTTCTTTGTAATTACATATATATAGCTGCATAGCTAAATATTTTTATTTGGAAAACTGGAGAAATATGTGTGGGGTTAAGAAGAGAGGGTAATTTGCCATGACCTATTTTCATTCCATTCCCATCAAAATTGCACCACTTAGTTGAGTACTAAAAAAAGATGCCTGGAGCAAACTTGCATTAAATCATTGGCTGATGTCAGGCCAGATTTATCTGGTCTACTGGCTTAGTTTCAGTAACACCTTTCTGCAAGGGATACCCGTGTTCTGCATGCCAGCCAGAAACTTCTGTGTGCTAAGAAAGCAAAAAAGGGGCTGAAGTGTGTGCAAATAATATGAGGAAGGATCTTCAAAGCATAAGATGAAGAGCTAAAAAATAGTTGAAAATAGTCATCTTTGCTGTAGCTAGCTCTGTATTCAGCCAAAATATTGATGATTTTGAACAGGAGCTTAATAGCCTGCATTATTCTTAAAGTAAAATGTAATAATTGCAAATTCAGTCATGATGTGAAAGCCATGTAATCTCATAGTATTGCAGCAAAATTTAGCTTCTCATTGTGTATCACAAACAGTTAAGTATTTGGTCCCATTCCTTAGTCTGAAAACATAAATGAGATAAAAGCCATTCTAATGTGTTTTGATTTCAGTCTGGAACAGAGCAGCAAAGAATAACTTCTCTTCATTTAATTTGTTCCTTCCAGCAGCTCCTTCATCTGGTTTTGGTTGTGTGATTCCTGTGGAAAAAGCAAGTAGGTCCCCAGTATGAGGCAAGGTAGAGTCGGATTCAGAGATCCTGCTTTAGTAAAATGTGCAAGCATACATTATAAAAGCCATGCTCTGGTAGCAGAGATGCCCTCCAAAACACTGTGGGCTTGACACGTCTGTCACTGATGTGGCACGCTATGCATTTCAGCAGCATCTCCTTCACTGTGCCCCTCCATGTGCCAAGTGAAGTCATTAGCAGATTTGAGGTCTATCAACCATCTGTGCTCAGTATCTGTTTTGTCCTCTAGTGGGAATGAACCATCAGGGCAGCACTATAGTGAGGCAAGAGGTCTCTGGGATATGTCCCTGTCATTCAAGTTGGTGTGCCCCTCACACTGCTAGATGCGGTAGCATTTACCGTCCAACCCTGCCAGCTGGTCAATGCTGCCATCTCTTAGAAGTCTGTAAATGAAGTGACACTTGGTTACAGCATCTTTTGTTATACTTTTACCAGTGACGGGGAATAACCAGACAGCTTTGGCACTGAATGGGAAACTTAATAATCCATAAAGTATTTTTTATACATATGTATATATCTTTAATTGATGTTCTGTTTATATATCAGGGAAACCGTATTAGTTATGGCTTTCTTCCTTTCTTCCTGGTGGCAAGTTAGAATGCACCAGCAGTGACACTCCAGTTATAGGCATGATCGGAGTCATTCTAAATCCAGACTGAAAATTACATTGACCTTATCACTGAACTACGCGCTTTATTAAATCCCTTCATGTCAGTTTTTTTGCTGTGTTGGAAGAGCTGTCTCACTCTTAGTAACACGTAGAGGACACTTTCCTCCTCTTAGAGAAACACTTAAGAGACAAAATCATTGATTGTTAGTCCTAGTATTTGTAAACAGTAAGTATTAACCAATAATAATTTCTTTTCTTTCCTCCTTTATTCACATTTCCATTAACTTAGTGTTAGAAATTCCAAGTCTAGAATGTCCTGCTGTCAGTTCTGGATCTGCTTCACTTAATCCAAATGTGAGTCTGTAGCATGGATGCAGTGAATAATATCTGAATGGGGGCCATAGTCATCCTACAGTCAGTGGGAAGGCTCAAGGTTAGGAGACAGAACTGAAAGCAAATTCAGCTTGATATGTTGCCAAACTGAAGCCCTCATAATCTGTCAGATAAAAACACCAAAGCAAATCTGCATGGCTGCCCACTGAACTGCTGGTCTGACACAGATAGAGTTTGCTCAGACAGTAGCTTCAGATAGCTGGGGTACAGAGACTTCCTTCAGAGGTAAATAGCAGAGTTCTCATATGCTGTTTAGAGAGGAAATACAATTTAAAAGATTACAGCATTTTTAGTTTACTGATAATGTCTGAAAATAATGGTCAGTGTCCAACATTGATTTATCGTCAGTGTGTTCAGCAGTCTAGGAAAGATTTTATCTTCTACTTGTGTTCCCTTACTGAGTATATATATAATGTTCCTTCAGTTCTCCTCTTGGGAGATGTGTATTTCAGAAAGAATAGAAATGGCAAGGAATTTGGCTTTGTAGCTCCCAAGTTCAGACATTTGTGGACTTTCTTGTTTATTTGTGGGTATAACTCTATTATGCAACTCCCTGATATTCAGTCTCTCTATATTAATAAGCAGTTTAATTGCTATGGAGCTAGAAAAAAAGGAAGGTACAAGATGAATAACAGCACAAGTAAAATAACTGAGGTAAATGATTCTAAACTTCTAAAGGAGTTAAGATGATAAGGGTGATGATGACCTTACTGAGGAAGGAACCTTTTCTTGAAGCACTAGAATGGCTGAAATTGTTTATTCTTTCTTCATTTAAAATCTGTGATCATATAGAGTCAAAATCTTGAAGATCATAGTATAGGGAGTAAGATGGCTCAATTAAGGCAGGAAGAAGGCTATGCAAGGTGATCATGAAAACTGAAGAAGTACCACAATACTTGAGAAAGATGAGGTTTGTTTTTCCATAAAAACAGAGTTAGTTAAGCTCAGGGAACTTCAGGAAAGTAGGTTTTCCATTGTTTAGCTAAGTTAGCTGTTAGTTGAGACACACAGAATAGTGTAGGAGTCCTAAGAAAAAGGATTTTTCTTCAGGTATTCTGTAAAGAAATTCCTTCCTACTTTTCATTCTTGGGAGTTGCAATCTACAATGTAAACTCGTGTGGTGGACTCTTGGATACAATCTCAAAGTCATTCTTGGCAGGGATGACTGCCAAGTGCTTGGCATCCTTAACTTTGAGATTTGAAAACCCTTAAAATTTCGTGGGAATGGAAACATTGTAGAAGATATTCAGTATATTTTTAAATCTTTGCAAGTATTCTGAAAGACAAGAAACACACAGCCATCCCCCACCTGCAAGGGTAGGTGATGGCAAATTCATATGTGATACCTGTTACCAGCCTTAAATTGTCAGTGGAAGATTATCAATATATCAGAATTTCTCACCACATATATGATGAGATTTTATCCTCCTCCTCATTTCACTTTCTCTCTCCACATATTGAGGGTGGAAAGTAATCAAAGCAAGGGCCAATATCAGTATTTGAAATTGTGAAAAATTAAATGGCATTTTATTACCCCTTTTAAGTATGGAGAGGCAACTGCATGCTATGAAAATACCTAAAACAGACTAAAAAAGGGCTTCACAGAGAGCTACTCTGAAAGGCACTCCTGATGTTTGCATCTCAGAGCATCCATTCATCTCATGTTTTTCTTTACATATACCCTGGTATAAAAAGTGAATGCATGTTTATAAAAAGAGAAAAATGATAACCATTGGGACCTCTGTGTATAAACCTCTTCCCATAATAGAATACCTTCCTTTTCCAGAAAACAATGAAATGATCTCTCTACAACTCCATAATGATCAAAATTCAGTACTATTAGTATAAACAGTTTTGTGGCAATAATAACAAATTTGCAAGGAAAAGGGATTCATTTAGTTCTAAGAGGTGTTTGACCTCTGCTACTTTGTAATCTGTTAGAGAGAAATAAGGTCCACACAAGCTGGCTTTCCTTTCCTTTTACCTAGAAGGCATTATTTTTTCAATAAATACCAAAATCAAGTCAATATTTTTAGAACTAATATAATTGCCACTCGAAGTGGACTAATCTTAGCTCAAAAGCTGCCTGATACTGTATATTCAATGCCAGTAGGAAAGAAATAATTAAGATGTATTTTTTTTGTAATCGATCAGGAGCATTTGAATGGGTTACATAAATAATAGACTAATCAAAGTATTGTCTAATCACTTAAAAAAAAACACATGCCCTACTGCATGTACATTTATTTAAATTAAATTTGCTGTCAGAGTTTATGAGAAATTCTGAAAGAGGATTTTTTTCACTTTATGCTTAATGCTCTCATAAATATTAATTTGTCAGTTCTATAGGGTGAGATATACAATTAAATTGTTCAGTGTACATCTTTAAAATAGAGATGTGCATTTACTTTATGGGTAATTACTCTATGGGGAAAAAAAAAGCAACTTTCAGAACTCATTTTCACATCTGCCAAATGCTATTCTAACTCATTTTCTGATCTATGGAGAAATAATGATATTAATAACCGAATGTTATGCAGAATATATTTGAGCCTTTTCTTCATATGCAGTATCTTGCAATGTTTCTCTACATAAAAATATAGTACGTCAGTGATAAGACTCAACAGATTATCACAAATGTATCACAAATACAAGAAATATGAACCCATGGGTTACAAAAAAATCATGTATTTAGAAAATTCATTAAGTTTTAGATTCTCATTCTCTTATTTTAGTCCCATTGAAATGATACTAATCATTTTCAAAGTGCTAATCTGATCTTGGATTTAAACACCAAGAAACTTCAGTCTGAGGCTTAGAGGTTTAGCTGCATCTATTTGCAAACAACTTCTGTTTTTGTCTGCTTGTGTCTAAAACCACTTTAGTTTTGTATCACCATATGAAAGAAGGATACGCTATTTGATATGAAATGAAAAATCGTATTTCCCTGTACTCATGAATTATATTTTGAACGTGATTTATATGTGGTCTTTTACATGCAAAACAAAATACCCATAACGTGAAAGATGTGTCATTGCAGTCTTGGTATTTATTTATGCCCATGTCATGCTACTGCAGTGAAGGTAGCTCTTTACTTGCAAACTGTCCCATAATCAGCAGCCACTGTCATCTGCTGTCGTGTCCCTGGGCTCAGCTTTTCGTCTCTGGATTGGATTCTCAGGCTCCGTCTACCTTTTTTTCCCCCCTGGGCAGGAAAACAGGGCCTCTGCATATGTTTAACCCCACATTTTTAGCAGGATACTAATATTTCTGCTTTAAGTTGGCTGCAGTTTTATGGGAGAGTGTCCCCCAGATGTGACTGCTCTAAAGTGAAAGAGTGCCAGTGTTGAACTTGAATGTTTCCCGTCCAATTACCAATTGCCCCTTCATTTTATTTTGAAAGTTTTTTTTTGACTTGAATATGGGGTTTCCAAATAACTCTGGTAATCCTGGATTTTTTCCCTTGTTTTTACAGGTGACTTGTAACTGTTTCACCATCAGTAATGGAGAGATGCAGGATGTTGGTGTTGGCCTGTATCCCAGGTACTGTGGACACTGTTTCATTCACAGGCAAAATCTATATTCATTTTTTCCCTTTTTCCTAGGTAGCTGCAAGGGTCATCAAAGCTGTAGGTAACATGTCCAAACAAGAAACTGGAAGTTGAAAACATTGTTAATGGTCCTCCTAATCAGAGAGTTAAAACAATTTAAATAGGGTAATTATTTATATTTGATTTTTATGGTGATTGTTCCTATTCCTCGTATGGATAAATGCTGACATGAGAATGTGTGACTATGCCTTCCTAAAAAAAGTAAAAGAAATCTGTTCAGTATTGCTTTAGAAGATAGATATTTTGTAGTCAAGAGTCTTCTGAGTTGGCAATAAAAGAAGAAGATTGAGTGCTTATTTTAGAAAGTTAAACATAACTGAGAAACTGGTAAAATGAGCAAATAAACCCCTCTGAGATGGGTGTTAATGTTTGAATGACTTCTTATTTCGTGTACTAGAAATACATATCAGGGAAGATTTTGTCCTTGCATAATTAGTTACCTCTAATAATTAATGTGTAACATTAAAATGTATTTGAAAATTAAAATTAAAAATTAGAATTATATTTGATCATCTCAAAAATTGTTGTTAATGTTGAGTCACATGTGAATATCTAAATGAGTCTGTCACTATTATTTGTTTTTCTAATAATGCCACTCATGCAAGATTTGAGTAAGGCTGCTTAATAGATTGAATCTGCTTTCTGCTAAGAATAATGACAGGCTGTTAGGAGAACATGGGAATCAGTGTTACAAAAAGTAAGGAAAAGTCATATGGTTTCATAGTGGAAGAGAAACAAATCATTTCATACACTTTAGAAGAATGTAAAAAGTATTTTGGAGCATTATTATTACTTAAGTATTAATTCATTTCAATGACTAATATTCCTAACTGGGAAGAAGGTAGCTGTGTAAGTTCTGTGACTAGGCACTGCCAAGGGACCCAAGAGACTTTCCCCAGTCAATTCAGAACAGCTTCAATTTTCGTATACCATGCCACTCTGAGTTAGGCTGAGTGTGAACTCAGACCAAATCCTAGACAAGTACACTTCCGTCAGGACTGTTGGGTGTAAGAGGTTGAGAGTGTCTATGTTTCCAGATGAAATTGTCATCAAAACATTAGTGTTTCCACAGGATGAAATCTGATTAAAATGCTTTGTTTAGTCTCATCAAAAGGTTGTATATTGTTGCATGGCTTGATAGCTTCAGCATCCCTGTATTCTTTGAAAGAGATAAAATCCAGTGCTTGTTCTTTTCACCATTTTGTAAGCAGCTTTGGGAATGAGCCCCATAATCCTGACAAGTGAAATGAAGACAAACTTCTCCAAGTATATGTTACTGTGTTCGTGTGAGATTAACAAGAGATCTATTGTTAGGCCCCAAGGGATATCAAAATAATCAAAGTCCCTTTGATAGCCCTTCTAAAAGAAGCGAATAAGTGAATAGACATGGTTGGATGTGGGACTCTGACCTTCAGCAAAATCCTTTATTTTGCCGACCACAGCTGAGATTTTTGGGGTTGCTGAATCACACGGGCAAGGAAAGCAACAAAAGGCAGCCAGAAGCTGGATAAGCCAAAAATCCTTCTTCCAGCCTAACGATGCCAGAATTATTCATCCAATGGGACATTTTCATAGGGGAAAAACCTCAGCGCCGAGTCTGCTATGAGATTGATGTCGATCTGGCAAAGTCACTTGTGCTCAGCTAATAAAATGTGGGAATGAAAAGCACCAGAGGATGTTATTCTTAAGCCTCCGTCAAAGGAGCGCGAAGAGTGCGCGTGCGCTGGAGATGCCCCCGCGCCTGCGTGTCCGGGAGGTGGCTGCAGCGCCACGAGGAGCCGTCACGTGCTGCACGAGCAGATGCTGAACCCAACCCTTTGAGAGAAACGGAGGCAAAGGCAGTTTCTTTTATTTCACCACCATTCCCAAGTGATCTCGTTTAAAGACACACTACAGTCCATTTTCTGCCTGCTATAGAACAGACTTTAAGGGACAGCCTCTTAGCTCTCGGCCTCCACTGACGGCCAAGGTAGCTGATGCAGTTCATGTTTTCAGTGCCCTGAAAGTGAGCAAAACAAGCAGAATTAAAATGCAGCCCGAAGATGCTGTTTTTTTTTTTCCTGCTTCCAATCTTTCAGCTCTGGGAGTCCCTGGGAGCTGTCTCCTTCCTCCCACTACGTGCGGAGAAGACAGAATCAAGCAAACAGATCCAAGCATGGCTACTATTAGCAAGGAGTGTGAATCTTCTAAGCATTAGTTTTCCTCCCCTAACCAACAGCAGCTGCTTTACCAGGGATTTTGTTTGTTTGGTAACTTAATTACTTGATACTTCAGATATAACAGAGTTAGCTACTCTGATAAGATTAAAGAGGTAATGGCAGTGAAGGGTCCTCCATAAAGTTCTTTCCCTCTCTCTCTCCCCCTCACAGCATGTCTTTACTGAATCACAGTTGTGACCCAAACTGTGTGATCGTTTTTGAAGGATACCAGCTTTTACTTCGCTCCATCCGAGAGATCCAGATTGGTGAAGAGGTAATTAACTTGTCCTCCCTTCCATCACAGACACCTGCAACAATGACATTCCCTAAATAAATTCCAGACTGCAGGGCCACCAGCTTAATATTTTGATGATATATTGATGCCAGTTTGTAGCACACAGCTATCAGGGAGAGGATGATAAATAGAATCATCTCTTCACACTGCCTGGGCCCCGTAATCATTACTTCTCATAAATCACTAGCAGTCTTGATAAATTCTCGTTCTTCCTTTCCTCCTCTAGGCACTTCATTTTGTTTGTATTTGAACGTCTTTGCCCTGATGGAAACACTTATAATATTTCTAGGTGGAATTTCTGGTGTTCACTAAGTCACTATAACAATAAGCATTTCTTACTCTGCAGGCATACCACTGCAGTAAACCTTGCACTGCCATCAAAGTAGCAAGGCAAAATTTCTTCTTTTTCATTTCATTGAAAGTCATTTCATTGAAAGAGATCCCAAGATATCCCTTTGAGTAGATTTCTGATTTGAGCTAAGGTATTCTCATCTTTGTGTTTAAGACAGCATTTTTATTGATTTGAAAAGAGTAATCATCCGTGACTTGATAAAGCCCTTCAGAGTAACTGTCTTTTACAGCAATACAACATTGGATTTGCTTAGTAAGGCCTGCAAAGACATGCCTATACACATAACTTTGTGTGCCCCAATGACCTGTACAGTTCCAGGTCCAGTAGAATTCCATTGTTAGTCATTTCAGAATCATGACGTAAGGCAAGGATAGCTCATGTCTGTGCTTCAAATCCTGGGAAGATGAAGGGCATGCATATTCTAATTCAGGAGTCATACGTCTTTTCTTCCCTATGTGATGTTTTCTCTTTTAATAAATCCTTTTTCTAAAATACTAGGCCATGAAAATAAGTAAATTATGAAATACCTTATGAGGCCAAATAATGTGATTACATGGGAGAATCAACAGAAATGCCTTGGCACAATTCATTTTTTGCCAAGAGAAATCCTTTAGCCTGCAATGTGCTGTTGTGGAGCTTTAAGTATATACATTATTCTGCCTGACAGTCCTATCAAAGCCACATTATATGTATTTTTCCTGCATTTTATCTGTAACTTTCCTCTGCTTCTCAATTAACAAAAATAGGTTTATCATTTAAAAATACAGTAATTTTTAATATCTTCCCAGGATGCATGTAGGTTAATTATTAGAGTTCCGAATTTTAGACTTACTTTATTTCTAAGCTCATGAGAATATTTTTCCAGATAAATTTTGTAAAGCAGTTCTCTGTTACAGGCAGATATACAGGGTAGGATGGACACTCAAATAGTCTTAGGGTGGTTCTGGAGTGAAAAACGGCATAGAATTCCCTTGCTTGTATGTCCGTTGTGCTAAATGTGCTGAGGATATGAAGCTACGACCCAAATTTTCGATTTGATGTTAGTTACAAATGCGGTGTAAATTACAAGTAATCTGTAAGGCAATCAGAAAACAAATGTAAGTTGTAAAGCAGGCCAGCTAAAAGATGTCTTTGTAATGATTCTGGCAGCTATGTGAATAGGTGCTTTGAAATGGCTGCTACTTATGTAGATATGATGCATTTTCTAAAATACTTTGTTTCCAAACAAATCTTTGTTTTGTCGGTAAAATAAATCCAAAATTATCCAACAAGATCAGGTAGTGTTTTCCTTGTTGAGAATATTACTATTGTTTTTGGTGCCTATGAGAAAACATGCTTTGAAGAAAAGTTAAGATAAAAGAAAAAATCCCATCCTGTCTTAAAGCAGGTACCCTCTTGACTTACCTGGAAACAAAGGTGGCAATCAGAGGTACACGCTTCTTTAAATAAGGATGTGTCTTAGGAAGAAAGTGAGGGTAAGTGAGAAAGCAAAGACATTGTTTCAGTGAAGATTGAAAGTGAGTTTGATTTAGACCTGTTCTGGTAAGAGGAAAGAGAGGACAACTATTTTATTACAGGGGTATGAACGGGTCAGAGGTTTAACATTATTTTTAGTACTTAGTTACTTTTGCTATTACACAACTGCTGCCGGTGTTAATTCTGCGTTGTGCGAGGCAGCTCTGGCACTGCTGCTTCCCTCAGTGCCTCCCTGCTCGCGTGCCATGCCTGGGCTCGATGCTTGTCACGGCAGGGTGTTAAACTTACACACTCACTTGTACACTGTTAGGAGATGAGTTTATACTGGTGTTGCTGAGGTCGTGATCTGAGTTAGTGGGAGAAAGAAATGGTGATTCTGTGTGGACGTTTTATTCTATACGCCCCTGCATAAAAGGACAGGACTTTCTGAAACTTGCTTCTGGCAGCTCAAAACTAGTTGTAACACTTTTTCCCTACTCAAGATAATGTTAGCTGTACTGCTAGCTCACACAGCTTTTGTTATTTTAGGTAATGTTACTTGATGCAAAGATTTCTTTACCTACACTTCAATTTCATTTTGGCAAAGAAGAAAAAAGTATTGCGAAGAAAGTAGAGATCATCCAGACTCCTTCACTGATAAGGGAGCCTATCAGCCTATTTACTTTCTCAAGAAAACCTGCAGAGCAGCCCATTCTGGAGAGGTCTTCATCATTCCCTGCCCTTAAGTAACCACTTTAGATAGCATCAAGATTTGCACTGTAATTTTGTTTGAGTTATTGTTAATTACTGTGTCTACATGGCACTTGGCAAGAAGACATGAGCTCATTTTGCCTATTCTCCATTCAGAAGTTGTAGCCATGGTTAGTTTAGTGCATAGCTCAAATCAATTAGTCCTGCTGAGGGACAGGATGTATTAGCTCAGATTCAGTTCTGCTCCAAAATGGGTACATGGCTTCTCACCAGCTTCAGGGCAGTTAGAGCGAACGTGCATCTTTCTGCAGAAAGTCACACAACAGACCATCCTCTGACTTGAGCAGCTAATTTTTTAAGTTCATCCTAAACACGACTCGTCATTTCCGGTGACCAGCAGTAGTACCTCCATGAATAGATTTTCAGCCAAGATATACAGTATTTCTGTTATTACAGTTCTACAAAGAGTTTTATCAGTGTGTTTCTCATTTTACAATTTTAAAGGCAAATCTTTCCTTGAGTTACAAGATGTGTTTATCATATTTGCCAAAGTGGAAAGATCACACCTGTTCACCACAACCTGTTCACCACTTACAAAACTCAAAACAATTACTTAAGTCAGTCTCAGGAACAGACTTTTGGACAGAACCCTACACAATTCCCTGAGACACATGATTTCAAAAGCAAAAGTCTTTTTTTTTTTTTCTGACACTTATGTTAAAATAATTGAGTTTAAGTTTCTATAGAGTCCTCTGGAGATCTTGTTGCTTATAGACTATTACAAAAAAAAAAAATTATATTTCCCTACAGCCTGAATTATGTCCACTTCCCTTAGCAGATGAGAAGCATCCCTTATGCAGAAATTCTTGAACCACAGGTATGATGGCTAGTTTCTTCAGAGCTACAAGTAAGGCTTAGCCAGTGATGCATTTCCAGGGAGAAAGTCTTCAGAGTCCGTAAGCCTTGTGGCTGTTAAATTATTCCCTGCATTCATAAATGTTATTTAATATATTCTCCAGTTTGGAGGAAAAGATTTACTGCATTCTTTACAAGAAATGCAATGAAGAGGCAAGCTTTGGTCAGGAAAATAATGTTTTAATTAATGCCATACATACCCCATGCAAATACCATTAAGACAACCTTTGATAAATGGGCATATTTCATAAATATGTACAAGTTAAATGAGCCTTGCATCTAATGAAGGGAATGAAAATTAAAACAAGTGTAGGAGAGAGACTTGAATACAGAATTTTGATGTTTAAATGATTAAATGATTAGTGTAGACCTAGTCACTCTTAGCCTGGTCCTGCCTCTAAATACTCTAATTACTTTTTCCCACTCAGGCTGCCAGCAACAAACATTCTTTTCAGTTATGGATGTCTGTTGGCAGGAGTAGGAATTTGGGCTTGGGTATCTGATGGCAAGACAACCCCCAAATCTTTAAAGTGCAAAAGGAAGATTTCAAAGTGGCAAAGCCTCTTCTCTCCTCTCCTCCATCATACGTCCTAATCCAGAACAGGTTGTTAAGTAATTTTTAATATCCTTAACTGTTCAGTAGCCCCTGAAAAAATGAAATTATTGGTTTCCACTTTGTGCTTACTTCCAAAGTTTCTGTGATACATGTGAAAAAAAGAGATAAGAATGGAAAGAGGAGAAAGGAATGTGGCCTGGAAGTTCAAGGTAGATAAAGCTAATTTCCTGCTATGGGTTTGTTATACAGTACTAGAAATGAACCCTGCCTAATGATGGCTTTCAGAGTACTGAAGCTTTCTCAAAAAACACATTAATCTGGCATGAATTATATACCCCAGAGGATTCCTGCTGTCTTGTACTGTGCCTGAACTTAATTAATACCCTTTTATTTTTGGATGCCGCATGAACCTATCACCCAGGCGGACCCATCATTGGTCAGAACCTATGATGTAAATGCAAAAAGGGTAAGAGATGAGGAACAAGGCTATGATTTTCGTAGAGAACAACTGAGAGTTGCAAAGAGATATTAATTTCAGAGGCTTGTGCTAGGTGGGGTATTGGGCTTGGAATGGCTGAAGAATAAGATTAGGACTACAGGTCAACTGGAAACGAGCAGGTAAGTAGAAAGGGAGACAGATTTTTCTTACCACACCAAGAAGGATGCAGAATAAGTTTGTCTGGGCAAAGTAATTACAGCAAAGAAAATGATACTCATGCCCAGGAGCAGAGAAGAGCGAGAAAGAGAGGAGGGGCAGTTTGGAGATTATGGGGTAGGAGAGGTCAAGCTTGAGAGAAAATATTAGGCAGAAAAATAGACATCCATTTGCTGCAGAAAGCTCAGGAGGAAGCCAGCAGCTCTGTGCTGCCACAGAACAGCAGCGAAACCCTCCACCCAGATTGTCTCACCCCCTTCAGCGCTAGCCATGTAGATTAGCAAACAGTTATTGGACTTCTGAGGCAGAAGTCAGAAGAGTAAACGTGAAGGTCCGAATTCTGATAACAATTCATATCCTTTTTCCCACCACTTGATGTGACACTATGGAATTCCTCTTTTCACTTTTTATTTCCTCATTTAAGGCTTGGAAACTACTCCCGTCTCAACTGAATACACACAGAAGATATGACAGAAGAATGTTATTAAGAATTTAAAATCTAACAATCAAATGTTTGAAAGTTTGAAAATCAGTTTTATCTGTAGATCTTAAATGTAGCTCTTTCATGAATTATTCTATTCATCTTCAATTATGAGACCATATTTTATATTTTCCATAGACTTTCTGCTTATGATTCTTTCGCATGCTTGACCTTACCATCCCAGTGATGTTCTTTTTAACTCATTCCTCCTTCAGTAAGCAATCAAATTATACTTGTAATAATAAATGAACAATTGCAGACCTTATTTATATTGCTTGTTAATTGCCTGTTTAATTAGAATCCTCAATAATTTGCTAAATGCAATTTCTGACAATGGAGTTCACAGTCATTAGTAAAAATTGGTCAGGTTTCCCTGTAATTTCTTTGAGTGGACTCTCATGATTTAACTAGGAACGAACCACGTAAAAATTTTTCCCAATCAGTTGAAATGTCTCAGCTCAGGATGAAATAATGTGACCTGATTTTTTTGACCTCTCTGGAGTGTTTCAAAGTATGTTGGGTGTAGAGTGTGTAGTCACTCTGTAGCGTGTGTGAATGAGTGCTTGTCTGAGCTGGGCTGTTGCTTTGTTTTGTTTTGTTTCTTTCCTGCAATTTGTTTGTGCCTGCACAGCACATACCTTAACCTATGGCGAATTCTACGAATGTTTAGCCCTGTAAAATTCCTGGCAAGCATCAAAGCAAACAAACTTAAAGGAGTTGTCTGTAATTCATTGGATTTCATTCTGTACAATATGAGGAGTTTTTAAATGGCACAAATATTAGCACTTTATTGATTATAAAGGAAATGTCATTGACATAGCCAAGATAGGAATGACATAACCAGTGCTTTCCTCAGGCTCAAATACAGCACAGAACATGTATTTGCGTGGAAGTGCGGGTTTCCTTGAGACAATATCTTTGGAGATAGTTGTATGTTGTGTAACACCAACACTAAACACATCTGAGATTTGGAGCTGAACAGAAAATGAGATTTCATGACCGGGGAATTCAAGTAGTTTCCGTTCTTCTCTCTCCTTTCTTTCTCTTTCTTTTCTCTTTTTCTTCCAAAGTAGAATGAAAAGCTAAAATAGTGGTAATCGACCTAGGGTTCAAAATTTTGAGCATTTTTGTTCTGAAAATGTAAAAAAAAAAGGTGTTTCTTCCATGAAATATTTTATCTCTTTTTTTTTATTGTCAAAATTGTGGATTTTTTTTCTAAGAAATCATCTGTTAAGATAAAAATTCATTTTAGGCAGCAAAAATATTTTATCCAAAAATGTAACCTTAAATATACAAACACCAAGTATGGGATTTTTGTAAAATATACTTTGCTTTTTTATTTGCTGCACCCAGCTCACCATCAGCTATATTGAATCACTGATGCCCACCACTGAACGCCAAAAGCACCTGATGCGCCAGTACTGCTTTGTATGTGACTGTCTTCTCTGCCAGAATGAAGACAAGGTAGGTTGAGTTCAGAAATTCCTTGCTAGCAAAACAGAATTTTCCAAGGCTTGTCAGTCGCTTCCTTTCCTGTGAGTAATAGTTATCTTTTGCTACTAACTGAGTGGCCAGAAAACAACAACAAATGACTTCTGCCCTCAGTGCTGTTTATGTTGCTGTGAAAGACGAGTGTAAAGGAAAGGAAAGCAGGAAAGGTAGGCCCCATGATAAGCAGATTTTCTTGCTAAAATGTGCATTGTTCTTAAATCTAGGAACTGTTTTCTATCACACAGTGTGGTTCAGATTAGTCTGAGACCCAGGGATATCAGAACATGAGAGTTAGCATAACTAACTACTGGCCACATTCAGACTATAGGCTACAGTTAGCCTATAGTCAGGGTGGTGAAACTCTTTGGAGAACTATTTGTAGCTTTTATATTCTCTTTCTCAAGCTTATGGAGCAGCAGGTCAATAGTTGTAGTAGACAGAAATTCTGTTCAGCCTGACCTTTTACTAGGATTCAGTTCTCAGACTGGGTTAGTTAGGTTCTGGATGGCTTCCTATTTATATGGTCTGGTTATATAATAATTCTGGCTCCAGGCTTGATTGGAGATCAAATGTGAAAAAAGACTGTCTCTGTAGCACTGTATCTACTTCATCTCTGTAGTTATATGTACACTTCTTTTCTTAAATGTCTTTTTTTTTCAGTGAGTCACAAGCCATAGCTGAATTTGTTCCCGATAGGTCAGAGAAGCTATGCCAGAAACCAGTGAACATGTGATTGCAAAGAGCATAATATGGTTCCTAAAGTGATTGCTGTACAGCAAAATGGAATAAAAAGCTCAAGTTTAAACTCAGATAACTATATTCTTGGGGCAGGACAGTTGTCTGAGTGTGTAGTTGTGCTAAAGCCAGGGCACAACGATTAAAAACATAATGTATCCTTTGATATGTCAATAAGCACTTCAAAAAGGGACCTCAGAAAAGTTTCTGGCTTATGGCATAGTGCTAAATTACTTCCTATCGATGTGTGTAAGTTGATGGCATTCTGTGCCTGATACAAAGGTGCTGTGATACTATTTGGAGGCAGTAAAAAATAGCAAAGAGCTCTGTCTTTATTTCAAGTAAGCTCAGTCAATTGCCATGAAATCTCAGGTTAGAGAGTACACTCTGCTGTGAGAGTTAACATGCTCTGTCAATAAATATTGTAGTGGAGCTGTAAATGATGTATGTATGAATACAATAGTGTCATCAATGGGTTAGAATTACTTCTTTTTTTCTCTTCAAAGTTATTAACTGTACTTTAAGTTCACCTTCCAGATTTTTTTTTTCCAAAATTCCCTGTAGGACAGACATTTCAAAGTGTTCGGAGAGCTCCTCCTGGTTGCATTCTGCAATTCTCTCATGTTTCCTTACTGTTACCATGTAAAGACATCTGGGAGAGGCAAAGAACCTCATGTCAGTGGTGTCTGTTGATGCCTATGAACCTTTCTCCTCAGCTCAGATCTAAGACAATTCGATATAATCTGTAGCAGTCGTCATCCTACTACAGATTTACCTAAATCTGACTTGTGGCAGATTTAATAAATATAACTGTGTACGTGTTTAATGTGGAAACATGAATCTTTTTATAGCATTCATCTCAGTCACTGTTGGTAAACCAGGATGGAAGGAAGAGGATATTTGGGAAAATTCTGTTTTTTTTTTTTTTTTTTTTNTGGTTTGTTTTTTTTTACGTTAAAAAATGGCTGGATTTAGATATTTAAAAGTTATCAATTGCTATCTGTATCAATAAGATCCCTTCTGAAATAACACTGATATCAAGAAAGATTTTCAAGACATGTTGAAACTTACTGAAAAGTAAAGTCTTTATCAAAATAAGAGGTAACTGCTATCAGGTATATTCCCATATAACAACATTGTTTTGTAAGTATGATAGCCTAGACAATAGCAATCTACTTCATAAATGTTTCTTATGGATAAAAATGCAATTTCCAGTTTGGTTAAGGAATGCTTTGTGTTTTCAAGCCTTGCATGTCTTTTGTCTCCTGTAATCGTCTCCCCCTGAAAGCAAGATTTTGTTTCAGCAAGCCTTTATGAAGATTGTAGCTTCTTGTTATTCCCAAGCTCCAGTCCTGCTGAGCGTGGAGGCTGGTTACTGAGCACCTTTCAGGCACCAGTGAAAGCAAAGGAATCATTCCTGAGAGGCACAAACAACTTCTATCAAAACTGCATGTCAAGTCATTCTCATTGCCATGCTGTAGTGCTGGCCAGTCACTTTCTGCAATGGGTCTAGCTGCTGTAGGTTGCTGTTTGTCAAGGAAAGAGCTATGTGCTAACATACCAGTGTAAAGTGGATAAGGTAAAATTAAGGTGATCCTTACAGCAGTACACTTACTGCCAAAATAGCTGACACTAACTACAGTCTAACCAATAATTTCAATTGATTTTGGCCCAAGATGAAAAACAGTTTAGTAAGTGAAAAAGGAAAAAAGAGTCCTCTGTAAAACTCACTCATGGAATGTTTGCTGACTGTCAGTTATTGCTACTGTAATGCCTTCAGTTCTTTGTATCTCTGACAGCTTTATACATTATTTGTTCCAGACATTTTAAGATCAATCTCTACTATAATTCAGAAGTGTGTTCCTTCCTAAAAGCTGAACTCTTGGCACTGTATTACCATTCCAGCACATAAAAGCTCCTTACATTAATTATAATTAAAGATGGGATTACTCTGATGACAAACATTTTAAATGGAGAACAGTTTTTCCACTGTCAAGAGCCAAAGTATTGTTCATGTTCCACATTTTCAGCCAAGAATTTCAGGGAGATTTGTGCTTATAGAATCAATTTGCTATGAGTCATCTTTCTCATTTGGAGCCAAGAATTAATATTTTAGTCTAGCTTGGTTTCTGGAAAGCTTTCATTTAACACAAGGTCAGAAGCAATGGATTTGAACCTGAATCAGTCTTACATTTGGCCAGTGTTTGATAGTTGCCAAAGCTAATAATAACATAATGCCAATAAGTAATTTATTCTTTTTATCAGTTTATTGCTTTGCTTAGTACTCACACGTATAGAGTTTTAATAGGGAACATCACAACTCCGGTTTCTAATTCAAGGACTCTCAAGAATTAGGTCATCTGAACAGCAGCCAAGCCATCTACATGAAAATCACCTGCAATCCTTCAGCTGATATTGAATTTCTCTACATTCATTAACACTTTTATATAAAACCACTGAATTTGATCCTGAACCTACTAGAAGTTTTAGCATTGTTTCTTCAATCATAGGGGACAACACAACCAGGTTTGTGACTCAAATGTACACAATCTTTTTGATGAGGTTTATTGCTAGAACATAATTCTCTGCGTATGTCTGTAGCTGATTTGCCTCCCTGAGGTTTCTGATGTCAGAAGATGTCCTTGAAGGTGTTCAAAAATAGAATTTATACAATGTCTGCACCTTTGATCTTTCTGTTTGATGTCAGCAATTCCATTGAAGAACATGTGCTTAAATCACAGAGGCAGTGTTACATGGAGAATATTGTTATTGATTGCTCTTGTGGATTAGTATGTAAAGACTTTGCATAAGATCACTACTGTTCCTACAGAAATATCATCCCTCCCTCAGGGAGCTTATATTTAGGACACACAGGAAATATAAAATGCTGTGTTAAAAAGTGCATTTTTAAATTGCTGAGTTGTAATGTTTCAGAAGATACCCACCAGCACTCCAGCATAAGATGTAACATCCAAAGATCAAGCTCAGTCATATGTAATCCACCCACCCTTTCAACCCAACATCAGTATCATAAAAGCCAATAGCGGCAATTAGGAGCCCGTTGGGACACAGTGTTTATTCTTTTCATGGGTGATTGGCTGATTAGCAGTTCCTTCTTTCTGGCAAGGCATGTAGTAATGAAATAAACCCTGGATCTGTTCCTGAAATCCAACAATCAATCAAGTCTTTTGTTCTCTTTCAGGGGATCTTACCCTCTTGGGATGTTTGCACATAGCCAAGAACAGAGGCTTTTTTTTTTTTTCCTTTTTTTTTTTTTTTTTTTCTGTGCCAGAACATGATGCTGAAAATCAGGGCAACCATTTCTAATTTCTGGGTGCTCTTGTTCATTCAATAAAGGCATCCACTCTTCTGCCTCTCAGAGGTCTCACATGCCTTCTGAGGCTTCTTCCATCTTTTGGCTTTATGTATTTTTTTCGCCTCAAAGGACAGTCCCACAGGCAATGTCAGACCGTAACAAATGGACTGTGATCATTTTACCACAACAATTTACCTTTCCCAGTTGGGTCAAGACCTGCTCAGTGTGCTCTGGTCACAACTCAGTGGCTGGAGCTCACTTGAGTTGTCAAAGGTCACAGAAAAGATGCTGCTGTTCATATAAGTGGACCAGAGTCCAGAGCTATCTGCAGTTTCTCTTCCTCCTCAGGGGATCCTTAATAGGGAAACCAGTATTAATTTGGGCCAGCAGTTTTGTGCTTTTTGAGCTGAAGTAGCAGTTGGAGTACGATGCTCTCCTAGGAGTCCAACTTTCCATTCATTTCAGAGTTGTGAAATCTCAGTCCTTTCAGACCCAGCCTTCTGAGAGGAAATGTAACTCTTCTGTTAATCAGAAACATTTTTTTTTTTTCACAAAGGGAGTGGAGCTTGCTTCTGTCGCTGTTTCAGGCTGTTGTGGATATATCTTAGCTCCTTGCCAGCAACCCTCCTCCTTTGCAAAGGTCCAGCTTCCTTGCAATTGTTGTTAGAAATAATTTCATTTGTTATGATTTCTTTTTTCTTTAGATGGCATTTGTTCTGTGCTGAATTTATTTTGTTCAGTATTTGTTCTGTGCTGAATGTTACACAAAAATAAGAAGTCTCTCTATGGATTAGCACTCCATCATAAACATAATGGAAGATAGAGATATTGCTTTGAGAAACAGCAGTAATCTAAAACACAGAGCTGGATCTGACAAAATATTTTCCACACACCTTTTCCTGTAAAGATCATGGGGAAGACAGGTTCACAGATTTTATCCAAAGAGACTCTGAGGCCAGTGGTTGTTTTACCAGATCTTCAATCTCATAAATTCAGGTACTCTGTTTAAACTATTGCGTTTCTGTGATTGATAGTGACATGAGAAATGAACTTTGTTTAAGGAAGGCCTCACTGAACAGTCTGTAATAGTCCATAAAACAGGTGAATTTTGAAGAAATGTTGGAACAACAAGCTGCCTGAAATGCTTTCTTGCATGTTTAGGTTTCCTAAAAATTCCACAATGAATTATGAGGTGGCCTATGTCAGCTCTCTGTCACTAGCGGTTGCCTTAGGGTCTTGTGTATATCCGCTTTTCAAGGTGGTTTCTAGTGTCAGTAGGACTTGAAGAAGCCATTTCAAGTTGGAATGGCTTCTCTTAATTCTTTTATGAATCACTTAGTGCTCTGCAGAACTGTGCAATGTGTTCTCTCTGTACTGTCCTGTTGCCTTTCACAAAGCTGAAATTGCTCTCCAATTTATTCTTTTCTTCTCTTTTTCTTTTATTCTTTTCTTTCTCTTTGTTGTTACCCATTATTGGTCCATACTCTGAACACTTGGCAAAAAGTTTATATGTGAAGAAATCCAAGACATTTCATTCTTAAAATATATGAAAGTGAAGGGCTTCAGACCTTTTTATCTTTCTCTTTCAGTGAAATCAGTTAAGAGAGGATAAAATTTCCAGTTTGCTGCAGCGAATAGATGTTTGGTTGTGAAAGCTGGCTTGGGACATTTTTTCCAGGAGTTGGCAAAGCAAAAAACACATGTCTTTGGATCTGTCATTTGCTGTAATCCTTAGCAAATCAAAAAACTCATTTTGATAAGTATTTTAAGTGGAAATGAAACATATGGATCAAAAACTAACAGAGGAAAAGTAACACTGGTTTTATTAAATCCCATGGACTAGGAAATTTACTTGAAATATCATAGATCTTGATTCAGATCCTGACTAGTTCTTTTAGAACGAGTGAGGTTGCAACATTAAACTGCAGACTTTTGTGACTGACTTATTAGACCTTGGAATCAAAGCTTAGACTTAGACTTCGAATCAAAAATCTCTCTTCTTGAAGTTTCCCACTTCAGACAAAATAGAGTGAGAATTTTTTTTGTTTGTTTGTTTGTTTTTGTTTTTGTTTTTTTTTTCAGTTATTAGGGCCCTCCCTGTGTGATAAGAGGACCACAGGACTCTCTTAGTCAGGTCGTCAGGTCTTCAGTCAGTCAGTGACATGCAGGTAGTTTAAGACAGGTACAATTCACAGTATCTGCTATTTAGATTTCTGATCTGAATTAGGTAGAGATAGGAATTGAATTTTTGTCACCAGATCAATATTACAAATATTGGGTTATGAAGTTTTAAAAAACAAAAAAAGGGTGAGAAAAAGTGATTGGAAATACTTTTTTCTCATCAGTTCTGTGGCAGTAAGCTAAATCTCTTTGTGACAAGGAAGGAATGGCTAAACACACAGCCACTGGAGATAACTTAGGCACTTCAAACACCAAAGCAGGATATAGACAATGTATGGGCTGATCACAACAGTTGGCACGCTGTGTGTTTTGTCTCCTCCAATTTTCCAGTTTGCTCTCCTGCTAGACTCTTAGATCTTTGAGGCAACTACTCTCTTTACTTATACAGAATCTAAAAACCTGCAAAACAGTAGGACTGCAATACTGTCAGAATTATAAATAATAGCTACAGGAATGGCTACAAACATTCTGGGACAATCAACATGGAGAAAAAAAAGTAACGTGAAAAAGCACTCTTTATCAGCAAATTTCTGAGTAATTTAAAATAGTACACATATATATAGCAAGCATCACAATTAAAATGGGATGTTGTTAAAAAGTGATATTTTGATATTCTGTTTCAACCATTGGAAAGGTTATACTTAAACTGTAGCTGAAAGAAAACAATGTTACTTGTTGTTGCTTAAATCAGACATCTTTGCAAACTGGTAATCTGCTCATCTCAAGAACAAACTAATACATGTCAGAGCTCTTAAATTGCCAATCTAATTTTCATTTCTTTTAATTATGATAGAGTTAGCGTACATTTTAAACAGTGGTACCCTGAGGCAAACTGTTTGTGTTATGGGAGAACATCGGAGCTGAGATATCTAGCTTCAAACACTGATTTGTGAATATATTGTTGGGTCAAAAGAGGCTGGGATTGGAGGAGAAGTGTCTAAGCCTCCAGCTAGAGTAGGCATGGAATACAGATTAGGTACACTTGGAAGAGAAGTAGCAAAATAAAAGAGACAATAGGAGAAGTGTGGAGAAAGTGAGAGAGATTAATTTAAGAGAGTATCATCACTGCCCGTCCCTAAGTCCATGATATTTGTTTTGTGTTTTTTTGGCAAGCGATGTACAGCCTTGTTACATATCACCGTTTATAAAATAGGCATGAAAATGCCCGTTATACAAGTAATACTAAAAAGATTATTCTTTAGAATGTTGTGGCATGAAACACATGACAAAGATTCAAAATGTTATTTTTTTCAATGCCATATTCTGGAAGTTTATCTTTCCATGTAGTCTTCTTATTTACATGAAGAAAGATGGCATCCCTGTCAGATTTTAGAAGTTCCTTTCAAGCCAAATGGTCTCAACTTTAAGTTTCCTGTTTATTTTCAAAGAGTGATAGATCGGTTGATTGAGAACCCTGTGACAAAGTCAACAGGTATCATGACTTCTTTCTAATTTCCTTTTGACCATACAGTTTTTCAAGGTTTGGGGCTCTGAGTTTGTGAGAAGCACCACAGATTGAGAAAGGCAAAATCAGAGCCTAAATCAATTCCGTTCTTTAACTAATATCCTCCAAGGTCTGCTAAAGCGAGTGTGAGCTCGTTTGAACAGCAAGGAGGTCTGTAACTTTGAGATTGTAAAGCTGCAGGCTGGCTACTTTGGAGTGAAATATTGCTATGGTAAGCAATGTGCTCTATCAATTTCTTGCCAATTATTTAATTAATATCTCAGCAAGGCAGCAACTAAAACTGTAGATTATAAATTATGCATTTTAAGCTTTATTTTAAGCCACAAATTGGAACATTGTGTTTTTTAAAGGCAGCAGGCTGAAAACTCCAGCCTTGTGAGTTACTGCAGAGACGTGTAAATTGCTGACCCATTGCAGGATCGTCTGCTATTTTCCACAAGATTACTCAGTGAATTGTATTACCAAGGCTATTGATTGCACAGAAAAGAATAATTTGAATTGGAAAGTGTAAAAAAGTGTATCGCAACTCTGTCCAAGATTTATCTGACCAAAATCATTGAGAAAACTATGCTGCTGCATCACATTGCTCTAGAAGAGAAAAGGCATGAATCTTTGTCTTGTTCAGGACTAACAAGCGTTGGATATGTATTAAAGGTTCTGCACTTCCTGACGGTCTAGCTTTTACTCTCATAATATTTTTGAGGCAAAAATATTACATTAAGAGTGCATCATTCCAAAGCACAAAAGGAATGAGTTGTGAGAGCTTTTGATATGATTATATAGGTTGATATTATTCTAGAGGTTGGAGAACGCCTCAGGAAGTTATATGGTACAAGCCCCCTGCTCAAGTGGGACTAGCTAGAGCACTTTGCCTTAGACCATTTGCAGTTGCATATCTTCAAGGATGGAGACTCCTCTCTCTCCTCTCCATGTAGTTATTTGTAAGAGCTCTGTCTGTAAGAAATGAAATAAGCCTTCTTAAATTCATGGATTTTAGAAAACTTGAAGACTGGTCAGTATGTTTTTAAGCAAATCTTACCTTTGACATTGAATATTCAAGCAACATCCTAGTGAGTCACATGGTCAGTTTTATCTGCCCTCCAGGAATTACAACTTTTAACATTTGAGATTTGTCAAATATTTTCATGTATAGAGTAGATAGATGAACTGATAGGATTATAATCATGTTGTATGTGCTGTTCTAAAGCCTAAATTCCCTGTATTTTATACATATTCTTTCAGAAAACAGTATGCTCCAGTAAACATGGTCATTGTTTATTTTCAGTTTACATTAGAAAACATAATTCCTGTAGCTACTACTATGGCCTGCATTATATATCATGCATTAAAATATTAAATTGTTTTGATATTAGTGTTAAAAATAAACATCATGTCAGTATATCTTCAGTTAGAACCAGTCATTTGATGAGCATAAGTTTTTCAAAGCACCATAGTACAAATTGACCTGTGATACACAAATAACTATACCTCTGTTTAGTGAAGTGTTTAGACATCTGCATAGTACTAACTTCAGTGGGATTTATGCATGCATTTAAAGTTAATGTTTAAGTGCACTGATAAAAGTGGATTGGATTTTGCCTTTGATTGCCTAAGTTCTCTGACAGATTTAGACCTATGTGTCTCTTCTTAGCTGCCAAATGGCTGCATGGCTTCACAGGTTCCAGACTTAAGAACAGAGGCAGATTTAACCTTATGGTTTCCAGTTTGGCTAAGAGAGACCTAGAGATTGCCTTAACAGATAGGCAAAGCTAGGACAGTCTGAAGTACCAGTCACGTGGTTGCTAGGGACTAAGCTGAACAGTATCCTTCCTCAGGTAACCAAATCACCCACAGGTTTTTTGAGACTGAAACTGGAAATTACACTGGAATTACAAACATGCCAAGGCTTTTAGCTGGTCTGGCAAAAGACCTTATTTCTCTGATGCTAAGCTGTAAATACTCTCCCTTGCTTCTCCTCCATTTCCCCATCCTCTGGCTTTTTATGAGTTGGTAACTAGCAACTTCTATTTACTGTTCTTCCTGTGGTCCAATCAAATTTTATATCAGTTTGTAACCTATGCAGCTTAGACAGAATTTTACAGTCAACTCGAAAGTCCTGAAGTTAGGAGGTCTGCACCAGCAGTGCTTCCCCAAACACACAAGTTGGTTCTGTTGCTAATGGAATCACCAGGACTTCCGTAGTTGTCACTGGGACAAGGCATTTGGATCTTGAACCCACTAAGTGCTGGGCATCCCTCAGGAGCTCGAGTGGTGTGGAAAATGTCTGGGATGTCACAGAGCTGAGCCGTGTGTGATTTTGTAAAAGGGTATGGACAATTAGAACTGGGTAGTCCATGCGTTATTATGACTCCTGTTTCATCAAATGGAAAAGTAGTGTGTAAGAGCCATATTTTAAAAAGGAACACATGCAGGAAATATGTCGGTCAGCACCCAGAATAACTAGTGCTTAACTTCAAAATGTGTTGAATTCACGGGCCTTTCACCTGAAGTCTCCAGGTGCAGGCAAGATGCTATTCTGAAATTTAGGTGTGCCAGCCTCATATGATATATCATCTATCACATATACTCTGACAGATCTCTTGAGGCATTGTCTTGTTTTCTTGCTGCGTAACCTATTATCATTGTATGCTGCTTTTTGAGGGAGGAAATACTACCCATAATATTATTGCCTTAGGTTTTTCATAATGTATATATGTAAACCAGAAAAGCTTTATAGTAATGCTTGATCTGTGAGCATTTGTGGTATTAAGAAAAATGGTTAATGGGTAATAAAAAACTTTGGGCTTTTTTGGTGTCTTTTGTCTTATTCTTAATATAGTGATTTACACATGTATCACTCTAAAGATTGATCTGACTACAGGCTTAAACATGTCATCACTGTAATCATCAGTTATGTATAATGCTATCAGAATAGTTTCATGCTGTGTCCATAATAATGCTATTTCTGCTGGAATTGGAAGTAATTAGAAAATCATTGCCAGAAAAATTTGTAGATGACATAGAACAATAAATGTTTATGAAGACAGGTAAATTGTACTGAAATTAATTAGTAAATTAGACATATTGAAATAAATAATAATTTTAAAAATTCAAAAAGTAGAACACACTACACATGTGAAACAGAAATCTACAACTGTGATTTATTCTATCAAACCTCAGACAACTGCAGTGTAAGGGTCTGCATCAGAGTTAGTTACTGTAGACTTCCTTAATATATAATGGAGAAGAACAGACACTTTTCAATAGCTGTTCATCTGACATATTTTAGAAATCTGCTTCAAGATAATACAAGTTGGATCCTGAGAGTTCCTGGTTGAATGTCTAGGAAGAGGAGTTGTTAGTAGGAAGAGGCATGTCTTTTTCCCTTCATATAGAATGTTTGTGAGATATAAATGTGAGATGTTAAATGTATTTGCTAATCTTATTTTTCTCTTTGTTAAAAACATCTATTTAAATAGATTTCTCATAGTTGTTTTTGATACCTCTTTTTATGCTTTCTGAGTAAACATAATCGTATTATAACTAAGCTAGGCAATATTAACAGAAGGGTATTCACCCTACCTGATGCAGGTGGTTGTCCTTCTGCACTGATTCTACACAGGCTTTGGGGAAACTTTCATGTTAATTTAATTGCCTAAGTACTTAAATGTGAATGGTGCGGTTGATTGTTAAACTTTTCAATTATCAGTACAATTTAGAATATTACTAGTCTGTGCAGGTCACATGCCCTTCCAGACACTAGAGTCAGTAATCCATGAAGATAAGTGCTATGTGAGTAGCTGATATCAATTAGGTAAGATAATGTAGCCTATCTAATACTGAACAGTGTATGCAATATGGCATGCAGCTGCAATGTAGTTTATTTTACTTTCAAATTCAAAAATGCAAAGTGCTAATTCAACTTCTTCAAAACCAAGATTCACACCTTCCTCATAGTCTTATGGGGATCACTAAAATGATTTATCTGCAGGCAAAGTTGCACTGAAAGGACCTAGCATCTGTCACATGCAGCATTCCCAGAGCTGTTTAACATGTAACACAGGGTTTCCTCTTCTGACAGCTCAGCTAGCTGGTGAGGACAACCTTGTGCAGGTTGGAAAGGATGGTTGCGTTGGTATTTGTGGAGCTGACATGATTTGTCGCAGTGGGAGGCAAGGGAGAGGTTTGGATACTTTCGAAGTCAGAGGTGAATCTCAGAGCATGTTAGTTCATTAGAACAGGCTTCTGTGCAATGGTCATTTCTCTTAATTCTCAGCTAAGTACATTCACAAGGTTGGAAGGGAATGAAATCCTAAAGTGAAGGACTGTAGCCCTTGTGGTAAGAGATGAGTCAGATTCTTAAAACTTAATCCAGGGGACAAATATAAAGGTAATGCAGGTCTCAATGTGGAATCAAATTCTTCTGTCATCATTTCTTTCAGTGTTCTGTGCTTACCAGTAAGTATGTTTTTTGTCAGCTATACAACCTTCTGTCTCAGTCTGCTACCCTATCCCACCATTGTGTCTTCAACATTAAATACTATTTCTCTATGGAAACTAAAAAAACTGAAAATGTTATAGAAGATGTGACCTTAGGTATTTCAGGAAACTGCTCAAGCATGTGTTTCCCATGCTGTGCCTGTAGCTGCACACACCTGTGACTGTCAGACATGTACCAGCTCCTGTTGCTTCTGAAACACTCATGTCACAAACTCGATTTAGTGACAGTATAGCAGCTTCTGTATCACATTCTCCTACAAGCATTTTTCCTCATCTTGCTAAAATTAAAACTAAACGAGAGATGCATTATCATCTGTTCATGTTTTCCTGTTGCAGCAAAGTATAAAGCAATGAGTTAATGGGTTTGCTAGAAACCTACTTGGTAGTGGCTGCTACACTATTAAATAGAATTAGAAATAGAAAATTGTTAACATATGCTTTCAGAGCATAATGTATCAGCAGGCTATTTTAAAATGTCATGCCCTTATCTAAATGTAGCTGAGCTCTTTTGAAACCTTCTTCAAGGAAAACCTAAGAAATGCTCTTTTGATTTGAACCTAGCAGTTTGATCAGAATTGTTCTTTTGGAGGTTTTACAGGTGTAGTTGACACTGAAATTGTCAGAAATTAAGCAGATCACAAAGCCGTGGTCAGCTTTTTATGTGAAATGTTCAGTATTTGAGGTATCCCTAACAAATTGTTAAAATACGATACTCCAGGAAATGTTATTTTAAGACAATTTTAAAGCTTTCAGAAAGAAATACAAGAACAGAATTATATGCCAAAGAGATAATTGTTGTATGTTCATAGATTTTGTGTCCAGAAGAAACCATCACAATCATTCAGAGTGATGTTTCTGTCTTGTTCAAAATCATACCCTATTATACTAAAACATTAAACCTCTAATTTCTTCATGAGCTACAGTTTCCAGGCTTTTACTAACATTTAACATTAAACTAACATTAAACTAACATTTTAACATTAAACTAACTAGTTAACATTAAAACTAACATTTGCTGATGTTTACATTACATAACTATATTTCATTTTTGTATTTAGAACAGAAGATACTGGGCATAGGTAACTTTAGATCTTGATTTTTACTGTTCTCACTCTTACCTAGCTTTGCATATTTTTGTCTTCATGGGACTGGATACCTGAAAACTGGAAATGAGCATGAAGCAAAGATGTCCTTGGGCCTGCATTTTGTAGGAAAGGGATGGGAAGGGGGAAGAGAGATGTAGGAGTTAATTACTGTTTGGAGTTTCTGGTGCCCACTTCAGCATTTTGAGGAGGGAAGAGTGACTTTATACATCGTATGTAAGCTCAGTAGGACTTTAAATGAATAGGTAGGGAGCACTTTTAGGAAGAGTAAGAAACAGAAAGGAGTCAAGGAAGAGAAGGGAAACAAAGGAAAGAGCAGAGCATGGGAGAAGGAAGAAGGGAAACACATCCGTGCTGTCAAAATTACACTCCTTTCTAAGGAGAGGATCTGAGATATGTATGTGTTCAGAACGCTAGAATAGAATGGACAAGGGGAATAACTCATTCTTAGGACCAAAGTGGGAGCAAAGGAAGAAGAGGAGGCGGAACAGATGATTCATTTTCAAATGCTTTTTTTCTATGGTCACTGATGTCTAGTTACCTCAGGAGAAGGTACTTTTATCATAAATCTTCCTACCACTTGAAGCCAGAAGCACAGAACATTTTAAGTCTGATGACCATACAAATAGATTTTAATCATCCTTAAAATTGCCCTCAATTTTTCTTATTTCCCTTTCTTTCTTTCTTTCCTTATGTGTGGTTATAGCTTCATTTTTACCAGTGTGACTAATGAAACTTAAACTGTGGCAAACCATGTCATATTTAAAGCAACTATTGACGTTTAGTGGTGTCTTGTGTACCACAGACTATTTTCATGAGCATTTACAGGATGTGCTCAACAGAGCTAATCATGTCCATCCTCAAGCTCCTTAAATGCAGGTTGGAACCTGTATCTGTAAGTTTAAGACTTCCGTTTTTCCACCATTGCTCATGAGCATTACTGCTTATAAAGGCTGGTTATTACTGCATATAAAGGCTGGTTTCTGACAGAAAAAAAAAACTTCTGATTCACAGGCTGAGTAGAAATGATGATATTCAGGCAAATGCATTAAGAAAAAAAAATGTTATTGAATCCTGTCATCTAAGGGAGGAAAAATGTTTCTTTTTCTGGCCAGAATGTTTGCCTTACATAATATTTTGCATTTGCCCATTCTGAAGGGCCAAACAGATTTCAATCTTTTGTTTGATTGAATTATGTAGGTGAGCCTTTGTGCTTCATATACCCCAAATAATTACAAGGAAACTTGAAAGTATGCAGCATCCTCCTTTTGGTAAGTGCTAGATGTGAAGAGTATAAGATATAGCTTGTTTTACTGGAAGAACCAAATATAACCTGGAAACTGTGTTGCATTTAAAGGACTGCTGCAGTGGGTGGAGTTTTAGACACCCATTTCCCAAAGTCTGTACATGCTGGTTTACCTTGTGTGTCACGGCATGGACTGCAACGCTCTTTCCTAGATGAAGGGGACCGCAGTGGCAGTGGCAGGTATTACCTAAGGGCTTCAAAGCTTGGGGTAGCTAAGCAGTCCCAGCAGCTTCAATCTTTTGGAAGGACAGGTTATTTCCAGAGAGCTTCAGTGTAAAGATGATGAGTCTCCAGATGTATTTCATCAAGAAAGCGGTAGCAGCGTCCGCCTTGGTATTGAAGGAATGGAAAGCTGGAATTGAAATGTCATCGTTGTATCTTAACTCACCTTTTATGAGACAAGTGTCCCCTGTATGTGTTTGGAGTGAGTGGATAGCAGAGTGAGAAAATGGATAGCATGGTGCTGGGATCATCTTCTATCTGGAATAATTGCTAAGAATAAATCTCAGCATTACTTTTGTCTTTCCTCGTGCACTAGACTATGGGTCCAGCAAGCACGTACAGTGATGCTTCTGCATCCAATGGACTGTACCTGTCTTATTTTGAGTATCGCTATGGAAAAGTATGCGTTCCAGCTGTCTGTTCTGCTTCCCTAGCAAACCCTCATCACCTCATCTCTCACTTCGCTCTAGCACGTCTCAATGTGTGAAACTTGAGTTGTAAAACATGCCAGTTTCAGCCATCAGAATACTGTCATGCATTTATGTGACTAGATTACTTAGCTAATGTAGACCAAGCGACAAATATTTGTTGCTTGAAAGAACAAATTCTCATGTTTAGTGCTGATGTTAGCAATAGGGGAAATAATTAGACATCACACTATATCATTAGTCATGTTCCTAAGTCTTCCTTCCTGTTCAAAAGCCTCTTTCTTTCCTCCAGCAAGGGTTCTTTCTCTCCTTCCGCAGATGAAAAAAAAAAAAAAGGCTCTTCCTTCTCTTCCTTTATCGCTGGCAGCTCTGCACACCTGGAGATTTGACTGTGAACATGTTCTGAGAAGAGCTGTTTTGAATGTATGTTACTTTGTGGAAAGCTAAATCTCCCATAGCTGTTACTGCCATGCTCTTAGATTGAATTAAAATTTGGCATAATTATTAATCATTTCAGTTATTTTCATAATTCCGACTCCAAGGCAGTTTTGTATTTTTAGCTGGCTTAGTCATATCACATGGCCGTGACTTTCAAATCGTTGTCCAAGTGAGAGACGCAACTTGGAAAAATCTTATTAGCCCGGAAGGCAGAAGTCTTCTCGGTGACACTTCTCCCTGGTCATTTGGCTGCCTCTGCTTGACTACTCTGAAGCATTTCATGAATTCAAGTGTTTAGAAAAGAACAGGACTTCTTTGGCGTATGAAAATCTGATGAAAGACTGTAGTAGGTGTGTAAAAGGGTCAGCTAACCATGGCTTTGCTCATTCTTGCATATGCAAATCCCCAAAATGCCTGATCCTGAAAACATGGAAAAACATCTCATTGAAACCTGTGTCTTAAATCCTCCTCAGGCCTGGGCATCCTGCCGAGCTTCCTCCATCCTAAAGTCTCTTGCAAAAGGGATAAAGGCCATGAATCCAGAGGGGGTTGGAAGATTATCTGTCCAGTAGACAGTTCTCTTCTCCACCTGATGCAAAGCCAGCGATGACTTAACCCTGTGTACTAGTGCAGAGACTTGAGGAAACCCTAACCTTGCTCTGCTTTGGGCTCCTATGGAACTTCCAGAAGAGCATGGAAAGCAAGCCAAAGGATGGCACAAGAGAGCGTAAGATTAATCCTGTGTCAATGACAGCCTTAACCTGATTCATCTGTTAGTCCCACTGTGTATAAAATAAGTCCTAATGATGCTTTGCAACAATGAATGGACTGTAACTTGTATAGTTTTTTCCTTTCATTTATATATCTGTCCTAATTCCCTTGCTTCTCAGTTTTTAATTGTTAAGACTTACTAAATGTTTACAGAAATACTCAGAAAGGTATTTAGGACTGTGAGAAAAGACAATTTAACAGAATTATTCTTTTTCTGTGCTCCTTAAACCTAGAATTTCACAGACATCATTATTAATATTTTACAGACCAGTTATATTTTTGATAAATCAGTGCAGCAACACTACAAATGTTTTCTAGAAACAGATTGTTACAGACTAAAAGGCTGAGTCCAGCTTCCTGGAAGTGATGTAGTTCTCTAAAACTGGGGGAAGTTACACTGAAGCTAACATGTTCAGTGTAAGTCTGTTACAAATCTATGACAAGACTAGGTGTGTATTAACTGGGCTGATAAAATTTCTGGAATATGAGCTTGTTTCTCCTAACATTCGCCTTATGCCTTCTGGTGGCAAATGCAGCAATGCAGGAGATTATTTCCAGGTGAACTTTTTGATCAGAGGCCTGATTGTATGGGAGGTACATGTGCAAAAGGCACAAGGGTCAGGCTGCCTGCCTTGATATGTTCTGCAGAACGGTGGGATAGCTGAGACCAATCTGGATTTAATCATCCCAGGGAAACGCAAGGGCTAGCTCTTTTACGTGCAGATGTTAAAAAACACAATTGCAAATTAAATGTGAAAGTGAGTGCTGGCTCTCACTATGAATACTTTCTGCTTCAAATTGGGGATCAGTAAGGAATAATAGAATAAGAAAAATGTATATTTCAAAGCACATACAAATTATAGGCTGCAGATTATATAGGCTTTCTAACAGATTTAGTCTTGTGATACCCAGTAAGCATCTATTTGTTGCAAAGTGCTTGGTTAGATTACAACACACCTTTTCTGTTGTCTCCCCACCTCCAGCCAGGCTGAAGGCTGATTTTTTTTTTTTTAAGATTGCATTTAAAGTATTTCTGAAATAATTTGCTCTTACATAACTCTTTTGAGAGTAGCAGAGCATTTCACAAAGAGGGAGAGAGATAATGAACACAGAGTCTTAAAGGCCAGATTTTTAAGGGTATTTAAGTGCTTGTAGCAATGGAAATTGCAAATCTAGATGCTTTTGAAAACCCCTCGAGATGCTTTGCTGTGTCTGTAGATGCTTTAATAAATTTGTTCGAAGTGGTTTGCCTCAGGTGCAGTTAGTTACTGCTAGAGCGCTGAAAAGAGAAACTGTTTCACTTACTACTGCAACCATTAATCATTTTTACCTTCATTATGACAAAGTGATAAGAAAATATAATTGTTTGCACAGTCAAATGGAATAGGAAAGAAATAAGAATGAATTATAAAACAAAACAGAAGTTCAGCTTTTTTGGAGCGGTAGAGTTCTATAAACTCATGCTTAGAATTGTAGTGAATGAAGGTAGACTTCTGTTTGTAAAGTCCTTATCATCAGTACGTGGCTAATCAAAATGGTTTGTTAAATCCTTTCTACAAGGTGGTTGTGGGTTTATGAAGTATTATCATGCAGTTCTTTGAGAGAATTTCATTTGCTCAGTCTGTATCTGTAATAAAAAGTTACATGCTGCTGTTCCTCTGTTCCAGAGATCATAATTCTTTCTATGAACTTAATATCTTGTTCAAGTATTTAATATTTGAAAGTTTGCCTTCATTTTCCATGATATCGTCTCATTTTCTTGCTCTGGCAGTCTAAGAGCGAACCGATCCACTGGTAGTTTTCTGTCAAGAAAACATAGTGTGAAGATGACCATCAAATAAAATTAATTTCTATGTATTTGCAAATGCAATAATGATGCAGTCCCTGTAACTTGCTTTTGTCAGTGTAATCTTTCATAGCTTCCTTTTAATCATTATATATACACATAGTTTATTGGCTTTCTCATCAAATGCTTTTGTTTCCATTAACCAGGATGCTGAGAAACTGGCAGGTGAAGAACATGTCTGGAAAAAAGTCAAAGATGCTGTGAATGGAGTGAAATATCCCAAATCAGAAGGAGGTATCCTTTTAGTAACAGGCTACCATCTGTCATTTAAGTGCGGAAACAATCCAGAAAACTGTTTTTTTAGTAAAGCTAAACATTATATAAATGCACACATTTCTGTAATCTCTAGGATGAGTTATAATAATCATCATTAGGATAAGTTATAACAGTTAATGAAATTGGGTGAGATGAATTTGTAATAAATAAGATCAGGACCTAATGGCCATCATGTAGATATTCCATCAGAAAATAGTGAATAGCAACAACAATGACGGAAAGATGAGCAGGTGGAGATTTTTGACTAGCAGAGCATTGCCGTACTGATCCATACTCAGCTCTCACCTTAATCTATTCAGTGAAATTTCACTGACCATGAATTTGGCCATATAGGCAGGGTGCCTTACTGTTTCCTGACACTTGTGTGTATCTGGAGCTAGAGAGAATAAAATTTTCTGGTACTCCTTTTCAGCAGCAGAGAGAGCAAGTATGCTTAGTGGTTTCCCAGGCTGGAAAGGTTACTAACTATTGGTTAGTAATCACAAGCTTTTATGTAGTAAAAGACATGGTGTTGTGTCTTTGTTAACAGAAGGGCTGATTAAAGAAAATTTTAATCTCATATAACAATTTTCTTGTAGTTTGTAGTCTTGTTTAAGTTTCTCTGTAGTGAGTGGATTGAGATAGGCAATACTGTACCCAATCTTCAGACATTCAGTTGCAATTCTGGGGCTATGTTTTAATATGAATGTTAAATTATAGATATGCAACATGTAATTGCAGTCGTTTTGATGCCTGACAAATGGAGCCAGAATGGTACAAAGCAATGTCTCTGTATTTAATTTCAGGTGAAATTGCGCATACTGAATTTTTCTTAAGATCTTTAATTAAATTTACTCTTTTAACTGATACTTTTAAAAGGAATGGAACACCAGGAAGTACAAGGTATCCGTCCTTGTTGTTTATTCTGGTTTTGTCCACAGACATGGTCTGTTTGATACGTGGCATCTATCCTTCCATTGCAGCACAGTGCCATAACAGGCACTGTCCTATACATGTCTATATGCATAATGGGCATGCACTGTCTAGTGCAGTACCTGAGATGGGCCTTGACATTTGTAGGTTCACCAAGAATGAATAGAAAATATTCCTTGTCAACTGAGACACTTAGTCATTAGTTTCTGTGAGTGGACTTTTTTAGCAAATTAAACCAACAGTTTCTACAGTTTAGAAAGTTAGTGAAAGTTAGTGCTGAGTATAACTTATCAGTGTGGTCTTGCTAAGTCTGCAGACAGAGAACTTGAAAAATGCATCTGAGTAATACCCAAATTGCAGTTTAACCATACAAATTGAGAAACTAAAGCTCAGTGCAAGGGGCTTACTGGGGAGGAAGAGATTCCATGGTATCCCAAGCCACTAACCAGTAGAAGAGCTGCTTGAGAGCTGCTCCTGTAGTCCCAGGCACAAATAGGCGAGCCAGCTTCTCTTGCATCCTGTTGCAGGTGATGTTGGACTGTTGGACTTTCTAGTTGGCCACCTCTGTAGCTGAAAATTTGGTCTAAACAGGTTTTGCAATACAACACTTCTGCTGTTAGACTGCTGTTAGACTGTGCTGCAATACAACACTTCTGCTGTTAATGAATGAAGCAGTATGTTGAGAAATTAAAGTATTCAGAGTAATACCATGCATCAGTTAAAATGATAAGCTTTCAAGAATGTCAGTGCTTTGTACTTATTAAGAAAATTGTATCAAGTGGAAATAATATCCCTCATTCTTCTGTTTGTCCATCCTTAATCAGTTGTAAAGAATACATGGATGTTTGCCAGAGATATAAAGGTTAAGGTGCAGTTTTGTAATAACACATTCCTTCCCTTATATGGTTCTTTCAATCCAAGGGCATGAGAGCAGTTCACAACTAATTAGTTTAGCCTTGTAACAACCATGCTATAAATCCTCGCCCAGCCACATAGTGGTCACATTCTTAAAGTTAAGTATATAAATATTCCCATGTTCAGGAAGGACTAATTACTTAATCACAGGATTATCACTGTCTGCTCAAATCCATTGCTGGTTTGGAGTGAATAATATTTTTGAGTAGTGTCATAAAGATAATTGATCATCCTCCATGAGTTGATTTTATGGAAAGAACTATGATGCAAACAATGTTATTACTGCTATTCTTATAATAATTATTATTTTTGCTTTTGTTTCATTTGAACTTACTGGTGTGTATGTTAATTTTTTTGCTGCCAGGGGATTGCTTGCATTCACAACTCCTATAAAGGTGCTTTGCTGAACATACCTAAAATATGAGAGAATTGGCATTCATCTTAGATGTAATAAGAGATGAGAATCTGATTTGTTAGATTTCACTGTGATGAAAATATGCTTTGCAAGAATGAACATCCAGCTAATGTGAACGCAAGCCCCAGCACACTTTTCCTCTTCCAAACACACAGAAAATCTTTTTGTAGTACTGAAGGCGAAAAGAGCCTTTCTCCTCTTCGTAATAATTTCAAATAGAAAGAAAACTCAGGAACTGCAGGAGTGGTTTTAACTTCATGAGTTTTCTAAAATAATCTTATGCAACTTGGAAGTATCTGTGTATTATTTTAATGCATAAAGTAAAAGATCTCTCTTTTAGCTGCAGAAGCATTTTGCTAAGATGCATTTCTGTAGGTTCTTGTCCTTGGGTGTAAGATTTGGAGGAGTATCTTAAGTAAAGATAATATTTTAACAACAACAAAAAAAAAAAATCCTGAATTTTAGTTTGTTATGTTTTTAAATAACTTTTCATCTTGTCACCTCTCTTTTACCCAGCATTGCAGAAATACTACCTTTAGAAATTGTTTTGCTAAGTGTGAACAGAGCATAGTTACCTAAACTGCCACTTATGAGTTTAAGTATGTTTTCAAGAATAGGAGCAGAGTCTGGAATAATGGTAGCGTTTTTATCTTAATGGCCTGCAGCCCTTACTCCTTCCTAAAAACATGTAAAGCTTGTGTTTTTGTTTGATTAAAGATATTTCTTTAACTAAGGCTAACAACAGAGTGGGAGCAGGTTCTGGCAAAATGCCAGAATCTCTTAGGCAGCAGTGAGAGTTGTCTTCCAGACACAAATATCTATCAGCTGAAAATGCTTGACTGTGCCATGGATGCCTGTATCAACCTTGGATCCTGGGAAGACGCTTTGAATTATGGCATCAGGACTCTTGGACCATACAGGTAAGAGATTCAGTTGATTCAGCTGTTTCCAAAGAAGAGGTGTCATTAAAAGTGAATATTGTGCTCTCTCTGAATGCTACTTGCAGCCATTATTTCTAAAATTGCCTTTCTGTACATCTTGCCATGCTTCCCTGGTTTAATAGCGGAGGCAAAATTCTCATTCTTCTTGCATAATCAGGGTAAGACCAAGTACAATGATAGTAGGAACTATAAGAATGACTGGTTCCCTGCAGTAGTGCTCGTCAATGTTTCATATATTTGGATGCTGACCGCATCTCTAATCCATAGTTTACTTTCTGGTTCCTTGCTCTGGTTTCTTTCATTGTTGCTGAGTGTGTCAGTGTTTTATACTGAGCTGAATTAAGCTTTAGGGACAGGGATGTAGCTGAAATAGCATATGAACTCCTCAAACATGCTGCGTAGAGTTCATAGGAAAAAAAAAAAAAAGAAATCATTACAAAATGCATTCTCAGTTGGAAGTTTTTACTTCTTTTTTAGGCCATGTTGCTCATTTTGCTACCACCTGGAGGCCAAGGTGATAAAGCACTTGCTGTTCTTTTCCCCTTGCTCCTCTGCTAGGAGACTTTCTGAGACTGGTGGCCTCTTACACGTCAGTGATGGTGCTCTAGGAGATCCTACTTCATGTGGTCTGCCTTGGGATTGGTTGGAGTCTGGAGTCGTAATGCTGCTTAGGTTATCTAACGCAGACGGAGCTGGTGGTGTCTGCTCTGTTCAGTGGTGGTCCTGGTTTAGAAGATCTAAAACTCTAAGTCTTCATGTTCAGGTTGTTTGTAACTAAATGTTAACTTTTATTCAACATCAGGAGAAAATATCGTGCACACACAAATGTTAATTTTTGGTAAGATATTTTTTAGAGTATCCATTTATTCTCTTAAGTTCTGCTATACAATATGCAGTACAATGCTGTGAAATGTGAGGGGCGAGCAAATGCTAAAAAGTGTGTGCTGCTGCGGATGCAAACACCTCAGATAGATACAGTGTGTTTTCCCTAATCAAAGCAGGCTGCCATCAGTATTCAGCATTTTGCCTGAGGAAATTTCGTCTGGCAGCCTATTTCTGAATAAACCTCTGGGCAGCAGCCTCAGCTGCTCCAACACATCATTTCAGCGCTTTCACCATGATGCAATTAGCAAGACATCCGCATAGGCTGTGGTAGACCCAAGTTGTGAGACACTCTAAGTTCATAATGACTTCTCATACAAGGGGGCATGAGGGCATAGACATTCTTGGATTTCTTGCAGGTGAAATCCACACCGTGCATGTCCCACTTAACCTTTCAAATAGAGCTTGTGTAGTACTGCAGTCGTACATGCTTCCTGCCAGCCATCTACCATATGGCACGATCCGCATGAACTGAGGAGATGCCTGTTTGAGCGTTTGTTTATTTAAAAAAAAAAAAATTTTAAATCTCATAACCCATGAATTCAGTTCTGCATAGCAGAAAACTGAAGAGTTTCCTATAGAGATTACAGGCAGACCAAGTGCAATTTTATCAGATAATTTAATAAAGCTTTCTCTGTGTTGGTTACTGAAGTGCCCTGAAATTTTCAAACTGTTTAATGCAGCAGTTTGGGGATGAAGGAAAAGCTTCGACTTGTGCATTCCGCTAGTATCTCTTAGGAAATCCTATTTGCATGAGAAATTTGACCTTTTTTTTGCACCTCAAAAAAGTTACCTTTATTCTCTTCTGGTCCAAAAGAATTTTTTAGGAGAGATTTTTGGTTGTAGTTTTTTCTTTATACTTTCAAGTCACCACAATAAGCTTTGACACACCTGAAATGAAATCCTCAGTTTCTCATTACAACAAATTGTGCCTGAAGCAGCAGGAGAGCAAATCCTAGGAAATCTTTTGGGATGCATTGAATTTCTCCTGTTGAATCAATCCACTGCTTGGCTGCTCCTGCAATTCCATTATAGCTATCTATTTTCCTTCTCTCATATCTGGAAAAAATATTCATACCGCTCTCTACAGGGAATCGCCTGAGAATTCAAGCAGTCCATATAAAGAGGAAATCATTATTACAACCTTAAAAGAGAACTGGTCCCCCAAAAATCTTAATTTCAGGTAATGTGTTTATTGTGTATTTCCCATTTCTTCAGCAGCAGGATTAATTTCCGCTGCTCTGTGACATGTTGTATGGTCACAGGAGTTTTTATTATGATGGTGGCTGACTTTTTTGGAACCAGACGCTTTGTGTAACTTGTGGAGACAGTCGGTGAAACTGTATAAAACTGCCTTATGAAACCAACGTACTGAATACCCACCTCTCTGCTCTAAGTAGTGACAATAACATTAGATGAGGAACATGTTTAGGACCTCTCCAATATTTTTAGAACTTCCAAAAGAAAGGGAAAGCTGTCAAAACAAGAAGCTGCCTACTCTTTTTGCACTGAACCGTAATTGTCCATAATTCATAAAAATATACAAATACTTTTCCCTGAATGCCCTAAACCAAATGTGTATACACAACTTTTCTTGTAAATGTCACAAGACTCGTTGGTCTGTCCAAGAGCCTTCACAAAAGGCAAGACATTTGCCGTAGCCAAAGCTGCCCCATGTCACAGCGCACAGCAGCTTACAAAAATAAACTTCCTTGCGAAAAATCCTCCTGAGCCTTAACCGCAAAACAGCAGAATATCAGCAAGAGGTGTTACATGGGTTTGTCATGTCTCAGTTAACACATTCGCACTCTGGGTTGCGGCTGCTCAGGAGGGATCCGACTCAGAGACTGCGAGCGAAGCAGATTTCCCTGACATTACCTCTGAGAAGGGCCGCAGCATTAGTCCTTAAATTGCAGGCAAGAAACATATGCTCTGGGGGTTGTGGGTTTTGTTTTGTTAAATTGTCTCAAATATCCGCTGCTTACTCTGTAGACAAATGGTGGAAGTATGCATCTTCTGTAAAAACCTGCAGGGTGTCCTTGGCCACATGAGGACCGGAGGCTAAAGAAGTGGTTGAGAGTCACTGTGGGCCTATTGGATTTTAGAAGCAAAATGGGGTGGGTAAAGCCATGGGGCCCCCCCGGCTACTGTGGCAACAGGTCTGGTGACCCTGTTACAGGGCAGAAATGTCCGATTCTGTCCTGCACAGCACCACTGATCTTCAGAGGATGGGCTGCTTTAATGAACAGCTCTTCCTCTGCTCTGCTGCAGCCTTAGGGGTTATTGGAGGGCTGCAGCCTTGGGCAAAGTGCGGGACTGCCTCTGCCCCAGCAGCTTTCCCCATCCTTGCGCCGGCGTCCTCCCCGCGCGCAGGCAGCACCAATGCAGGGCTTGCCTTTTTTCTGAGTACGTGTTTGAAGTCCCATGGTGTAAGTGAAGATTTTTGGTTTAGAAGTCTTCACTCAGTAGATTTGCTGGATCAGTTTCTAAGTATCTAAACTTTAATCAGAAGGCAGATTCAAAACATGATAGTTGCTAAAGTCTGTTTTCTGAGAATCGTGATTTTGTAAAAGAGCCAAGTAGGAAGGAATAGCTGTAGAACCTAAAATTCTCAGAGAAATACTCAGCCCATCATCTCATCTTCAATAGGCCTCTCCAGTAAAGGCTCTACTGTAAAAATAGATCATTCTTTTCTTTCCTGATTCCTCCTGCCCTTCCTGAGGTGTTTTACACAAAATCCCCACTCTTTGAGCTATGTTTTATAAAAAATATATGATAGTTTCAATAACTCGAGATAAATAATAATAATAAAAAATCCATCTTTATCCCTGATCAAATGTCTTTGGTTCTTTGGTGAGGGGAAGGGAGTCCCTAGCGCTGCCTGCTTCTGAGGGATCTTACTTAAATTTACGTTGAAAGCTAAATTGCCTAGAAAACTACCCCTCCAAAAAGTGAAGTGCAGTGATGAACGGAGCCACTGGGGGATGCTAGTGATTAAGGGTTAAAGCCCAGAGTCCGCGCCAATGGGCACCCTGGTTTGCGGAGGTCCCCCTAAGAACTTGTGAGGGGTTGGCAGATTTCTGAACCCGCTGGTAATAATTCAGTGACCAGAGTTCGATATCTTGATCATAAAACATTGGTCATAAATCTAAATCTTGCCTCTGGGATCACCTGAAGGTGGAAAGAGCAATTCAAAAGAAGAAAGAATTGAAAGAGCAGAAAGAATAAAATCTAGCAAGGCTGTCTTTTCTAGGGTTTTGAAAAGTGGTCAAGGGCATTTATCTGTAACGTTTAGGGCAAAACATGTGAAAAGAGGAGACACACAGAAATCTTATCAAAGAACTGAAAGACATTAAAAATACAGCCCATGGGAAAAATATCTGCATAATACGGGCATCCTTTATTTCTATTTTCTGAAAAAGGTTAAGATTTGGGAATTACCTCAAAAGGACAACTTTAATTGTGTTTAGTGAATGATTCTGTTAGTTTGTCATGTGGAAATAGTAAAAAGGTCAAATAAGCATCAAAGGTTTGTGAAAGGAAGAGAGAGGTACATCTGCTAAGAGGGTAAACTGCCTCTGTGAATATGCAAGGCTGGGAGCATGCTATAAACGGAATAAATAACACCAAGTAGCCTTGATGCACCTTCAGGGACAGAAAGCTAACAGGGAAGTAAGAGACCTTGATAGTAATGAACTGCTAAAGCATGAAAAATGTTAGACAGCACCATAAGCACCTCTGCTTTCCCTTCTCTTCCCCTACACCAGGTTATTGATAGCAGATCACTGTTCATTGTTTGTTTTTAGTGGGTTATATGAAATAAATTGACACTATTAGCATAAATCCATGGAGGCCCAACCATCTTTACAAATCATATGTGACTCATGAAGCAGTTGGATGTCCTCATGAAAAAACATTGATGTTACAAGTTATATTTATAGTCTGACAAAAATATTAAAACATTCTTCGCTTGAGGATCAGTATCTCTCAGAGTAAAGCAGATCTTCTGGTATACTCTATTTTTTATATTGTCATGTTACCTAGCTTTTCCAAATTCGAGACCTACATAAGCAGGCTAGCCAGGGTCTTTGTTCTTATTTTATCCCTTGGGTATGGAAAGAATACAGGCCTCATTGTAAAATTATTTGTTGCAAATTTGTCAGAAATTTAAAGGTGATTTGTGGCCTGGAAAAGTTTGAGTATCTCTTGTGCATATCTGAATGGGCAAAAAAAACCCCATCCTACAACAGGAAACCCTGAGATAAATTGGGAAGTGTGCTGTCTCTAGGTAGTGGTAGTAGTCCCTCCAAGAGATATAATTGTAGCAATATTTGCACAATTTCTGCCTGAAGTGTAACTATTTTGTAGATAAACAGAGGGCATACTTGTCCTTGGCCAGTATCTTGAGGAATTTGTAAAAATGCTTGAGCATCCCACTTCCATCCTCTGATTCCTCACCACCACAGACCTCCAATCTCAGCAGCTTTTCCCAAAAAGGAAAGAATGTTTTGTGTGTGAACCCATGTGTCTAAGTTATCTATGCCCTAATCAATCCATTTCCTCCGCAGGAAATGTATTTTCTGTTTTGTTGCTTGCTTGCTATGTATGTCTGCTGGCACCACAGAATCGTCTCTTCTTCTCTAGTTGTTTTTCTTGTATCTTTATTCTACAACCAAGTATTTTCCCCCAAAGTGATACCAAGTTCTATAATCCATGCTGTCCTATGTAAGCACATACTCCAGTAAGTATTCATCATCTGCCTTTTCCCATTTTCACATCATGCGCATATGAGTAAAATTTCTAATTACCATCTCATGTCATGCCAGTTGTTCATCAGAGGTGACTTAAATGTCTCCAGGTGGTCTAGCATGCTCTTTTGTTCAGCAACACTGGTGTTAATTTGCCATATTTTGTTCAGTATATATCACATTTCTAATCAGATAGGCTAAGGTTGTCTTAAACAACTCCACTGCGGCAAAACTTTTCTAATACTGCTCAGCCAGTAGCTCTAGATCTCTATACTACTGCTTTCTAGCTTCACTTTAATTTCTGGTTTTACCTTTCACATCTCCCAAGAGCTATGTGAACTTGTGTTTGGCCAACAGCGATTTCTCTAGCTAAATCACAAAGTTTCACAGAGATTTGTTTTTCTCTGACACAGGTACAGGTATTAACTTCTCCATTTCCCGTGTCATGTTTTCAACTTGCTTTCAGACCACGTTCTTGAAAGAAATGGGTCCGTTCTCTGTCGATGGCCATTTCATCTGTAGAAGTTTTCTTTTGGCACTGCAGGTTCTCTTTCAGATTAAGGTGTTAGATCATTTAGGACTTCAGGCTTTATCTAGAATAAGAATTACAGTCCTAAGCTACTTGCCTACTAACCATAGGAGGTTTGGGCTGTTTTTCTTACCCTTAAGCAGAAGTGGACAATGTCTGTGCATTGTAATCAGGGGGATACTTTTTGTTTTGTTTTGTTATAAAACTTGCGTTATAAAACTTTTGTTATAAAACTACAGAACTAACAGTTATGGGGAATTCTGAATGTTTGTGTGAAATTTACTGAGAGAAATAGGAAGGAGTTCATGGCATATGGATTCTAAACAGAAGTTTGGCCAGAACCTGAACTGAAATGGGTTTGCAAAGTGATACCAAGGGAAATGGTAACAGTTAAAAATAGAGATATATGAACCATATGTAGAGTTTTGGATTGCTTTGAGAGTAACTGAGCACTGCTTTGGAAAAAAAAAAAAAAAAAAACTATCTCAGAGACAAAAGTAGCAGTGGAAAAGAGAGGAGTGGGAAATCATTAGGAAAGACAGACAGACTTACAATACTATCTCTGATGAAAAAGAAAAAAGGGAGAGCATTTAGAAAATAGAAATAGAGAAGTTGTAAGAAGAATGCATTCTCTGGAGGGAGAATAGGAAGAGACTGATTTTTTTTTGAATGAATGAATTGTCAATGAGTGAAGGCTTGGGAGAAATCAAAGGGGAAATCAATTCAGAGTTCTTAGTGGTGGAGGTCTGAGCACTGGTGAAAAAGGAAAGTTGTAATATTTAAACAGTCAAAGCAATCATATGGCTGAAGTACATGAAAAAGTGGGATTTTTTTTCTGTTGAAGAAGTCAAGTGCAAGTAACGTTGCTAAAAAGGAAAACACAGCTTTGAGAGAGAGAAGATGAAATGATCAGCAGATAGGGGGGGAAGATATATAGAAGAACACAGACATCTGCTCAAAAGGTGAAAAAATGAGATGGGCTGGGGGAGGGAGAGAAGGAAAGGCAATGTTGGAGGGCGACTGTGCTGAGTCAGAAAATCAAGGGAAGTAGCGCCAAGCTAGAACCAGTTCAGTGAGTGATACAGTTCTTGGTGAGATGATCCTTTCACAGGGGAAACCAAGGAAGAAGCTCTGCAGCAAAATAAATGATGCAAAGCAAAGCTGAAATTTCCCAAACTGATGGACTGATGGAGAGAAGAAAGAGGAAAGGAAAAAAAAAAAAAAAGATCATCCAAGAGAAAGGAAAAAGGTAAATTAATGCAATAAACATATTCTAGAAACCACACAATTTCTGGTGAGATGAAGTACTACAAGCTCACAAGCTCTTAGATTTACCAGTTATTTAGGAAAATGGCTAAAATGTAATGGAAGCTCTTCTTAGGAATGCCTTAATCAGATGTATCTGAAAAACAACAGTAACTTTACAGTCAGGTAACTTTTTGTCAACCCTGTGTATGAAGCTAGTTTGCTTAACAGGCTCATGCATCCCTCTTGTCTAGCATGTGAAGTCTCTGTGAGCTGCATCCTTTGATAAGGTCTGTTAGTCAGTTTTCTTTATTGCAACACAAATAGAAAAGCCATTCTTTGGAGGTACAATTGGAGGTATCAAGACTTGTTCTAAATTATCTAATCCAAGTATGAGAAATGAAACAGCAGTGCAAGCATAGCACTCTGCCTCATTTAGTTAGCAGTAGGGTTGTGCCATGGAGGACCACTCAATAAAATGCTGAAGATAGTGACTGTCCTATGAACATTAGTTGTTCTACCTCATAAATGCAACAGTTCCTGACCTTCAAAAATTCAGTCAATGGCTAATCGTCTCCTCACTTCCCTGTGTGATGTGTAAATGTTGCATTGTGCAGTTTAGAGTGAAAGGCATGACAAAATGCTTACCTGCAAAACTCTCCTGCCATCAGTTCTTGTTTGCCACCAAAGCTGCTGCTTGCTTTCTTTCCATTTGGGCTTTCCAAATAGAAAATTTCTTCACTTGAAGCTAGAAAGCCAAATGCAGTCTACTTCTGTCTAACCTGAGATGTCTTCCAAGGCCCAAATAATCCATTCCCTTGGTCAAACAAGTGATTCACCCTCCTACTCGCCTCCCAGGTGTCCTACTGTTACCTGAGTAACTGGCAGGTCTTTTGCCTGGCTCAGTTTGTCATTTCATCATCAGGCAAGCTCAGAAGTGTGAATCGCCTTTGGGTAACGTGACTTTGAAAATGAAAACAAGAAGGAGGCAGCAGAAAGCAAATGACTGTGATGCTGAAGAAAGACAGTAGCTGATTATAGATGTTGGACAGGCTAGCGGAAGGTGGGCCACGGCACTGCTAAGGGACAAGGCACCGAGAAACAGAAAATAGGCTGCCTGAAGGACCATAAAAGCCGATATGAGTGACAGGAAGATATATATATCGGAGAAAAAAATCACCTTCAGAAAAATATGCAAATCTACTAGTGAATAATAAAAATATGCAAACAAATGAAGTCATCTTTGAGGAAAACTGAAGAATGCAATTCACACATGAGTAGTGAAGGGAGAGGGAAGAGTATAGTGAACCAAAAAACAATCAAAAGAAGCAACAGAAAGACCAAAATTAGAGGGGAGAAGGCTACTACCCTTCCTTTTAACTTCTGCCATCACCACAAAAGATAACAAGGAGTGAGCAAAGAAAGCACATACTGTCACAGTTGCAAACACTTTCTTAAGAGGAAAAACAGCTTTCTCTAGTGATTTAATGCACTCTTAGAAGATACAGTTGAGAGGTTGCCAGAAGTAGAGATAAAGTTCTGGAATCAAAGTGTGTTCATTAGCCACATCATGAATATATTTCCATATTAATTCAGGTATTCTGCATGATGCACACTAAGGGTTTATTATTCCTTTAAGGCTGGCTATCATTTCCTATGTCTTTCAAAAACTGGCCTGAGCGACAGCAAACAAGTAGAAGCATCCTGAAGCAGGTCTTCCCACTCAGCCCATTCTTGACCAAATAAAAAAGAGAATAGGAAAAGAAAATCTTTTCATGCAGTAGTGTGCTTGGCAGACATTGAAAAATGGAATTATATCCTACATTGCTACAAAGCAAAAGGCTCAATATATACAGTCATAAAAAGAGAAGCCATATAGGATATTAATTTTATTGCCATGGAGAGAATTTGCAATGTTTTCCATTACATTTTCTCGAGAAATTCTTTTTAGATAGTAACACAAAATGCATGTTTTAAAGATATTTATGTAAATATGACTAAAGATCTTGTTTGGTAAGAAGGGAAAAACCTTTTATGTAGTACTGTTTATGGTGTTCTGAAACACAGGCATTGTGTCCTCTGAAATAGAGGGTAACTTCTCAAATCTTCCAAAATATCATGCAAAGTCAGTTATGACAAGGGGAGTGTTATGCTAGTTAGTTGCTTGCTCTCATGACAAGAATAGCTAGAGATAAGTTATCTTAGAAATTTGTCTCTGTATGGTGCAGGAGTAAAGCCTCTTATTTTTCAGTGGATTTCAAAATGTGCAGCCACATTGGGTAACGTTGCGTCTACCGATTCAACATCTGAGATTTTTGAGATGAAAAGCAGGTTTACATGCTTGCAGTGCGATAACATCCTGAATACATACTCAAGCCTTTATCTGTTGCTGCCCATCTGGATTGAGTTCATCTGTGAATTGTCTTGCTGGCGTGTTTGCAGCACAGGTGAGTACTACCAATACTTAATATTTATCAAGAGATGCTATCAAGTTGTGCAAGGTTGCTTGTGCCAGTACAGAGAGAAAAAAAAAAAAAAAAAAAAAGTCCTTTTTTCCTGCAACAGAGCATCAAGATTGAGCTTGGAAGTATACTGACTTTCATAAAATTGTTACTTCTAAATCATGTTTTCAACTCACTTCCCTCCTCTGGAGGCAGAGTTGACACAGGGAAGTACTTGGGTCTTCTGATACTTTGAATGCAATCATGAATGAAGTACAGTGGTTGTGTTCTTATATCACTGATGTGTTAAGCTGTGTCCATCTGTGACCAGCTCCAGATACTGTGGTGGGACATGACCATTCCCTTCCTGTTCTCAGTGACTAGGACTTCCAGTGTGCTTGAGCTTTGCATTTTAAAAATACCGAGAATAAGATATTTAATGCATCCAGTGGCTTTAATGAAGAGCCACAGCAAATTGTACTCACCCTGTGCTAAGTTAAGGGAAGTGAGCAATGTGTGAGGCCAAATTTGGTAATAAATGAAAACATAGAAATCAGTGGTGGCTTGTGGATTCTGATACCGCTGAAGGTCTTGGCAATGCACATGGTTCAGCGGGGTCAGATCTTCACAGGTGGTGATAACAGTTCGTAGTAGAGGGATTACTGTCTGGTTATGGAATCAAGCTCTATGTTTTCTGAGAAAGCATCTACTTTGGAGGTCAATACTGGGCACGTGTTTGCTGGGTTTTAAACAAATGAAAAGCCTTGTGAATGGGGAAGAAAAATTGCGTACAATTTCTGCGATAAGTCACCCTAAAAACTATTCTGGCATTTCTGTGCCTGATGTTTAAACAAGGTCTACATCTGTAAGACCAAAGGTCCAATTCTTGGCTGTTCTGAATGGACCGAGCCTGCTTTACATCAGGTGAAGATCTAGTTCAAAGTATTTTCCGTAAAACTCTGCTTTTCTCACAGGCACAAATTCAGTTATTCACAGTGTGTATTCAAATACCCTTTCCATATGCCTGTTTCTCTTGCTGTTGTTGCTTCTGAGCTAGGCAAATTCCCAGCAGTCTGGATTGCTCTGGGCAATGACTTTAGCGCTCTGGGTTGTGGGATTTTTTGTTGTTGTTGCTGCTTCTTATACCTGCATGTTATTCCCTGCCTTTGTAAGTATTTTATCAAGGTCTACTTGTAATGGCTTACTTGAAAGAAATATATGCATGCTTAAGCCGAACAAGTTGCATTCCAGTAAACAGAGCAAGCAGTCCCTTTGGTCACTTCTCTTTAGCTAGCTCGTCCCTAGCCTCCAGGCAAGGGTTGCCCTCTGGCAAGTTTTTGCCTAGTTTTGTTTAGTTGAGGTTTACAAAGCTGATTCAATACCCAGTGTCTTTGGCAGTGCTAATGGCAGCAATATAGAGATACTTATATAGAGATACCTTAGTTCTTGAAACTAAGTTTGAGCATTGTATTCAGTACAATGACTCTAGCCCAGCTTTGTGATTAAGTGCTTAGTGAGTTCCATTTCCTTATAAGAACATGTGTAAGAACCCAGGAATGTATGCCACAAGTGAACTAAGCATTAATCTGTCAGCAGCTTAAGTGTGTTTGGGATAGTGCAATGGAAATATGCAGCCTAGTGACACAGTGTTTGTTCTCTGGGAAGCATTTAAGAGCAGATGGAACCCGTAAAATAGACTGATTCATGAAAAGTGCAGCTTCTACCAGCTTTGTTGGCTGCTTCCTTGTTTTAACCTACATAAACACTGGCCATATATGCCTGAATTTCCAGCAAGGTTCAGTAGCAGCAGGTGTGGAACTAACATTGGTGTGTGTGCACAGGACTACAGAAGGGAGGTACTTGAAAAGGTGCCTTTTCCATCATGACATGAGTAAAGAGTGCAGTACCTTTATGTAAATGTCCTAAAGAACTGAGAAGAATTAAAAAAAAAAAAAAAAAAAAAAAAAAAAAGGATTCTACAATAATATATGGGAATAAGAGGCTGGAGTCTCCTTAGTATTCAATGGAAAACTAAGTCCATAGCAGACATCTCTGAAAATGCTAGCATAAACCACTAGTGTTCTGAAATAACTGTAGAAATCATTTGGTAGAAAGACTAACATTTCTACTAACATTCAGTAGAAAGATGCCTCAGTGATCATTTTACAGATTTTGAGTTGTGTTCTTTGTGGCTGTGACAGTGCTTCAGTTACAAGTAAGATCTCTTGGTTTTGGTGTTCTAAAACTGAAACTCGTCATTGAATGTGCAGATATCCTACTTGGACATTTATCCTAATGTTTTATACTAATAATAAAATCAAAGGAAACAGTAGACTTTCAAAGGTCTGGATTTTGTTTTCTTGAAAACAATCAAATCAATATATTAAAAATAAAAAGAGGATGTGAATTTCATCATCGTGCATTCTATGTAATGCAGAATTTACTGTACCTGTAGTACAGATATTGTTTCAGCTGATTCCAGGAGATCTATCTGGGTGAGCAGAGTAAGACATAACATTAAAAAATGTGTTTCTGGAAATATAATTCTACTCATGTGAATTGTATGTGCTGTATGTACTCTCTTGTTAACCTTAAAATCACTATACATATTATATATTCTTCAGGGTATAATATGTAATATTCTGTGAAGCCAGTTTGCATGTGCTGTTGTGTCTTTGGAGGAAAACATGCTTTCAAAAGGCTTAATAAAGGTCAGTCCTCTTCAAAAATAAGTACATTTTGACTATGCTAAGTATGGCAAAACCTGTGTAGTTGCAAAAAAATCCACCTCCCCCCCCGCCAAAAAAAATAAATAAATAAACGGAACAGGACCACTTTATCCTTAAATATTATATTACACAATTGTTCTGCCCATAGCACAGGAAAGCAGAACAGCCAGGGTCAGGGACCTGCTGGAAGAATGCCATTTATTGTCCCCATAAGTGCTTGGTCTTGCAGCAACTGCTCAAAGTTAGAAACATTTCAGAGTAAATGCGGATTGTATTGTCTTTGTCTTTGCTTGTTAGTGCTACCTAGCAACTTGAATGAAGATGTAAAATGAGATGTAAAACATGTGAAGTTACGACAATTATGGGAAAAGCAAGAGGCCGGAGAGAGGAGTGCCAACAGAGAAAAGCTGAAGCTCATCTTCAGCCACCAAGAAATCCACATGGCCAGGGACTGCTGTGAATGTGCCAGTGGTGGGACCAAGCTGCATGCCTAACTTACTGGGTGACATAATCTGACTGTGAACCACAAAGAGTTTGCTCAATTCTGGTGCTCCTATGCTGAGCTGTGCTCTCTCATTGGGCTCTTTTCCTCAGGGACGTAGCTGTGGGGAGAGTTCAGCCCTCTCTCAGTGCCCTCAGTGGAAAGGGGAAGCGTAAAGAAGGTGAAAGAAAGTCATAAAGAGCAGCCTATATATTTGTTTATTCTGTGGCCCATATTCTTCTCAGAAATGATGTCATCAGAGTTTAGCATCTGCATTTTCACAGGCATGGGGCTCTCTGATATTACATCTCAGTGATTGCTTTAGACTGATGGAGTTTACACAGTATTGCTGGATATGCTTGTTTTCATTCCTGCTTTTTTATGCTACAGAGTTATTGTTGATTTGATTTGCCTTATTTATTTATTTTTGTTTGTTTTTAATATATGTAGTAAAAAAAAATGACCACGGTAAAAATGAGGGCTCCATTTAAAAGACAAAGGAAATCCTGAACCATGTCTTCAACTTCAGTGATACTTGGAAGTTACTTAAAAAAATCTTTGCATAAACAGCTGCTTTTACTGCCCTGTCTGGACAGAGTCAGGAGACTTGTTCAAGTCTGCATTCTTTAATATGTCAAAGCAAATATAATCTTTGGCTTATGCATTTGGAAAAACTTCAAAGCTATCAGGTGGAATATTTGGCACTGTCGTGATTGCTGGCAGAATTCTCTTTTACTTCGTTAGGGCTATTATTTCATCTCTTGTATTGGTTGTAGATCAATCAGCTGTAGATAACTGGTAGATGAGTCATATGGAGGAGTCCCCAGTGCCTTCAGACTGTCTGGTCTCACACGCTGATGGGACACTGGTCTTCTTGACTGCTCCTTCGTACTCCCCGCCCTGGTCCTCTAACGGTTGCCTATCTCCTTCTTTGCATCTGTTGCATCCAACAGTGAGGATCCCTGGGAAAAGTGAGCTGGAATAATTTATTGCGAGATGATACATTATCCAGCAGCAGTGCAGTGACAAGTCATTCTGTCTCGTGTACCTCAGTGCAGCAATCTCATGCTCATGCTCTGGTCACCTAACGCATGAACCTTGCATATGTGGATTCTGCAGTTTGTTTCTCTGCATCAGTTTTTATGGCTAAGAACACTTATATAAATTCAAAACTGGATCCTCTTTCATCTGTCTATCTTTTAAATTTGGAAACATCTCTGTAAGTAAGAGATCTGGGTTTATTACTTTTGCTCTATGTAGCAGTAGGTTGCCAGATGTTTCGAGTCCTCTGTGAGGTCAATGAAGCATCATCTGCTCTTTAATTTTAGTGTATCCATGTTTTGCAATTTTGCTTTATTCTCGGCAGATGAAGATGCTTTATTTTCATAGCCTAGTGGAGATTATAAATTATTTTATCATGTGACTTGGTGGTTCAGAAAGCAAAGCGAAGATTTCATGGGGCACTCTTTTTCTAAGCACAGAGATTCTGAATAGTGCAAAAAAATCTTTATTGTCTCCCTTTAAGTTAAAACCAGTAAAGAAAACTGCTAAGTGAGAGATCAGGTAAATGAAAAAAAAAAAAACAACAACTTTGAAGCTGTCCACTTATATTATTTTCCTTTACATTGTGCACTATAGGAGAAATTTGGTCTTTTTCCAAATGGCAGTCCTCAACAAGCTCATATTATGTACTTGAATAATACTGCTCAGAAACTCTTTTTACATATGGGGTCAAAAAACTTCTTAACAGTATGTGTCAGATTTGGTGAAGATGTGAGTTTAGGTGATACTTATGAAAAGTTGCCCTCGTCTTCACCGTTTCGCAACTTTCATCTGACTTCAGTATAATGAATCCTGACCTCAAAATATTTTAAAAGAGAAACCAGAGATGTTAATGGATCAGAGAGACCTCAGGTAATGACCCCATTTAACTAGAAATAAGAGAAAATTAAGTTGGTTTGTCCTGTAAGAATTAGTCTAAAACATTCAAGCTGACACTTGCTAAGATAGCAATGTGATGTATATGCTAATAGAAGTGTTAGGGATGGTTCATCGTAGTCTGAAGCAGCAAGCTCCAATTTGTATATTGCCTTGCTTTCAATAGCTTCCTCCATTTTTCCTTCTCTAGCGTGAAAACATCCCTGTTCTGGTGCATGACCTGCCTTCTCTGCCATGCTTCATCTCAGACAGCAACTTACGTGTGCCCTTTAGCCAAGCTCTTACTAACCTTTAACTTATAGCTGATACAAATCATGCTAGTGACCAGAGTCAAGTAATTTCTGTGCAAGATGCATCTAACTTTGAATGCCTAATAAGAAGAATGCATTATTTCATAAAAATATTATTAAATATACATACTTTATTGAGGTTTGTCTGGTTTATTCTCTCTTGAAGCCAGCTAGCTAACAACAGTCTCTCAGGAGATCTGTTTTCCTTCTTTGCATTAAATGCCTGCCTTTTGTAAGCCACAGATTTCCCTGAAGTGCGGTCCATAAATGCATAAGCGCAGACTAAAGTTGGCTGTAAATGCTTACAATAAGTATATTGGAATTTAGCAGTCTGTGAACGCTTCAGATCACAGGATCTCAGAGTATGGTGCTCAGGCAAACTCAGTACCTTGTTGTAAGCTCTCACTGCCTGTTAACACACAACAGGGGTTCATGAAACTGTGAGCGTAATGCCTGGACACCTTCTGGCCAAAAGGAGCTAGGGGTATTGGTCTGTCAGTGCTAAAGTAAAAGTATCACCAACAGTCTCTGTGAAAAATCAGGGGGTGTCTTCATCAGATACCGTCTATAAGCAAGTTCCTATGCACAGTGACCCTTATTCCATTTTAATGTATTTTGGCTTCCCTCTGGTGTAACTCCAGTGACTTGTTATGAGTTCATAATTTGTACATTTATAGCCCTGAGGAGGGCTAGCCACAAACATGCTGGGGTGCCTGGAGTCACGCAGGCACTGGAAAAAATGGCTTTTCCTCTGGTCTTCAAAGCTGAGAGAGCTTTTTTCCATTAGATTTTTGTCTCTGATTGACTGACTTTTTATGCTGGCTGACTGAATGATAGCCATGCTGAAGTGCCAACTCATTACTTATTACATGTCAGAGAATTCACACTAGAGAGGCAATATAATGGATTCTGTAGTGCACAAACTCAAAAGCATTTCCCATGTTAGGAGAATTTATAATATCTTTCCTGTTTGCATTCCTTCATATCTGATAAGAGGCACGTTCACACTGTGTTCTTCACCTTGGGAAAAGCAGTGCTGGTAGAGCTTTCTCTTCTGTTTTCTTGATTTTGTGGGTTCTAAAACATCTATGAGATTTCTACTCCTCTGTCAGATTTAGCTGAAATTGGCTAAGGGGTTCAGAAGTTACTAGAGAAGAACTGACAGACAGGTGCTGGTTCCATAAATCTTATTGCTAGGTTAAAAATGCTTCTTTTCACAGAGGAAGACAAAGCCAGCGGGTTGGGGAAGGTAAGGATAACATTAAGACAAAGTATGACCAGGTATCACATCAGTCCTTTCAAGCCTTAGACTGACCGACTACTGGTGGGCATGAGGGAGGTTACCAGATCTGCCATCATCTGGCTGCTCCAAGAAATTATGTCAAGGAGGAATTTTAATGAGGAATTTGCAGAAGATTAGTGAAATAGTTTTATAGGTGTCTATAGGAAACAACTTCTAGGTTTGAAGGGCAGATTGAGACAGTGCATTGCAGGGATAGGTGGAAAGCTTAAATTTAGGGGGGATGTTTCTCCTGTTGATGTAATAAACTGTGAGAATTGGACATCTCTGTTTTCTAGGTACACTAATACTGATTAGATAGCTTTATCTAATTGGTTTAACTACTGATTTAGGGCAGTGGACCATCAGCTTATTTTCGCAAAGATGCGTTAGGTAACTGCCAAATCTCCTGGTGTTATTCTATTTCCCACCTGACCTTGACACTCATTTCTGTGTCTCAGGCACTGTCAAACACCATCTTCCTGTTTCACCACATTCCTGCCCATCTCAGGACACCGTCCTACCTCTTCCTACCCACATTCAGGCACTTAGTCTCTTTTCCAAATGTCACCTTTTTCACTTAGAAGGCAAGCTGCGAATGAGGGGCAGCAGCATCGGATTCTCCTCCCTGCCTCTGTGTTTATCCAAAAATGTATCTTCCCTTCCACAAACAGGATGGTGCCCCTGCTGCACACAGTATTCATTTTTGGATGCTTTCCCAACACCTAGGATTGAGATATTTGATTCAAGGAGAAAACCCTTTCATAATCCATAGCAATTCTCAGGGGAGCACACCCCAGGAATCACTACATTAGGATATATCACTGTGTTGCATTTTATCATTCCCCAGTACTGAATTTTCAGTAGTTGAAAATGTGCCAGTTGTGCACAACGTGACTGAACTCAGTCGGAGGGTATGAACCTTCATCAGTGGTGTTAGGGGGTAGCCCTGGCAAAGCAAGTGATGGCTAGAGCTGAGCAAGCAATGAATAGGAGCTAATTCATTTCACAAATTTAATTTATTTTGTACTCTTACAAGAGTCCTCAGCAGATTTGCACTTTTCTCAGATTTACTTTTAAGTAGAGTCATTTAAATGAATATATTTTAGAATATTTTACTTTGTGAATTTATTTTGTACCTGTGAAATCCAGAGGTCTGTTTCTATCACTCAGGTTAAATGCATGCGGTTGTTTCTACTGCCTTACTAGCTGAGTACTAAGACACTTCCCAGGCAAGAAATGGCATTAAAGAATGGAGATTATTGTTCTGCAAGTTTCTGAGCAAGCACAAACCCATTTTTGGGTCCTCACTAATTGCTTTAATTATGGGATTGAAACTTGAACATTAAAAAATCACATATATGACTGGACTATGCATACTGTGAACATTTATGTCAGTAAAATTCAAGTTGTGAGGGACTGTGAAACAAAATTAGGGATGTGATAAATTCAGTTAAAAATACAAGCAAATATGTTCCACTTGTTAGCAAAAACCAGAATATTCTATGCTGCTTCTGGACACAGAATAGAAGCAATGTTTCCAGGAGCTGTTTAGATGGTCAAATAAATTGAATGTTTGCAAGTTTGTTTGTTTTTATTTTTTTATTTTTTATTTTTTTTTGCCCAACAGCAAATTAATATTATCTGTAGTGTGCAATGGTACCACTCCATCTCACTCTTCTGAGTGATTTCTGAGTTCCCTAAATTGCACAGCTAAAAAATTCATTGTGAAACAAAGACAAGAAGGCAATAATAAGATGCGTTTGTGCTGGATCCAGTGTTACCCCTAGCAACAGTGAATAGAGTCAAAATCCAGCTGCTCAAAATTTCTTACTTAACTTCTGGGTAAGGTCGTGGCAGCAAATGAACCTTCTCTTAAGGCTGCGAAACTGAGTATTAGACCTGAGAGAATAGTTTTCTTTCACGGGTTCACCATGCAAGAGCAGAGGCTCGAATGTATTTTGTTAGTCTACCTGCCTAAGGAGAGAGGACTGGTGACATGCAGGGGGGATATGTGTGACCCTGTGGATGAGAGCCGATTATGGCTGCTGTCCCTTCAGTAAAGAAGGCAGGGTGTGATGCAGGGGATGTTTCAGGAAGGAGCATGAAGCATTTTCACGTGAAACTGTGAATCATTTCTCTCCTTCTAGCATCCTTGGGTTCAGGTTCTTCTTTTTCTCTTTGCCTCAGTGGCTGACCTTAGGTAGGTCTTATGGATCAGTGCCTTCCTCTCTGAGGTTCTTCTCACACTCCCTTCTTCTTCTCTAGCCTGTTTATCTTCATTTATTTGACTCCTCTCTCTGTGCCTTGGTGAAGAATAAGTTGGGGGGTAGGGAGGACTTTTTTTTTGTAATTTCTTCTCCTTTAGCTCCCAGCATTCCAGCAAGCCAACAAACCCAGCAGCATCAACGGTGACCTCTACTCTTACTGGAGAAGAGGGAAAATTCCAGTAGTTCCCATGGAGAGGGGAGAAACAGAGAGATAACCAACCTGGCACTCGATAGGAGGGAAGTGGAACTTTGCAAGGATGTGGTCCAAATGCCATTGATTTCTGTGAGCTTTGGATGTAGCTGTCAGAAGGCAAAATTTTACAGTGGCCCAACGATTCCCTGCCCAAAGCATCCGCAAACTATCTGCCTAGCAAAGGTAGAAGAGCAGAGAAGAGAAGGCTCAAGACTGGCATTATTTTGGAGAGTAGCTTTACCTATGTTACCCCTTGCTAGTATTCTCTGCTCTAGATTCAGGTTCACGTGCAGTCTTGAAAAGAAAAGAAACTAAAATCCAAGCAAAACAGAACCATTAGCATAAAAAGAGGTTTCATTTACAAGGCTACGGCTTAGTCTTGTAAAGCAAATTTTGGTCTATGCTAAGTCCTGTGCAGATTCTGTATATTTTTCACCATTACTTAGATTTAAATAAACCATCTGCTTCCATGGGTCTTGGCCTCTGTGATAAGGTTGCAGCAATTCTGTGTGTGCCTGTGTGGCTGATGGAGGGTTAAGGGTATTCCCTTGTGGTACATGCTTTCTTATGAATTTTCAAAGTTTTCTATAAAGCTATTTTCTTTCCACCTCTTTCATCTATTTGTTGTATATGCCCACATGACCCCCAGAAAATACAAACACACTCTTTTATTTGCAGAGCCTGTTATCAGCCCTTTAGCCTCTTGATAAAGGTCAAGTAGATTAGTTGGGGAGGCTCTTGCCTTTCTAAAGCCATGTTGGTTATCTCCTTTTAGATAATTACTATTCATGTAATTCTGTAACATACCACAGGGTATAGTTTCCATTCCTTACATACTGCAAGGTTAAATTCATCTACTTTTGACATATTTTGTTGGGTTTCAACTGTGCTAACTGATTTAATACCAGTGCTTTTGTGATTAGTCATCTTGGACATTGGAAATAGAGCAAACACTCAGGAAGAATGCTGTTCTCAAATGGAAATCCTCCAAAAAATGCTTGTACTGCAGCAAGTAATGTTTCTGTCTTCTCATGTAACAGCTCTTTAGCTATCCATGTTCTAATCTCTTCCTTCACTGCTGTATTGGCCAGACAAATTCATCCTGCGGACAAAAACCTGTGGGAATAAAGGAGCAGCGCTGTAAGAAAGTGATGACAAATGTTCACCTCCCTGTAACCTTTAGTCTATCTGACTTTAAAATGCTGCAGAAACACCAAGGCTTTCCAAGGTGTCATTTTAAAAACATAATATTCTGCTATTAGGAAGCCAACATTTCATGTCTGTCGGAAAGGAAAGGAAAGGAAAGGAAAGGAAAGGAAAGGAAAGGAAAGGAAAGGAAAGGAAAGGAAAGGAAAGGGAAAGGAAAGGAAAGGAAAGGAAAGGAAAGGAAAGGAAAGGAAAGG